>BTPG01000006.1:72435525-72823025 GCA_036245525.1 Semisulcospira habei
TTTTCATATTTTGAATGAAGTTTTAATAGTTCGTCAGCGGTGAGAGATTCAATATCCTCTGTCATGTATTGTTTTCCGAGATAAGCCTTTGACTTGCCTGAGACAATCACAGACAAAAGACGCTGTTTCTTAGAGTCTAAATCTTTGTTTTCTACAGCGTTGATATCATTTAGAAGAAGTAATTCGTCTTGATTCATTTTATAATAAAAAATATTAATTTTAAATGTCATTGATTTTGGAAACCTTTATTTTACTGAAAAAAATAAGCAGAAACCTAAAAAAACGGGGTGTGTGATTAGATGAGCGATTTGTGATCAAAAACATTGAAAAATTGACGTCGTCAAAAAAATCTGTTGTATTCTCCATCCTTATATCTCTTACTTGCCAACCCCCTGTGCCCCTTGACCTTTCTGAGAGGTCATCCAAATTAGTATGCATAAAAAGGCCTCACCATTAGGTATCTCTGTACCAAGTTTGGGTTTGAACCTGAAAATAGTATTTGAGGAGAAACAAAATTTGTGTCAAAATGTGGCTTTTTTTTTTTACCCCTTTCTGGACTCCCTGTGACCTTGACCTTTCAGAGGTCACTGAAATTGGTATGTTTATAAAGGTCTTGCCACAAAGTGTCCTTGGGCCAAGTTTGAAGTCTGGGGTTTAAATAGTCTCTGAGAAAATTCCAATGTGTAAGTTTACCAAGGACGCCGGACAGATGGCAGATAGCCCATTACAAAGACTCACTTTGCTATTGCACGAAAGCCAAAAAGGGTAAAATAAAAAGTAATGGTAATATTCCAGCTTGTTCAAGAAACTCTAATAGACAAACTACAATTAAACTCCTAAAAAACAAAGGTGAATGTTCTGAACGTTTATTCATATATAATTCTCTAATGCCCAATTACAATACATTTGTTCAGACAAAATCCTATTATTTTTGATGATCTATAAGGAAACATCAATGATATTTTACATACTAGCATATCAACAACTATAGTTAAATTAATATCTCCGACTCCTATAGGTAAACTTTTCTAATGCATGTATAGTTTAGATAATTAAGTTTCACGTTAAAAGAAGGTTTTTTTTAATTGTGTGGTCTAAAATCACCAAGATGTGAAGAGACATTTAAATGAAATTTATTCATTCATTCTATTCTGACACTAACCTTCAACTATCCTAGCTGATTCATATCCTGTTGTAATGAGTCAAGCGCTATCATTATGCTATGCAAAAGATGTGCCTCATTTGCTTGAACTTGAAAGTAAAAGTGTTACAAAAGGTGTTACAAAAGGTGCTTGTATTTCGGATTGACATCCAGATGACATTCTGGGCACGGGAACTCCTTGATGAAAAAGGGGTCATACCTGATAACACAAGAAAGAACACAACAGTGTTTATACCAGTAGATGTATATGCAGCATGAACAATATCCACAACTCATAAATGAAAGATGGCATTTATTATTATTTTTTTTTTTTGCACTTTCCAAAAATATGTGAGATTTCCTGCAATGTAAATTCCTTTCATGTAAATTTTTGTTTTTAAAAAAAGGTGTTTGAATTTGGAAAAAAAATTCTGCACATAATATCTGGAATTTACACCGGTATGGATTTCTGTCTTCGTCCGCCAGCTTCTACCCATTAAAATTAACCGCAAGTCTAAGACATGAATCTGTGCGACACACATTTATAAATACAACTATTAAGAACTTAAAAAAAACAAAAAAAAACTAAACAAACATTGGGCATATTTTTACTGACGCAAAACGAAGTAAAAAGCTATCAGAGGTGCTTTAAAAATCACAAAGATGTTCAACCATATTTGTTACGAACAATTTCACATTTGGCTCACAAGACCATCCTAAACATCCCAGTTTCAGTGACCTCTCTGACCCAAATTTTGTTTTCTCAAATACTATTTTCAACTTCAAACCCAAATTTGTACAGAGATACCTGATGGTAGGACCTTTCTATGCATACTAAATAGGATATCCGCTCTGAAAGGTCAATTAGTTAGTTAGTTATTTGGGTTTAACGCCGAGCAGGCGACTAAGGCCATCTCACGGCGGGATGGGTAAAAATCTGGTCAGCCAGACTAAAAGTAAGGTCTTAAGACAAGATAAGTAAGGTCTTAAGACAAGATGTAAATATAGATTAAAAATCTCAGGCTAAAATGTCGCACATGTCTGGAAAAGAAACGTCTACAGACTCTCAAAAAGGGCAAATAAAAAAATTCACATAGTCTATGAATGCTCAGATCTTGTTAAAAATATTGCATTCTCTCAAAAAATTGAAGATTTTGTCCGGGGGAACATCCCGGAACAAAACCTTCAAGGAGTCTGCTGTGAAGTGTTTATATCTGGTGTCAATTAGGTCAGCACAATACAGCAAAAAGTGTCGAACAGAAAACTGCTCATCACAGGCAAAACACCATGGACGCTCATCCTGTTTAAGTAAGTAAGAGTGCGTAACATATGTGTGCCCGATGTGGAGCCGAGCAAGGACAGTCTCCTCACGGCGGCTGCCGCAGCGGAAAGGTAGACTGTCAGACAACTTAGGAAGAGCTTCATGAAGCTTGTTCCCTTCCTCTTTGTCCCACTCGGACTGCCACTCGCGGGCTATGTACGCACTAATAACAGGTTTAAAATCACTATAGACAGTCTGTGTGTCAGGGACAGGGTCACTGCGGGCACTGTTGGCAGCAGAATCTGCGATTCTGTTGCCTTCGATGCCCACATGGCCTGGGACCCAAATAAAAATGATGTCATAATATTCCTTCATCAAGTCCGCGTAGAGCTCTCTAATCTGCACCAGCAGTGGATGGTCTGTTCCCGCGCCCTGAAGGGCCTGCAGGGCAGAAAGAGAGTCAGACAGAATCAGGAAGTTCCTTTCCCGAGACTGATAGGCATGCTTGAGTGCTAGCAGAATGGCCTGCAGTTCTGCACTAAATACAGAGGAATGGTCAGGGAGACGGAGCTTAAATGGGCGTCTAGGATGGCGAGAGGACACTGCAGCCGCAGCCACTCTTCCATCCTCAGACTTGGACCCATCCGTATAAAGACGACAATAGCCAGGAAAAATTGAAAGGAGTTCATTGAGGCTCTGTTGGTATATGGCTGGTGGAGTACAATCCTTCTTGTGGGCAGTCAAGTCCAGCAAGATGTCAGGAACTGGTAGTAGCCAGGGTGGAGTGACGTGTTGCAGAGATTCCGAAACTTTGTCCAGGTCCACTCTGGCCGCCTGCAGATGAGGTCTGACACGGAAGGAAAGTGGACGGACAGCTCCCGGATGGGCATCGTAAATCTCTGCAAACGACGGGTTAAAAACACAATCATAGGCAGGATTTTCTGGATGGGCCTTCAGCTTCAGAACGTAGCTGAGCATGAGGCGGATGCGGCGGAGCCTGAGAGAAGGCTCCCCTGCCTCTGCATACAGACTAGGAACTGGAGATGTCCTGAAGGCTCCCAGACATATGCGCAGACCTTGATGGTGAATTGTGTTCAGACGCTGCAGAACAGACTTGGAAGCCGAGCCATATACCACAGAGCCGTAATCCAGTTTGGACCGAACAAGGGCCCGGTACAGTCGAAGTAAGACGATGCGGTCTGCACCCCAGTCAGTACGACCAACGACACGAAGAATGTCGAGGGCCTTCCGACAAGAGGTTCTAAGGTAGTTAACATGGTTGCAGAAGGTCAATCTTTTGTCAAAGATGACCCCCAAAAACTTAGCCTCTTCAGCCACCTTAATTGGCACTCCAGCAATGCTCAGGCTAGGTTCTGGAAAAAATTTCGTCTGGTTAGTAAAATGCACACAGACTGTCTTGGAGGGCGAGAATCTGAATCCATTGAGAGACACCCACCCCTGGATGCGATCAACGCACAGCTGCAAGCGCCTCTCAAGGGACGCAAGTCCTCGACCTCGTGCACACAAAGCAAAGTCGTCCACAAACAAAGAGCATTCAGAATCATCCTTGACGGCCTTTACAATGTTATTTATTTTAATGCTAAATAAAACAGGAGATAGAATACTGCCCTGCGGGACACCCATCTCTTGTTCAAAGGAGTCGGAGAGGGTGGAGCCCACACGGACATGGAACGACCTGTTGGACAAAAAATTGTGAATAAAAACGGGCAGATGCCCTTTAAAACCCATGTCCGACAAATCAGACATTATACCATGCTTCCAGGTAGTGTCATATAACTTTTCAAGATCAAAGAAAATTGCATAGACATGCTGCTTGTTAACAAAAGCATCTCGGATAAAAGACTCAAAGCGGACTAGATGGTCAGTTGTACTACGGAAGCGCCGGAAACCGCACTGGAGGTCTGTGATGAGACCCTGTGACTCAAGATGCCACACCAGTCGGGCGTTGACCAAGCGTTCCATAGTTTTACATAAACATGATGTCAAAGCTATTGGCCGGTAGTTGCCCGGGTCGGAAGGATCCTTACCCGGCTTGGGAATTGGCACAACCACAGCCTGGCGCCAAGATGGCGGAAAATGACCGGTTATCCAGATATGGTTAAAGGCCTTGAGAAGTACAAGGAGTGAATCCTCAGGCAGATGTGTTATGAGCTGATAATGGATGGTATCTAATCCAGCAGCAGAGTCAGTACATTTCTGCATGGCTTGCTGCAATTCTGAAAACGTAAAAGGGGCATTATAGTCTTCCAAGTTATCCGATATAAAATCACAAGCACAAGATTCTCGCTTCTCCTTCTCTCTCTGGAAGAAAGGTGAATAATGCTCTGTTGAAGAATTATGGGCAATGGTGGAGGCAAGCAAATTGGCCACAGCCTTTTTATCTGTGACCAAACTGGCACCATCTCTAAGATGGCCGACAGAAGCCGAGCCACCCCTGCCCCTAATTCTTCGAACAGCCTTCCAGACTTTTTGGGACGGAGTCCTAGAAGATAAAGATGAGACGAAGCGTCTCCAGGAAGCACGGCGTTCACGTTTAAAAATATAACGGGCTTTCGCCCGCTGTCTTTTAAAGGTTAAAATATTTGCTTGCGATGGATTACGAAATGCACGTCGCTGAGCAGATTTGCGCATTGTTTGGGCCTTGCGGCACTCTTCATTGAACCATGGTACTCTCGGCTTCCGAGGGAGTGATGTGGAAGTTCTAGGGATGGTTTCACCTGCAACCTCCAACAAAATAGAAGTAAAACAAGAAACAGGTTCTTCAGCTGACATGATCACCTCCTCTGTAAGACGAGACTGACAGAGAGAGGCAAACAGAGACCAGTTAGCTTTCTTGAGATTCCAGCGCCCCACCGGCGAATCCTCCTCACAGCTGACCGATGACAGGACTACTGGGAAGTGGTCACTACCACACAGGTCGTCGTGAACCTTCCAGTCAAAGTCCAGCATGAGAGAAGGATCACACACAGTGAGGTCTAGAACAGAACTAGATCCGGAACCTGAGTTAGAGTATGTAGGTGAGCCATCGTTAAAGACACATAGGTTAAGTTGAGAAAAAACATCTTCTAACATCTGACCTCTGCCATCATAGTGGTCACTACCCCAAAGGTGAGCATGACCGTTAAAATCCCCCATGAAAATAAAGGGAGGGGGCAGTTGATCTACTAAGTGAAAAATATCATTGCTACAGACCCGCAGTGATGGTGGCAGGTAAATACTGCATATGGTTATGGTCTTTTTTAAGGTAACCCGAGCAGCGACAGCCTGAAGACAGGTGTCGATGCTAACGGGGCTACATAAAATTTGGCTACTAATGAGAAGAGCCGCTCCACCCGAGCGCCTCTCCGAATCAGAGCCTTTATGTATAACATTAAAACCATTAAAAGACACAGGGTCAGAAGTCTTCAGGTAAGTCTCCTGAAGAGATATGACTGAGGGGTTATAGAACTTGACTAAAAGACGTAATTCCTCAAAGTTAGCTCGAAAACCACGACAATTCCACTGAAGCAAAGAGTCCACGATTAAGTCTGATCTGGGGGTAAGGAGTTTTTCCCCCCTTTTTCCTTTACCTTGGAAGGAGTTGAAGAAACAGAGGGGGGCCGGCTCCCGGGCCTCCTCTGGTTCTTCGGAGAGGAAGGGGGTGGAGCTGCCGCAGCATCAGCAACAACAACTTCCACTCCCTCCATCCGCTCCTCCAGTGCAGCATATTTGTTTTGAAGGGGCACATCTGTGTTCCCCTTCTGGGCCCGTGCGCACAGCGGTCCCATAGATTTCTTAGACTTCTGGTCCTGGGCAGCGTTCCTGCCGCTAGAGTTAGCGGCCTTAGAAGGCTGACCAGAGCCAGAAGCCTTTGGAGTTGACTGACTAACAGGTTTGGGTGGGGGCTGAGGCTTAGGGGCAACAGAAGGCGGCACAACCGGACCGGCAGTGTCCGCCTTCTGCGTTCCCTGGCTCCTTGTCACCACCGGAGGAGGGTTACTCTCCAGGGGCGAGATGAGCCGAGGCTCCGCCCCCAACCAAGAAGTTGGGGTCTGACATGAAAAGTCTTTGGTGGGGCGCTTGCCTGCCACCGCTGCACTAAAAGTATACACTGAGGTGTTAGAGGTTGGGGCAGCCGCAGCTGCACCAGGGCCTTCAACCAGTTTTTTGGCATCCAGAAAGGACAGCCCCTTCTCCACACGCACCTGCTGAATCTTGCACTCGGATATCCAACGAGGGCATTTCTTATCCGAAGCCATATGCGCCCCCTGGCAATTCACACACAGGGGGGTGGCTGTGCAGGACTCAGCAGAGTGTCCGGGCCTAGTGCAACGGGCGCATGAAGCCTCTGCCTGACGGCATGTCTTCTGCCCATGGCCATACTTTTGGCACTTAAAGCACCGGAGGGGAAGAGGGACGTACTTTTTCACTCTCAGGGAGTAGTAACCTCCCCAGATGGTAGTAGGAGGGGTGGGGGTGCCAAACGTCAGGATGATGGTAGGGAGACGGATCTCCCCACCACCTCGCTTGGAAGTGAAGCGCCTGACGCAAGTCACCCCCTGAGACTTAAGGTTCCTTACAAGTTCATCTTCTGACAGTTCTGCCAAAGCTTGATCTTTGATTACGCCTCTTGACGAATTCATAGTTTTGTGGGGTGTGACTTCCACAGGAGTGTCTCCGATGGAAGAGAGCCCCAGTAGCCCGCTGGAGTGTGCCCGAGTACGGCACTCCACCAGCAAGTCACCAGACCTGAGGCGCTGGGCGTCAGGCCTGCCAACACGGCTCCTGAGGGTCTCCCCCACCAGAAAAGGATGCAGCTTGGTAACTGGTTTCTCCTTCACCTTGCTATGGACAATGAGGAAGCGAGGCCATACGGCCGACGCCTGAGGCGTCGCTTCCTCACAGTCTGAATCACTGTCATGTGCAATGTCGGTGTCTATGCGCCGTTTCTGTGCTAGTTTTGGTTTTTTGGTTTTATCCATATTATATTAGTAGAGATATTCATCCCCCGGGGGTCCCCGCCCGCCACCGAGCCCAACAAGGGAAAGTGCAACTGTCGGCGGGTCTCCAGCCGACGCACAATGGAGACTTACTTACTTACTTACTTACGCCTGTCACCCCTACCCGGGTATAGGCCGTCGACGAGAGACCTCCAGCAACTCCTGTCCTGTGCTTCTCCTTCGATTCTACTCCAGGTGGTTCCCAGTCTCTTGATGTCTGCTTGGAACAATGGAGACTGCCCGAAAGATATACTCAAGGGGGTAAGCCCGATTGAACCGTTTGAGCCACCGCCTTCTATCACACCGTTGAATGCAGGGGAATACTGGCGTAAAGCACCTAATCAGCAGCAGAAGCTATAGCATGGTGCTCCGTATAGCAACCCGCATGTCAACAGTGGGATAGGGCTCAACGTGACAAGAGCCGATTGACTAGGCCGGTACGACTAGCCTCCCGTTTAGGTAGAAGTCAAGGCCGAAGTGGAGTGTTGGCACCAGTGAGCCACAGCCCAAAGGGAACCTCAGCCACCAGGATCCTCTTCTCCCCCGACACGGGTCTCCAAGCACGGCAAACACTTGGGATCCAAAGGACCAAAAAGTCACGAGTATTTTTAAGGACCAATCCAACATGGTACGACCTAGGTTAGCACAGCTCCTTAAAAACCGGACCAGTGAAAAGGCTGAACAACATATCTGCTGACATCAAGTCCTAATCCTGGACAAAGATGGCACCCGTCCGCTAGCCCACTCAGTCAGGGACTGAGCGGACTACCCACCTACGCCACGTGGAGGCCGGTGCCGGGTAGGCCTGAAAGGTCAAGGGTCACAAAAGCCAACCCCTTACATATGTTAAGACACTTGAATACTTGTCCCTTTCAGTGACCTGTCAGGAAGGTCAAGGTAAAATAGTTCGGACTTATTATGTGGATCAGTCATACGTGCGAGCCATAAGTGCTTTGCCATTCTTGTTCTACTTGGACAAAGTACAACAAAGGTTGCCACAGCAAGATTCTTCATCTTAAACCCTTTGTGCGTGCAGGCACTGATACTGTAAACTACTGATGGATAAAAAGGTGTCAAATTTAACACTTTGTTGGTAGCAGTTTCTGTCATGATTCCTACAGGAATCATCATAACAAGAAGAATGGTAAACCTTTTAAGGCTCACGTGCATGAACGCTCCAGTTATACTTAAAGGAAGAGTTAGCTTTTGTACCTGCAAATTCTATGTTTTCTCACAATTAATGCATTTTTCACACTTTTGCCAATCTTCTGTGACCCTCGACTTCTGTGAGCAGCGAACCAAAATAGTTTGCATAGAAAGTCTTATCAACATCAGCTACCTTTCTGTCAAATTTGGTTGAAACGTTTTGCAGAAGTGCTGATAAAAGCTTAATTCTACTTTTTTTCAAATCCTTTAAAGATGTCGTGACCCCTGACCTTCCAAAGGGTCATCTAAATTAGCATGCATACAAAGGTCTTACCATCTGGTATTTCTGGACCAATTTTGGAATTAAAGTTGTAAATAGCATTCGAGAAAAAAATTTTTTTGTCAGTAAATAGCTATTTGTGACCTATTTCCTGATCTCTTGTGACCCTTGACCTCTCTGAGGGGTCATCCATATTAGTATGCATAGAAAGGATTTTACCATCAGTTATCTTTGCACCAAGTTTGGATTTGAAAAATAGTGATTGAGAAAAAACACATTTTGTCAAAACACAGCTGTTTTTGACCTAATTCATGATCCCCTTTGACCTTGACCTTTGAGAGAAATCAATGAAATTGGTATGTTTAGAAAGGTCTTGCCACAAAGTATCCTTCGGCCAAGTTTGAAGACTTTGGCTTGAATGGTCTCTGAGAAAATGCCAATGTTAACATTAACGTTTATGACGGAAGACACCCGACAGACGACCACTGGCTCCGAACTCAGACTCACTTTTGCTTCTCATGTGAGCCAAAAATCATTACCATCAGTCAAAGGGTTAATGTAGCTTACCATCAAACTATGAAATTCAAAAGGTGACTGTCAAGCACGAAAAATGCAAAGCAATGACTGACCCAACAAAAACACGTTGAGAACAAAGACTGCTTTGTCCTTGTTTTTCTGAAGTGTGTTTCTTTTTTTGTTGGTTATTTCTCAACGTACTAGAGCTCTGTTAAACTAATATAGACAAACTTATTAAACCAGAAGTTGACTGACAAATTAATTATACCAGAAGTTGACAGCCAAGTTCCTGTGTTGTGTTTGGCTGGGCCGTGACTGAACCTCATGCCACCAGAATGCAGGCAAGAACAATACTTCCCCTTCCTTGATTGTACACGACATGGGGCGGGCCTCAGCAAACTTGGGAAACCTCTGCAAATTATTAGAAAAGAAATGATATTATTCTCAAGCAGAAAGGCATGACCTTTCTTTAAAAAAGAAAACGCATATCAAGCAGTGTACTTCCCTATTCATTGCTGTGGTGTTTGTTACATTATCATACTTGAAAGATCACTGCAATGTCACACTTGAAAATATTACAGCCAACACATGCAGCGTGCTGCTGCCAAGGGAATAAATGAAAAATTCCAAACTAAAACAAAAATACAAGAGGCATTCTTTAATAATGACCGTACTTAGCAAAATTGTCACACACTTGTAAATATCTGTTTTATGTTTTGTCTACCGTATTGAAAATACGGTAGTCTTGAAATGGAGCTGCTTAGAGCACGTTCCACAGCATGCACTGGAGCCCGAATTCTGGCAAAGAAGAAAAGATAAAAATGATGCCACGTCTAACTACACAACCCTTGCTAGAAAATGTACATTTGGCACCAATGCTGTCTGTGTGTGTGTGTGTGTGTGTGTGTGTGTGTGTGTGTGACAGCGATTAGAGCCAACATTTGTGGACAGATAAGCTTGAAACTTTAAGATATTTTCCTCGCATGAATTCTCCTGAACCAAGGTAGTTTTTGTCTACCGTATTGAAAATATGGTAGACTTTGAGATGGGGCTGGTTGGAGCATTTCCACAGCATGCAAATGACGAAGATAGACAGGCACACAACAGACTCTGACAGTGAAGTAACATGATAAAAATTACGTCATACCTAGCAACACTAACCACGCTGTTGAACGTATATATTGCGGGAAATGCCATGTGTGTGTGTGTGTGTATGGTGTGTGTGATGTATGTAGACACGAGTATCTCCAGTGTTTGTGTATGTACAGGCCTGAAACTTTAGGAAATGCTTTGATCGAGATGTATATCAGAGAGCCTCTGAGCATATTCTAAATAGTAGACTCAAAAGATAAAATGTTAAATGTTTAGGGCTTAACGTCTTTTGTCCACCACGAGGGTGATTTCAAAGACGGGGACAACGAAAAAGGGTCTGAGCAAATTTTGACCCAAGCTGGAGTCGAACCCGGGACCTTTTGGTCTGGAGGCAAACGCTTTTACCACCGAGCCACCCAGCTCCCCCAGACTCAAAAGAGAAAAATTGCCGTTTATATAAAGTCCATTGACCCGCATTTGAGTCCATAATTTTTGTTCTATTAACTCTAAATTTTAGATATAGCTAGCTTGGAGATAGACATGGATGAGTTCGTTAGCCAGCTTCATACCTTTTAAACTTTTTTGTAAAAAAAATAATTCAGTTATTACAGAAGAAAAATATAAAGTAAGAATTCTTGACTTCTACATAAGGATCAGACAGTGACAGGGATGTAAAGTCTCAAACAGGTCAGTGTTACACAATGTTCCTAAATTGTTGCAAAGCACCAGATGTCGGTATTATACAATGTTTCTGAATTGACATCAAATTCATCACTGCGTACACAGGGTTGTACACAGGGTCGTGGGATTAGTGATGCCATGAAGTGAAGCTTATAGTGACATCATTTTGCTGCTCACCCTATTCTTTCTCTTTAGAATTCCTGTTGCTACTCCAACCCACAGACCGTACTAATGGTGGGAAGCGCCATGTGTCCGTCTTTATTTGTGTGAGCGGGTGTGTTTGATCAGAGGTTAGGTCAGAGAGGAGGGAAATGGATCAGAAGGATGAGCTTAAAAATGTGGCCAGGAACTGTGAATGTTCCTAAAAGAAAAACGCAGGTGAGCTCCAAACAATATGGTAGACTCTGAGATGAAATCCTCATCTTGTTTTATTTTTTAATTAGGTTACACATTGACAAAAAAACGGTCGTTTCACAAAAACCGCTTGATTCACATTTGAGTCCACAGTTTTGTTATTCTTACTAAGAGATAGAACAATATACAATACAAGAGAACCATATTCATTAACGCCACATTGATACAAAAATCGCGGCATTTTGACAATGACCCCCCCCCCCATTGACCACGCGACCGCCACCCCATCTTTAATTCACCATATCGATTTCAAATAAACGCAAGTTTGTAAATGTGGCGTTAATGAATACGGTTTTCTTGTAATTGTATATTGTTCTATCTCTCTATAAGCAGCACCCCCCTGCAACCGAGCTAAATAGTATATCGATGACTGTATGCGTGTTTATTTTGAAATGTGTAGTTTATTGATTACTTGCATAGCTGAAGCCGGCCGTGTGCCACGCATTGTGGAAATTCCCGAAAAAACGATCGTAGCGCCGCCACACACACACACGCGCGCGCTCTTACGCCAGTAAAAAATCAATGATATACACACTGACTAGGTATATTTTCTTAATCAAAATAAGAGCAACGAAATCTGCTTAATACTATAGCCTTATACACACACAGTGACTGCACAGGGAGCTAACCTTTGGTTATAGGCAAAACAACATTGGAGCAGTTACTTCCCTTTGAAATCATAATTTATAGCCTGCTTTCCGCTTTTGTCGCTCATTACTGAGAAAAGATACAAAATTACTATCATTTCTAATTAAAAACACTGTATCAACCCACTAAAACAACACTAATTTGTCTAATAACAATGTTTTTAGCCCTGGCCCGGCTCAATCGACTGTATTATTAGCCTGGTAAACACGCTACATACCTGCAAAAATTCGATCATCTAGTTCCGGTCTGGATTTCACCATTTCCTGTTGGGCATAGATTATAGTTATAAGCCCAAAAATAACTGGCTCTCTCGGCCACCGCCGGTGGCTGGGGTGGTTTCGGCCGCATGTCACACACCTAAGAGAAAATCTTGGCGCAATTTATTCTTACGTGTGTGATATGGGTTCGAACCTCCTCTGGGGGTCTCATTCTTTCATTTCGTAAAATAACTCGTCTGTGAGGCCCCCATCTGGGGAGTGACGAATCCCTAATAACCAGACCAAATATAAGTCCGGACAAATAAATAATTAGCTGTAGGACCTACCGGGCCCGGCAAATAAATAAAACAAATTGTGCGCGCATGGGTAAAAAAGGGGGGAAAGGGGTGGATAAGGGGGGACAGGGGAAGGGATAAGGGGGGTAAGGGGTGGGTGTGTGTGTGTGTCTGTCTGTCCATCCTTCCTTCCCTTGTCCCGTCTGGGCGACGGAACGCCAATCCAATCCCCAATGCCTTTTCAAGAGAGGCATGTGTGACCCTCTCTTGAAAAGGCCCATTGGGGATTGGATAAACAGACGGGACTTTTGTTAAAAAAGTTTATTTTAATAACCCACGGCTTTAATCTGTCGCTAGACGAAACAGAGAAACAGAGAGTTAAATGATTCTGTGAATGTACACGTTGTATCGCGTGTCATACCACTGAAATGCGGGTATGTTTTTATGCGCGTATGTGTGTTTACCTGTTTACGTGTGTGTGTCTGTATGTGTTTACGTGTGCGTGTGTCTGTATGTGTTTACGTGTGTGTGTGTGTCTGTATGTGTTTTTTTTTCTTTTTCGTGCGTGTATGTATGTGTGTTAGAGATAAAGAAAAGACATTCCAAGAACATTTTTACCATTGTCTATGTGACAATACCCAAAAACATAATTATTTAAATAATAACCACACACATACACACACACACACACACAAAAATTGATAACAAATTTTTAAGTAACCTACAGATACTTGATAACAAATTTCCAAAGTCAGTTATAACTGTCAAATAACTTTACAGGTAACTTTTTAAGTTCCTATAAATTAGTTATAAGTGACTTAAAATAAAAACTTATAAGAACTTAAACATAACAAATTGTAAGTTCCTGACTTAAGTCACAACTTACTCGGACAGATTTGACAAGATACAAGGGCAACAAAAAAACTTTTTTTAAGTAATAGTCGGGTGGTGGTGGTGGAGCTGATGGGGTTAAATAGTTAGGCACAAGCGACATGGCATCTCTTTGCGAAGTGTAATGAAAAAATAATAAACGATTACCAAATCTGATCTTTATTTGTTTAAAAGATTTTGTAATTTTTCCGTGGTTTCCTGAATTCTGATCTGTTTTCCCCTCTCTAAAAAACTGGCCTTTAGTTCTTCAACATTCACGGGGGATTGACTACGCATCTTATTTTGTATTTCAGACTTTTGTTGTTTGTAATTATTTAAATCATCCTGCACTCTCTTAAATTCATCGTCATCAATAAAATTGTCCTGCAACGCTTTACTGATAATAAGTTTTAAACTACTCAACTTCACACCCACGAGCGTACTCAATGCTTCATGTTTTTGTAATTTTGTGTGAAATCTCTTGTTAATGCCTTCCAAACCAAAGCATGCCAGTCCTGTGGCAATGCTTGCTCCTTCAAGACCAACGCCAATTAAACTACCAATTCCAGTTGTTATCAAAACAATACCTCCTACAGATAATCCGGCTGAAACTGCACCAACAGCCATAGATGTGTTTTGAACAGAATTGAAAACGGTCTTATACCGTCTCTTACACCGTGAGTATTTCGCCTCCTCACTTTCCAAATATTTCAATGCATCTGTAATATTTATTAATCGGAATGCGTCTGCCTGTAATGTTTTATCGGGTGCAATTGGCACATGTGGCACAGTCTCAAGCGTCTCTAGTTGCGGATACAAGTTCACCATTTTTTATTGACAAATATTTTTTTTATTTAATCAGTGATTACATTTTGCAACTCATCAAAAGTATATAATTTGCTGGCGTAATAAAATGAAACAAGATCAATGTGTTCTAGTTTTATAAAACTTAGAAAAACAAAAGTTATTTTGTCGACCAATATCTTGACAGCTGGAACACTGCTCGAAACTTCAAAAACATCAACATTTTTTCTAATAGCAATAAAAACTTTTGTTGCCTCTGTCAATGAGTCATCCCACGTAAGTTTGATTCCCTGCGCAATATCTGCCTCTTTGGCAGAAGCAACAGATCTCATGATAATTTCAAATACTATTGTCGCTTCTCTTGCGATGGTAAAGTTTAATGGTGCAAACACGACCTTTGCATCTGATCTTCCCTTTCTATGCGTAAGAAGATACCGTCTTTTTTCATACTCCTGTACTTTCAGTTTATCTCTGCTATTGCTGTCTTGTGCAAAACTTGGAACAAGGCTTACAATCAGTGGCCCAGAGTTAACA
This sequence comes from Semisulcospira habei, assembly GCA_036245525.1. Classification (NCBI taxonomy): domain Eukaryota; kingdom Metazoa; phylum Mollusca; class Gastropoda; family Semisulcospiridae; genus Semisulcospira; species Semisulcospira habei. The sequence goes on from BTPG01000006.1 coordinate 72,450,406, forward strand.
ACTTTCCTAAACACTAATGCACCTTCATCATCAGTATATACATAAGGACTAATAAATTCCAACTTTATGTCCCAGTCAATTGTGGGCGGTGGAACAGGTACAGGTGAAACTACCCACTTATTTCCCACATGTATTAAGTTGTAGGGCACGTTATTTACTGGAACAGGTACAGTAACATCACGCAGCTGACCAAGTTTAGGAATTGGTCTTTCTGTTCCGTCCTTCATGTCATCGATTACTTTCCGCCTGTACATGCCAGTTGAATCAAGTTCAAAACCATACACTTCCCCTACCTCTCCTTCCTTTTCAAAATCCTGTACATCAGCCAAATCTTTCAACTCTGTCACTGGACACGCAACTGGTATGATTCTCGGCTTTGGACCAAGACCACTCATTTTATAAACAAAAATAAAATTATTTAACTTCTAACACAACACTAAAATCATGCATCACAACTGGTTTGCCATCCTGATTAGTCACAGACAGGGTTGATAGTCATTACTTTTTTTCTTTAATGAAATAACTTTTCTTTAATTCTGGTAAAAAGTTAAAGAAATAAATTTTCTTTACTTTTTTTGAAAATTAAAGAAATAAATTTTCTTTAATTTTTATTTTTAATGAAATAAATTTGCGTTAAATACATGAATGATCATTTATTGCTCAGCTCAGACAACAAAAAAAGTGGCACGCAGTTGAAAAGTGACACGCCACCAGATTTCCTTCTTTACCCACTATCTAAAACACTATCTGGCCAGATACATGCAGTAGTTATGAGAAGGGGAAGAAAGAAGAAAAAGAAACCTGGGAAAACTGCACAGTGCAAGAAAAAGTCATGCGGCTAAAAATGGAACAATTCCAGCTTGTTTGATCTTATTTTGCGCTGCTGACAAATCCACTCATCTGCAAGAGCCATAGATCCTCAAGAACCCCAGCAGTCTTGGGTGGGGGGGCGGGGGGTTGGTGGGTTAATGACGATCTATGCCTACTACTATTAAAGATGTAAGCAAGAGAGGGGGGTTGTGGGTGTTTTTGGACAATTTATATCTATCCCAAATTTCCAGGATTTTTCGACCGCTTACTCCCACGCCTTGACGCCGCCCGTTTTTTTCTAGAAATGTTTGTATTAAAACAGCGCCCGACAATCTTGCCTAACTGAACACGCCACTGCCGACACGCGCGCGAACCTCTTACCGTGCCACAGGAACACTAATTATGTAAACACCAGCATTAAATCATCGTTTGAACAGTCACCATTTTATGTACCTCTCAGCAGAGTAGGTACCAACAGGGGTTAATTAGATTGCGTGTATCAACATACTGTATAAAACTTAACCTGAAATACAAACACACACACACTGCCCGCCGCCTTAATGTACACCCGTCGTATGTGTTTACGCAACAGCCAGTGGCAACCGTGCCAAGCCTTTTGTGACAGTCTACCGTTCAATACTCTATTATTAGCAGCTGGGTAAGCCCTGACTAGACGTCATGTTCAAACTGATTTATTTTAAACCTGACGTACCCCCCCTCCTCCCCCCACACCCCCCCCCACCACCACCACCACCCCCCCCACCACCACCACCCCCCCTCCCCCCCCCCCCCACCACCACCACCACCCCCCCCCACCACCACCCCCCCCCCTCCCCCACCACCCCCCCCCCACCCCACCCCTATTACAAAAATATCGAATTTAGGTTACCGTGTCAAAACAAGAAAGTAGTTCAAATTTTGGTCACTGGGTCAAAACGAGAAAATTAGATCAATTTTTGGTCACTGTGTCATTAGGCCATTTCAGAAAATGTATGCCATATCAAAATAAGGAGGCCACACTCTGTTTGAACTACAGCAAGTTTTCTCAAAATAATTTTTCAACTACATGAGCAAATGAAAAAACACCCCCCTGAAATAACCTCGCCCGTCAGGCTATTCAATTGGACGGGTCCATAAAAAAGGGGTGATTTAAAAATACCCCTTGTCACCCTACACAGGTATGTATAGATACACCCTTTTTTGTCAGAGTGATATGTAAGTGTCAAGCCAAGGCCTTTTATTAATAAGATCGAACCGGTTTTCCAGCTGTGTCTGACGTGACTGTTTGCCAATTTTATTGATCAGTCTGTACCGAAACGTTCTGAAGAAAACACAGCTCTTTATCGGTGCCTACACACAATATGACGCAAAGTTCTGGAACAAACGTTTTTAAGCAAGCTGGAATTCTTCGCAAACGACTGAACATTTGTGACAGAAAAAGTGGTGTTTACAACCGTGAACTGAAACTTCTGAAAGACAAAGCACAAGAGTTAAAATCAGATTTGCTTGAAATTGAAAAAGATCTGATAGAATCTACGTCGTTTTTGGCGAAATACAATGCTGAAGGCAATGATGATGAATTTGCAAATGAAATGATAGCCTATGGAGTACTTAATGAAAAAAAAGAAAAGATTACAAAAAATATCAGTCGATCTACTCAAAAAATAAGATTCAAAGAGAGAGCCATTCAATTGAATGAACAGAAAGCAAAAGACTTTCGTGAAAAACTAGTACATTTAGAACAAAACCCTTCAATTCAAAGCCTTAACGAGTCTATGTGTAAGATGCGGTTGAATATGACACAGTAAGTGGAAGCAGAAGCAGAAGCAATGGATATAACGAAGCTGAAACAACCAAAACGTGAGGTAAGTAAAATTTTGTTTCACGTTTTCACTTATTCAGTTGCGTTCAGTCTAGGTTAAGAGCGCAACTGTGAGAGACGGTGGTATGTTGCGTTAGTCATTTTTAACTCAGTGTCTAGTACCTGAGTCAAGACAAGCCTTCAATTCCGTCAAGTCACTCACTGTCTCTGTGTGTTATTACAAAGTTAGCCCAGCTATCTTAACACCAGGGGCCAACTACACGCCATGTGGGCCTTAACAACCGCGCGGTAAGTAACCAGACCGGCGGTTACTAACGCAGTTGACTAAGCTGTGTTTAATCAACAGCGTTAGACCGCGCGGTGTTAACACAATGTTGATCTTTGCAATCATAGTCATTTCTATCATTTCCATACCGTGGACAACTAATAAATTCAAGACAAAACACAGAGTTAAATGTCTCTGTTTACAAGGGTCTTAGCAGGCTGTGTAATCTCATGTGATCGTAGTATCCAGCGTATACAATGACGTAGCGTCTTAGAAACGAAAACGAAACTAAGTGCGGCGCTGTGACTAATTGAGTATACAGTCGTTGCGTGTCGCGTGACATACAACCGGTGAAGTGAGTGCATGTGTCTGTGGTTATGTCTGTCTGTCTGCCTTTGATTGTCTGTCTTTGTCAGTGTGTGTGTCTGTATGACTGTGCCGTGCGTATGTGCGTGCATGTCAGTGCGTGTTTGTCTCTATGTGTGTGCGTGCATTGTGTTTGTTTGTTTGTCTGTGCGTGAGTGTGTATGCGTGTGCGTGATTATGCGTGTGTGTGTGTATGCGTGTATGTATGCGTGTGCGTGCGTGCGTGAGTGCATGTGTGTATTATATTAATCGGAATACATCTGCCTGTATGTGTGTGTGTGTGTGAGTATGTATATCCAGTAAACCGGGGACACACATGGGTTATACACCCACAACCGGGGACTTTCAGTAAACCGGGGACGTCCCCAGTTTGTATGGTTGCAACCCATAGTGTGTGTGTGTATGTATATGTATTTGAGTGAGAGTGTGTATGCGTGCGTGTGTGCATGTGTTTATATGTGTATGTGCGTCTGTGTGAGTGCATGTTTTTGCGTATGTAGGCGTGTATGTGTGTGTGTGAGTGCATGTTTTTGAGTATGTATGTGTGCATGTCTATCTGTCTGTGTGTGTGCCTGTGTTTTTGTTTGCCTATACGTGTGCATATTAATTAGTTATTAGAGATAGAAAAAAATACATTCCAATACCATTTATACCATTATTTTTTTAGTCAATGTCCACATATTCATATATATATATATATATATATATATATACACACACACAAACAAACAAACAAAAAAAAAAAACCCATTGCTATATGCACTTGATAACAAATTATTTAAGTTACCTACAGATACTTGATAACAAATTTCCAAAGTCACTTATAACTGACAAATAACTTTACAGGTAACCTTTTAAGATCTTATAAATGAGTTATAAGTGACTTAAGTCAAGAACTTATAAGAACTTAAAAATAACAAATTGTAAGTTCTTGACTTAAGTCACAACTTACTCAGACAGATTTGTCAAGATACAAGGACAATGAAAAAACTTTTTTTTAGTAATAGTCAGGTGGTGGTGGTGGTGCTGATGGGGTTAAATAGTTAGGTGGCATGTCATTTTTCTGTGAAGTGTATGTCATTAATAAACGATTACCAAATCTGATTTTTATTTGTTTAAAAGATTGTGTAGTTTTTCTGTGGTTTCCTGAACACCGATCTGTTTTCCCATCTCTAAAAAACTGGCCTTAAGTTCTTCAACATTTACGGGAGATTGACTACGCATCTTATTCTGTATTTCAGATTTTTGTTTCTTGTAGTTATTCAAATCATCTTGGACGCGCTTAAATTCTTCATCATCAATACAATTATCATTTAATGCCTTACTGATAATAAGTTTCATACTGCTCAGCTTTGCACCAGCCAACGTACTCAATGCTTCATGTTTCTGTAATTTTGTGTGAAACCTCTTGTTTAAGGCTTCCAAACCAATACAAGTCAGGCATGTAGCAACGCTAACACCCTCAACTGCTATTCCAGCCAAACTTCCAATTCCCGTGGCAAACAGAACAATACCCCCTACAGAACATGAAGCTGAAACTGCGCCAATAGCCATAGAAGTGTTTTGAACAGAATTAAATACTGACTTATACCTCCTTTTGCACCGTGAATATTTCGCTTCTTCACTTTCCAAATATTTCAAAGCTTCTGTAATATTATTTAATCTGAATGCATCTGCCTGTAATGTTTTATCTGAAGCAATTGGCACAGCTGTCACCTGTGGATCAGGCGCAAGTGATGTTTTAGTCATCACATTTGTTTCAGTCGGCTCAAGCGTCGGTAGTTGCGGATAGAAGTTTACCATTTTTTTTATTGACAAATATTTTTTTTTATTTAATCAGCAATTACATTTTGCAACTCTTCAAAAGTATACAATTTGTTAGCATAATAAAATGCAACAAGATCAATGTGTTCAAGGTTTATGTAAGTTAGACGAACAAAAGTTGCTTTGTCGACCACCACCTTGACAGCTGGAACACTGTTTGAAACATTAATAACATCATTATTTTTTGTAATGGCAATAAAGACCTTTGATGATTCTGTTACTGTTTCATTCCATGTAAGTTTAATTCCTTGTGCAATTTGAGCCTCTTTAGCAGTAGTTACTGATCTCATGATAATTTCAAATACTATTGTCGCTTCTCTTGCGATGGGAAAGTTTATTGGTGCAAACACGACCTTCGCATCAGACCTACCCTTCCTGTGCGTAAGAAGATATCTCCGTTTCTCATAATTTTCAACTTTCAGTTTTTCTCTGCTATTGTCGTCTGGGGCAAAGCTTGGAACAAGACTTACAATAAGCGGCCCCGAGTTAACAACCTTCCTAAACACTAAGGCACCTTCGTCATCAGTGTATACATAAGGACTAATAAATTCAATCTTTATGTCCCAGTCAATTGTTGGAGGTGGTGCAGGCACAGGTGAAACAACCCACTTACTACCTACATGTATTAAGTTGTAAGGCGCATTATTTACAGGTGGAGTAGGTACAGTAACATCACGAAGCTGACCAAGTTTAGGAATCTGTTTTTCACCGTCTTTCATGTCAACAATTACTTTCCTCTTGTACATGCCATTTGAATCAAGTTCAAAACCATATATTTCTCCAACATCCCCCTCTTTCTCAAAATCCTGTACATCAGCCAAATCTTTCAACTCTGTTACTGGACATGCAACTGGTATGATTGTTCGCTTTGGACCAAGACCACTCATTTTTATAAACAAAAATAAAATTATTTAATTTCCAACACAACACTAAAATCATGCATAAGAACTGGTTTGTCATCCTGATTAGTTACAGATATACTCAGTGACTCAAAGAAACTAGAACCTAATTTCTTAAACTGCAAATTAGGAAATCTAACAACTACACTTTCACAATACGGAGCAGTTCCAGTAGGTAAGCATCTCAACAAAGTTGAAGGTTTTCCATTGTGAACATTCTCAGATGTGTTTAGTTCTTTCAAATAAACATTTAGCACTGTGTGTACTGACAAATTGACAGGACGTTTTCCAGTTATTTTAAGTTTTTTGGTCTTCATTGTTATAATACCGGTCATAGCTTCATCTAAATCATCTGATCTCCACCAATCTTCATCAATATAAATCCAAGTAAATATGCAAATCTATCTGAGATCTTTAACCAATTTTGTGTCGGAAATTCTAATGTAACAAGTAGGTTAGCTGGATTTAAAGTTGCTTTAATTTTAAAATTACTTTGAAACCATTCAGCTATAGTACAAAAGTCATAATACCCGGGTGGTAAAGCTTCAGTCTTACCATCTAAATTTACTTTATTATATATATCATCTTCTACATTAAACCATTTTACTGTATAGAACATTTCATGGATAGCTACAGCCTTACTACCATCACGATTATCAATCCCATTAGTTAACCACACTGGTTTGCTTGTGTCAAGATTTGTTAAGGTAATAAACATTTTTATTATCTCATATAAAAAAGGATGGAATTTAAATCACCAACCATTACCACAACGAACGCATTTCAATTTAATGTGAATGCCAAATATAATGTTGCACCTACTTATGAACAGAAAATAATTCAACTAAATCAACTCGACATAGCTGTGTCTGAACAAGATCTATTTCAAGTCAAAATACCGAATCCGTTTGACCATTACCTAAACCCTCCAATAACAGATGACTCAACTGCAAGAAAGTTGATTGATTGATTGATTGTACATTGCTTAACGTCCCGACAGCAACAAGGCTTTCTCAGGACGTGCCTGCACTGCTTGTGAAAAAAAAAAAAACTAAACAGAACATTGAATGTATGTCGCCAGCCGGTCAAATACATTAAATAAACCTAACACATGGGCCCAAATAAAGCTAAGACCATTTAGCAACACACATCCAATATCAAGAGCTACAGGCAGTGCAGACAGTAGGGAGAGTTTTAAAATGGCAAATACAGGTGAATGGACAAAGGGTAGACAGAAACACATGCCCCAGAATAGAGAGATAAACCCACCCTGTGGGGCTGACCAGGGTGACCCTGGGAACTAAAAAATACCTAACCCCACCCAAGTCCCCCAGGGCAGACCCGGGTGGGGCTGCAAGAAAGTGGTCTTCAAGTCCACTACAGATGTTTCAAAACCAACTTAACTTTGCTATACTATGCTCAACTACTGGCTGTGGGGTTTCTTTTACAGACCACTTGAATCACTCAAACAAACTGATTAGGTCTGTGTATCGTTTTCACACTTACTACCAGCTTAGACGTATACTGTCAGAACTGCATACACCATTACCCACTGAATCCAGTTTCAACAGGTTTAATAACCCTATGGATATGAAAGCATTTGAACGCATATGTAATGAATTTAACATAAGCCCTAAGTATGACTTTACACAAAAACTTGATGATCACAATGGTATGGGTACATTATATTATGCTTTGAGTCACAGACAATACCCACAAGATTACTACCCTGGGTACACTTCATTCTCATCAAAATCACAAGTCTGGTTAGGATCAATAGAGCAGAAACAGTCTAATGCGTGGACCACATTTATTTTAGATAAATCTGACGGGTTTACTCAAGCAGGAGTCGAGCGCGTCAATGAGTCTATCAGAACATATGTCTGGTGTATATTAGGAGCACAATCACTAACAAAATCAAACATTTTGAATGGAAGTGGTAAATTTGAAGCACAAAAACAGTTTCTTGCAAATCTTGAAGATTCAATCAACTCAACAGTTGATCTCCCATCTAGCATAATAATAATAATAATAATAATTATATTTATAAAGCGCAAACTCCCTGCAGTGCAGGCTCCAAGCACTGTACAATGCAAATCAAAGTTAAAACCTAAACACAAATCAATAGACAGAAAAAACACAAAATACAAATATTACAATACAAATTCTAAAAATTAACAGCACATAAACACACCCAAAGCACAAACAACCATTGCAACAAGGACTGGCACAGGATCATCATGATGTTATTGTGAAACAGAAAAGAGACTGGAATTTAGTAAGACAGAGTAGTGAGACTGGAAAAGATGTGTTTTAAGCTGACTTTTGAAAGAAATTACTGACGGGGCATCACGAATGTGCTTCGGAAGCGAATTCCAAATGACTGGGGCCTGGAAACAAAAGGACCTTTGACCAAAGGACTTTGTATTTATTTTCGGTACTTTCAAAAGTTTTTCACTGCTAGAACGTAAGGTGCGGGAGGCTTGATAAGTAATTAGCATACTGGAAAGGTAGGGAGGCAGTGTACCATCGAAATGACGGAAGGCGAAAGTAGCTACCTTGTACTCAATCCTAGCTTTGATGGGAAGCCAGTGAAGTTGGTACAACAAGGATGACACATGATCTTTTTTTGATTTCTGAAAAATGACGCGAGCTGCACTGTTTAATATTCTCTGAAGTCAAGCCAGTTCTTCAGATGGCAGACCAGCAAACAAACAATTACAATAGTCAATGCGGCTCAAAATCAGTGAAGACACAAGCTGAGTGGTGGCAGACTGAGTCAGGAAAGATCTTACAGAGCTGATTTTCTTCAGCTGGAAATAGGCTGCTCTACAGATGGAAGTGATATGGTCATGCATAGACAAAGTAGAGTCCAAAAGAACACCAAGGTCACGAACACAGCGTTTGAAAGGTATGGTAGCTTCGCCAACAGTCAAGCTGCTGCAGGTGACCTGGGAATGAGTGTGATGTGACGCGACACACATTGACTCAGTTTTGCCGCCATTCAGCATGAGCTTGTTCATTAACATCCATTTTTTAACAGCGCTACAACGCTACCAAGACGTACTCAGATATGCCAGATCAAAAGTTGACTTTGTAGTTGGAATCGGGTTATACATGTTACCATCTGATCTTCAACTCCAAATGGGGACAATAACAAATTATAATAATGAAATAATTGTTGCAGGTCGTGATCAAAAACTAGGTCTCAATCAATCTGTAAACTTAGGGGCCACAACCACACACGTACAGTTGTTAAAACCATTACAGACGGTAACACCCCTGGCCCCGGCCCCAACCCCGGCCCTGGCCCCAACACCGGCACTCATACAAGCGGTAACCCCTACACCAACCCCTGACACTCATGAGTCAGAGAGAACTGCATTGGTAATAGGCCTCACTGGATTAGGAGTATTACTTCTTTATCTGTTTCATTAAATAACCCACCATCAACCCTCCTACTGTCACCAAAAAGACCCACACATGCTCTGCCATAAACCCTACTGCCTTTGCCGCTGTACTAATCAGCCAACTGACAACAGTGCCTATAATGCCAGGCAACGCGTCCACTGCTTTCACAGCCAATTTCTTAAGCAAGTCTGATATGTGAGACAACTGTTTCTTTACCCATGACTGTAAATCTTTTGGGTCTGTTGGAGTCGGGGGGCCCGGGGTTGGTGGTGCCGGTGCCGGGGGTGCACCACCACCACTGCTGGAGACAGCTAACACAACAGTACTGATAATAAATCCCAGAGCTGTAATTAAACTAGCAATTGTGATACCCTGTTCTCTGAAAAGTGTTTTTAGTCTCTCAGCCAGAGTAGTGTCTTTGTGAAGTATTTTCTGAATAGTTTCTCTAATTCTGTTGACCTGTGATTTTAGTTTTTGTCTTCCCATACTAATTGTTTCTAACCGTCCTGATCTTTCTATCTGCAAATCATTTAATCTGTGTTGAATTCTTTCTTTCATTTCTGTGTCAAGATTTCCATTGTCTGCGGTAGCCAGTTTCTCTTTTTCACGTTCTATGTGTTTATCAAGCTCTCCCAGTTTGGCAACATTATTTACCATCTCACCTCTTATTGTCTGCAGTGATTTATCCAATCCCATAATCTCCCTCATTGACAAAGGTGGATCATCTATTGTTTTCAAAGCGTCATTTATTTGTCCTTCAGTAAATGAGGTTTCTTGTATCACTGTGTTTGCTATTTCTGGTAGGTTTGTTACAGGTGCCATTTCAATTTGTTGCCCTGTTGGTAATTTTGTTTGCGTGTCGTGAAGAACACTAGCCAGTCTTGGCGTGACAGGAGACCCTCCAATTCCAAGATACCTTGCCAACCCAGAGTTACCACCGACTTCACCTTTAATTGTACTTAAAGCCCTAAACTTAGAAGGATTATTTTTATGTGTTAGATATATTTTCCCTCTGTCTGTATTTACAAATAAGTGCCCTTTATCATATTCAAATTGATTAGGATCTATTACATCTGGGCGCGCTCCAACACTGTCATAAAATGAGTTTACTTTGTCTTTTAACAGTTCATGATGCATACTACTACTACTAGTTACCATTCCAGTCATATCTGTGATACTGGTATCTGAGACATTCATGTCATCCATTTCAAAATCTTCATGATTAAATCCTCCCGCTGCCATTGTTTTATTAATTTATTATTTTTTATTGTGCATAATAAAAATGACACAGTCTTACGGATCAAAGTTAGACCCATACAGAAAACTACGTGAGCCTCTGGGTGTTAAGGGCATAAGACAATCAATCGTCATCACAAACAATCCAAGTACCATAGACCAGAACCAAACACTTACAGTCAAGTTTCCAAACCTAGGCCCCAGTGACGTTATCGTTCCTGGCACTGCACGCCTAGCATTTAATATTGAACTATCATCAGACGCAGATGTAAACAGAACACTGGTTGACAATCTTGGCAGAGCAATTGTTAGAACTATTAAAGTAAAACTTGAAGGACAGGAAGTGTTTAGTCTTGACGACTCCGATGTATTCTACTGTTACAAAGATCTGTGGCTTACAAGAGAAGAACGAGAGGATCGTATTTACCAAGGCATACAGTCTGATAATGTTGGTAAACTTCGAATCAATGCTGGAGATAAATCAACGTCAGCAGCCAATGACGTTATTATAGCAGAAACATATGGAACCAGATTTTACATTCCACTTGAGTTTGAAATCCTAACAGCTCATTTGCCTTATTACCAAGGGGCACTGAATGACCGTCTGAGCTTTGAACTAACTTTCAATGACTACTCCAAAGTTATAAAATCATCTGCCACAGATGCAACATATAAGATCTCTAACATTTCCTTGGAATATGAAATTGTCACACACACTGATCTAGCCAGACTCATTCAAAATCAGTATCAGTCAAGACTTCCAATTTATTATGACCGTGTGATTAGACATAGTTTAATACCCAAAGACAAAAGCGACCCAATGTGGAACATAAACTTGAACACACCTGCCAGGTCACTGAAAGGTATTCTTATGTTGTTTGTTGAACCAGCAGATCCATATAAACGGGATTCAGAAAAATTCTACAATCCTAAGATTACACATTTGTCCTGTACAATCGAAGGCCGCCCTAATCAAGTGTATGCATCTGGAATGTTACCATACCAGCACTACGATGAGATCACAAAGTATTTTGCGGGTGGAAGGATTAGAGATAAACCTGCAAACATTGCGTGCAAAGATCTACATCTGTATGATGTTAGGATCGGACAATACCTTACAAACAAATATGCACTGTGGCTAGACCTTCGTAGTACAGATGATGACTACCTTCATGGGTCAGGACGAACTGTCGAGAACGGTAGTGATGGAATAACAATTCAGATACAAAAGAAGGTTGAAACTGCTGCAGCCATAAACATATATTTGTACCTGATATATGACGCACAACTCAATATTGCAGAAAGCAGACTGAGTGGACACATATATTAAAATTATATTGTGTATTAAAATGAACCAGAGCTTAATGACACTCGATCCACACTGTGGCTTATTTGTTGGTGCCACAGGGTGTGGAAAAACTCAATTCGTACTTGACTTATTACAAACAAGATACATCCACCATTTTGAAAACATTGTAATATTTTGTCCTACAATCAAACACAACAAAGCTTATCACAACCGTTTATTCATTTGGACTGACAGCAACATATACTTAGTCGACCCTGAGAAAAAACTGAATGACTACCTACAATATTTTTACAAGCAATTTGAAGGACAGTCAACGTTGTTTATTGTTGATGACTGTTCTGCAGAGAAAGACATTGTCAAGAAGAGAAACACTCTATCAGAACTTGCTTTCAGTGGCAGACACGCAAATGTTAGTGTATGGATTCTCACTCAGAAATATAATGCTGTACTGAAAGATTTTCGAGAACAGTTAAAGTTTATCTGTTTGTTTTACTGTAAAGATCGTGACAGCTTTGAAGACTGTCTCAAAGAGAATGATGTCATCCCAAATAAGCATGAACGTGATGATGTAAAAAATAAACTGAAATCAACTAAGCATCTAAAGCTCATTTTAAAGACAGATCAGCCCACAGGGTATGGGTTAGTAAATTAATTTATTCTTTTGTTTGTCTAATAAAAATGACAGACGGACAAACCCAACTGATTGATGTTACAGAATGCTTCAAAGATGTTATGCACTTTACTGACTTAAAATCACGTGTGTTTGGACCCCGCTTTAAACTCTCAACACCGACAATAAGAATATACACGACATATAATGTTACTTTGGAATATTCAGATGGATTACCACATTATGATTTTGAGACTGTTGATCTTAAGACAAATGCTTTTAAAGTTTATAATGCTAACAGTGGCCACTTGCATTGGTTTGAGGTACTGTGTGAAGACATATTTGTTCAATTAAGAAAACTACATTGTTACATTGAAAGTGTTACATTTAATAAAGTGATATTACACCTGCAGGACAAGACTTCAAGACAAACACCAGGAAAGTAGCTGACTTGTTTATCATAACTACAGATAATACAGTATTACATATGGTGTGTCAGCGGTAATTTTTTTCATTTATTATTTTGTCCGACAAATAAAAATGACGGACAATGCTCAAAGCCCTGGCCCATCAAACCCTGGCTCATCAAGCTTAAGAAACGTGTTTCACACAACAAACTTGCCTATATCTAATACTAACAATGTCTATGAATCAATAGAAAACTCTTTTTCTGTCATACAAGATAATCTTCTTACAGGCAGTGTGAAGATTCAGATTGTTGCTAAAATAGACTTTACTAGAGTAGACGGTGAAGTGATTGTATCGTACATATCAACAAGACAACACACAGTTAACACAAGAAGGGAATTGGAGAACGTGTTTAGAGACAGACTATTACCTGACTTCCTCCAAGCAATTGACAGTGCAAAAATGAAGGGGTCTGGTTGGCATGAAGGTCATGTACATGAACTACAATTAAAGCAGTCAAGGTATCATCCTATATTAGGCAAATCATGGTTGCCACTGCCAACAGAGGTTGCAAACAAAAAGGCTGTTGTTAATATTCAGAACAATGACAACTATTGTTTCATGTGGTGTGTGCTTGCTAAACTACACTTTGTAAAGTCAAAACCTGAACGTGTATCTAACTACACCAAATTTGTAAATGAACTCGATTTTAGTGGCATTGAGTTTCCTGTTAAAATAGAGGACATAGACTTGTTTGAAAAACTAAATCCTGGTATATCTGTGAATGTGTTTGTGTGGGATAATGAATCTGAGAACAAGTTACAACCAATTAGAGTGTCCCCAATTGCACCAACATACGGACAGTCAGAAGATAGACATGTTGACATGTTGCTAATCGGTCCTGCCGGTGATAACAATAACTTTCACTACACAATTATCAGAAATATGTCACGTCTAATTCATGGACATACAACAAAACACAATGGTAAACAAGAAGTTTGTAAAAGATGTTTACAAAGATTCTCCTCTATTTCAGTATCGCACAAACACGTCCTACACTGCAGATCAGCTGATGACATACAAACTGTACTTAAGTATCCAGATCCTGGCAGCAAGGTTTATTTTAAGAACTATGGGAATCAGCAAAAGCTGCCGTTTGTAGTGTATGCTGATTTTGAATCACTGGTAGTTCCGTATGAGGGTCCTGTTCCAGAGTCATTACCAAAGACTATAAAGTTGAGTGACCAAGTGGTGTGTTCTTTTGGATACATTCTTGTTAGGTCAGACGGTTTGCATTCAGAGCCTGTTATCTACAGAGGTGAAAATGCATCATGTTTGTTTTTAACAGAAATGAGACATCTGTATAGTCAGGTAGTACAGTATCTCACAACATGCCAGATGCCTTTGGTGATGACAGAAGAAGACAAACTGAAATTTGATACAGCTGAGACGTGTTGGATTTGTGAACAGCCTTTAGGTGGTGATAAAATTCGTGACCACGATCACATAACTGGGCGTTACAGAGGTGCTGCACATAACAATTGTAACTTATTATTAAAAACAGATCCCAAGACATATAAGTTACCAATCTTTTTTCACAATCTAAAGGGATATGATTCACACATCATCATGCAGGCTGTAGATGAGTCGTACAAAAACATTAGTTGTATTGCACAGACAACTGAGAAATACTTAACTTTTAGGTTAGACAAATTAGCATTTTATGACTCTATGCAACATTTGTCTTTAGGTCTTGCTAGTCTGGCAGAAGGACTGATTGAGTATCCAATAACAAGTAAATATTTTGAGCCAGACTTGATTAAGAAAGGAGTTTATCCGTATGAGTACATCAGTGAGTGGGTTGTGTTTGAAGAAAGGAGACTGCCACCAAAAGAAAAATTTTATTCCACACTAACTGGAAAAGGTATTTCTGACTCTGAATATCAACACGCACTTGATGCGTGGGATAAGTTAGGATGTCAGACAATTGGTGACTATCATGACCAGTACTTGAAAGCTGACGTTTGTTTGCTAGCAGACGTATTTGAAAGTTACCGTGAGAAGGGTTTGTTATACTACAGTCTTGACCCTGCCTGTTACATAACTAGTCCTGGCATGATATGGGATGCATTTTTAAAATCCAGTAAGATATCTATAGACCTGTTGTCTGATTGTACGATGGGTGAAATGGTGGAACGTGGATTGAGAGGTGGTATTAGTATTGCAGCGAACAATTACGCCAAGGCCAACAACAAATATCTGGACGGTCATGGTGACCTTGGCCAGGGTTTTGACCCCTCGAGGTCAAGGTCATTTATTACCTATGTAGACGCTAACAATTTGTATGGCTGGGCAATGTGTGAGTTATTGCCCTTGAAAAACTTTTGTCTGTATGATTTGTCACAGTATGATGTAACAGAGTCAGGGTTAACAAACAATATTATGAATCTTGACCGAAACGACGCGAAGGGTTGGATCTTTGAAGTCGACCTGGAGTACCCACACCATCTACATGATTACCACAATGATTATCCGTTGGCTGTTGAGAAAATGAGTATGACAGGGAAAAAAGAAGACACTAAGCTTGTGCCAAATCTAAATGACAAATTCAATTACGTTTGTCACTACCGCTTGTTACAGTTTTACATCAGACATGGGTTAGTACTAAAGAAAGTTCACAGAGGAATTCAATTTGATCAGAGTGCTTTCATGAAAGATTACATAATGAAGAACACAACCCTTCGTGCCAGAGACGGCAACACTGCATTTGACAAAGACTTCTTTAAGCTTATGAACAATGCCTGTTTTGGCAAGACAATGGAAAATCCTCATCACAGAAAAGATGTGAGACTAGTCACAACTGAATCAGGTGCAATTAAACTTACAGGTAAGCCACAGTACACAGGGTATAAAGAATTTCATTCATCATTGTATGCTGTGTCACTCAAAAAAAAAAGATTGTTAAACTGGACAAGCCAGTATTCATTGGTATGGCAATTCTGGAGTTGTCAAAACTGGTGATGCTTGAATTTTATTATGATTACTTCAAACCGAAGTATCCTGACTGCCGTCTGTTATACACTGACACTGACTCTATGATCATTGATGTGCCTACTGAAGACTTTTATGAAGACATGAAAACAGAACTACACATGTATGACACATCTGATTACCCTAAAGACCATCCACTGTACAGCACACAAAACAAAAAAGTGCCTGGTAAGTTTAAAGATGAACTAAATGGTGTGCCAATAGTTGAGTATGTTGGACTGATTGATTGATTGTACATTGCTTAACGTCCCGACAGCAACAAGGCTTTCTCAGGACGTGCCTGCACTGCTTGTGAAAAAAAAATAAACAGAACATTGAATGTATGTCGCCGGCCGGTCAAATACATTAAATAAACCTAACACATGGGGCCTAAATAAAGCTAAGACCATTTAGCAACACACATCCAATATCGAGCTACAGGCAGTGCAGACAGTAGGGAGAGTTTTAAAAAGTCAAACACAGGTGAATGAACAAAGGGTAGACAGAAACACATGCCCCAGAATAGAGAGAAAACCCCACCCTGTGGGGCTGACCAGGGTGACCCTGGGAACTAAAAAATACCTAACCCCACCCAAGTCCCCCAGGGCAGACCCGGGTGGGGATGTTGGACTGAGATCCAAAATGTATTCTATACTGCACCAGAAGGGAAGTCAGTCGAAAGCCAAAGGAATAAAAAAAAACAGCAATAAAAAATAAAGACATACGTCATGAACATTACAAGCAAGTGTTAGATGGTGCATTAATGCCTGATTATCCAAACAAGTCACTGAAATCAAACAAACACAATCTTGAAATAATTCAAACACACAAAAAGTCACCTGCAGTTGGGGACACGAAACGAGTGTTTCACAGTAAGGAAAAAGCTTATGCACCTGGACATTACAGGCTCAAGTTATCTGAAGATATTTGCGATGAACTGGTTGATGAATTAATTGACGACTTAGTTACTGAAATGAATAACGGTGTCTGGGGGAATAATCTGTAATTCTTCTCTGACAAATGCCCTCTGGGGTGCAGGGTCGTACAGGTAATATATTGTTGCGTCTGGACCGGGAATTATTTTTTTTATATTGTGTACAGACGTTGACCAGATGGGGTCTGTTGCCCTGCGTCTGTCGTCGTTCTCAGCCTCCCCTGGCTGATATAAATATCTCACCTGTTTAGTAAATAAACTTGTGTCTGGTGGCGGGGTTGGTCCTGTTTTTGGCTCTGTAATTGTTTTCAATTTAATAGCATCAGCAGGTTTTGGGTGTCCTTCATCGTTCATTGCTTTTATCACATGTGGTAATCTCTTTACCCATTCAGTGTTACGGGTGTCATGCATGAGTTCCTTAGAATACTGGTAACTGAAAAGTCTTTCTGATAACTGTTTGTTAAAGTTTTCAACAATTGCCTGCGATCTGTGCACGCCTGGAATACCACATCTGACCAGTACGCCATGCTTCGCAAATAACTGATTAACTGCACCTTTGAATTCTGATCCGTCATCAACTTGTACAAGTCTGGGGTATCTTAAGGGGCCTCTTTAATAGATACTAGATAAAGCAGTCGCAACAGTGTTAGCAGTTTTGTCAGATATGGGTTCAGCGTCTTTGTACCTTGAAGCAATGTCTACAACAGTCAGTGCATACTTGTATCGTTTCTTTCTTATTGTATCGTGTGGAAGAAACAGGAGGTCCATTTGGTGCGTGTCATTTGGTGATGTGTTTTCAAAATGGGGTCTTGTTATTTTTCTTGGAGCAGGGAGATATATCTGCCAAATTGCCTGTCTCTGTAACCATTGCTTGACCTGATTGAGTGATATATCTCCACCCACAGCGGCATGTAATTTCTGAATAGCTGTTTGCCCTTTCCAATAGCCTGATGGAGAGTAATATATTTTCGATAGTTTATTTTCGGCTGCCATTTTTTCTAGCAATGAAAACTCCTGTAAAATAAACAAATGTCATTCCCACTAGAACAAAGATTATCTCTCCGTTTCTTTGTTCTGTACTCGGTTTGTAATAGTCACTTAGTTTCGGTTTTGGGATAGACATGTCTTCACCCGTGACAAGAAAATATTCCCTGATTGCTTCGTCTGTATTTGAAAATGTATGTTGTGCGTGGCCTTCAAGCCTCAATCTTTCATTGATGAAATCAAGTTTCTCAATTCTTTGTTTTTCATACGCCTGTTCTGCCTGTGCTAATTTCTCAGACGCTTCATTGTGACGTTTCATTTCTTCTGCAGATTCCTCTCTACCCATTTTAGAAAAGAGATAATTAGAGCCACTGAATGCGAGGGCGTTAACAACTGCCCCACCAATCATAATAGCTATCGTCGCCATATTATTTTTATTTACATAGAAACATTTTCGGGAATAATTCCCTGCTTGACAAGAAAATCTTTTGTCGCAATCGACGCTGTAACAACTACAATTAGCTTAGCGCTGTCTTCGAAATCGAGTCTACTCAAGTCTGCTGATTTCATTTTGAGTAGACTTTTTCCTAGCATAGAATAAGCTACTGCTAATCCACTGATTACGGCAGAGTGATACACAAGGTTCATTATGTTCTTTGTGTCATTCATTTCTTAGGCAAGAAAAATTAAAATAATATTTTTTATTTACTGCATATAAAATGGGTCAACGGCTTTGGGGTGTTACTGGTAATGTGGCGACTTCTGGTTTTGTTTTTGGAGTGTCTGATTTTTTGGACACTGTACGAGTCTGTGGTTTGTATTTTTTGTATAATTGATAACCTACGTAAACAAATCCGACAACAAATCCGGCAACTATATATTTTGTTGTTTGAGGTTCTGGGTCAGGGTTAGACTTAGTTGTTTGTCTCTCACTTTGATGAGGGTGTGATAGTAGTGACACAGGTCCTGATGGTGTTGACGACGGGTCAGTTACATGAGTCTTTTCTGTTTGTGCTTGAAGCTGTAATTATTTTTGCCTGTTCCATTCGGCTAATCTTTTTCCAGCCTCAACCCTGCCTGGACTTTTAGTCTTCGTCACAGTTTGAACCTGTGTCAAAACAGGGTCAGGGTTCAGTTGTGGAGTCGTCTGGGTTTCGTCCATTTTCTTCTGCAGTAAAATTTATTTTCGAAAAATCAATATGACTCCCGGTAACAAGCAATGTTACAACAGGTGCAAGGTAATTTCCAAACTTGTAAAACATGACACATGCTAATTTGCCAATTGAACTTGAAACAATAGGATTGCTTTCAAGGTCGTGTGAAAGACTGTCACTATCCACAGGTAGAAAGTGACTCACTGCTTTTGTGTATAGGCATACAAGAGATCGACTTAAATCACGAGTCATTAGTGAAGCAATGTGGTTTTCATATTTAGAATGAAGCTTGATTAGCTCGTCAGCGGTGAGAGATTCAATATCCTCTGTCATGTATTGTTTTCCGAGATAAGTCTTTGATTTGCCTGACACAACTACAGAAAGAAGGCGCTGTTTTTTCGAGTCTAAGTCTTTGTTTTCTACAGCATTAATATCGTTTAGAAGAAGTAATTCGTCTTGATTCATTTTATAATAAAAAATATTAATTTTAATGTCATTGAATTTGGAAACCTTTATTTTACCGAAAAAAATAAGGAAAAACCAAGAAAAATGGGCGGCGTTAGGGTGTGGAAATATGCGGTCGAAAAATCGTGGAAATTCGGGATCGATATAAATTGTCCAAAAACACCCACAACCCCCCTCTCTTAAGCATGCACCCGTTCAGGTTTTCACCTGTGCTGTCCAATAGTTGCTGTACCATCTGCCTTCTCACTCCTGAAACGAAACCCACCCAACTGCAAGAGGCATAGATCCTCATGAGCCCCTGCAACTGCGGGGGCTCATGAGGATCTATGCCTCTTGCTGGGATAATCTGCGTTCTTGTTTCGCTCAAGCAAAGTGGATCCCTTAAGTTTTTCACCTGTCCAATCCTTGCTGTACCATCTGCTTTTTTACTCCTGAAACGAAAACCACCCAACTGAAAGAGGCATAGATCCTCATGAGCCCCCGCAACTGCAGGGGGCTCATTAGGATCTATGCCTTTTCCTGGGATAATCTACGCTCATGATTTTCTCAAGCAAAGGGGATCCGTTAAGTTTTTCACCTGTCCAATCTTTGCTGTACGAGTGCCATCTGCCTTCTCACTACTGAAACGAAAACCACCCAACTGAAAGAGGCATAGGTCCTCATGAGCCCCCGCAACTGCAGGGGGCTCGTTAGGATCTATGCCTCTTCCTGGGATAATCTATGCTCGTGATCTTCTCAAGCAAAGGGGATCCGTTAAGTTTTTCACCCAGAGGCATAGATCCTCCAAACCGCCTCAAACCGGCTGCAACTGGGTCAAACCGGCTTTGCGCATAGTCACCCGTTGTTCGTGGTGGAAAATGAACTGAAGTAACGAAATTTTTAATGAAAGAAATCGATAATCGTTACTTTTATTTTTTAATTCGTTGAATTTTCTTTAACTTTTTAAAAACATTAACACGTTAACTTTTCTTTAACCAAAAATTTAATTTGTTAAATCGTTAAATCGTTATATCTTTAAATCTTCCAACCCTGGTCACAGATAAACACAGTGATTCAAAGAAACTGGAACCTAATTTCTTAAACTGCACAGGAAATCTAACAACCACACTTTCACAATAGGGAGCAGTTCCGGGCGGAAAGCATCTTAACAAAGTTGAAGGTTTTCCATTGTGTACATTTTCAGTTGTGTTTAGTTCTTTTAAATAAACATTTAGTACTGTGTGTACTGGCATGTTGACGGGATATCTTCCAGTTACTTTAAGTTTATTTGGTTTCAATAGACCTTCGTCTGATAATGACCAATCCTCATCTGGATGTATTATTATTTGGCCTAAAAAAACAATTCTCCTATATGGAGCAGAGACTCGGAGATTGACAAAAACCACAGTCAACAGAGTACAGACCTTCATGAACAGTTGCCTTAAAAGAATTTTGAAAATCCACTGGCCAGAGAAAATCAGCAACGTCAGACTCTGGGAGAGAACAGAGCAGATAACAGCAGAGAATGAAATTGGGCGAAGAAGATGGGGATGGATCGGTCACAGTCTGAGAAAGCCAGCTTCCAGTATCACTAGGCAGGCATTGTCATGGAACCCCCAGGGAAAGAGGAAAAGAGGTAGGCCGAGAAACTCCTGGCGTCGAGACCTCCAAGCAGACATCAAGAGACTGGGAACCACCTGGAGTAGAATCGAAGGAGAAGCACAGGACAGGAGTCGCTGGAGGTCTCTCGTCGACGGCCTATACCCGGGTAGGGGTGACAGGCGTAAGTAAGTAAGTAAGCTAAAAAAACCAAGTAGTCTTACAAGCCTATCTGATAATGAATACTGACTACCTTTCGGAAATTCCAATGTAACAAGTAGGTTAGCTTGATTTATAGTTGCTTTAATTTTAAATTCATTTTGAAACCATTCAGCTAAAGTACAAAAGTCATAATAACCAGATCGTAAAGCATCACTCTTCTTTCCACCATCAAGAGTTCCATATACAAAATAATTATCATCTGTTACATTAAACCACTTTACAGTGTAAAACATTTCATGGATAGCTACAGCCTTGCTACCATCTCTATTATCAATCCCATTAGTTAACCACACTGGTTTGCTTGTGTCAAGATTTGTTAAGGTATAAACATTTTTATTATCTTATAAAAAAGAAGGATGGAATTTAAATCACCAACCATTACCACTACAAACGCATTTCAATTTAATATAGATGCCAAATACAATGTCGCACCTACTTATGAACAGAAAATAATTCAGTTAAATCAATTCGATATAGCTGTATCGGAACAAGATTTGTTTCAAGTGAAAGTACCCAATCCGTTTGACCATTATATAAACCCTCCAATAACAGATGATGCTACTGCAAGAAAGTGGTCCTTAAGACCATTACAGATGCTTCAAAACCAGCTCAACTTTGCCATACTGTGTTCATCTACAGGGTGTGGTGTTTCATTTACAGACCACATAAATCACTCAAACAAACTGATTAGGTCTGTCTACCTTTTCCACACGTATTACCAATTAAGAAGAATACTGTCAGAACTGCATACTCCACTGCCCACTGAATCCAGTTTCAACAGGTATAACAACCCCATGGATATGAAAGCGTTTGAACGCATCTGTAATGAGTTTAACATTAGCTGGTAGGAAAGCTGCAAACATGTTTGCACAGATCTATGCGAAAGAAAGTGACATCACTGTCCTACGAATGCTTGTGAAAGAAATCAGACAGGAAGAAAGAGAGAGAACAAGAGATGTGAACATCCATGATGCAATGAAGAAGGACATCACCCTTCCAGAACTGAAGATGGCCATCAAACAGCTGAAGAAGAAAAAATCTCCAGGTCCAGACAGCATCTCAAACGAGATGTTACAACACCTTGGCAACACTGCCTTAATGAAGCTACTGGACATCTTTAACCACAGCTGGAGAGGAGGACAGGTACCCCAGTGCTGGAAGGAAGCCAGGATGATCCCAATTTTGAAGAAAGGGAAGAATAAGTCCAAAGCCCTGAGTTATCGCCCCATCAGCCTGACAAGTTGTGTGTGCAAGACCATGGAGCGCATCATCAACAAGCGCCTGCAGTGGTACCTGGACTCTGAGAGCATTATCGTGCCAGAGCAAGCTGGCTTCAGAAGCTACAAGAGTACAGAAGACCAGACAACACACCTTGCACATGTCATAGAAGATGCCTTTCAAGATCAGAAGGTGACATTAGCTGCCTTCATTGACCTACAAAAGGCTTTCGACAAGGTGTGGAAGGATGGTCTCCTTGTGAAACTCCTTCGCAGTGGCATCCAAGGGAATATGTACCGGTGGACCAAGTCATACCTGCACAATCGCAGAGCCTGTGTGACAGTGGATGGGTACTGTGGCCAAAAAGTGCTGTTGTGTCAGGGGGTGCCACAGGGGGGAGTCCTGTCACCGACACTGTTCATACTTTTCATCAACGACCTTGTGCCAGAGCTACCAAAAGGAGTACACGCAGCCCTGTACGCAGACGACCTGGTACTCTGGTGCACAGAAGAGTATGCAACAACTGCTACATACAGGATGCAGCTAGCCCTGGACAGGCTGACAGACTGGACCAACAACTGGTGTGTGACCATCAACACAGAAAAATCATCAGCCACACTCTTCTCTCTCTCCAACAAGGCAAAGGCTGGCAACCTAACACTGGGCAACACCCCGCTGCGGTATGAAGACCAACAGACATACCTGGGAGTCACCCTTGACAAGAGGCTGACGTGGAAGCCGCACATTTGGAATGCAGAAGCGAAAGCTAGAAGAAAGCTGAACATCATGAGAAAACTGGCTGGAACACAATGGGGAGCCAATGAAAAGATCCTCAAAAATGTATATCAAGGCACAGTGAGACCACACCTTGAGTACGGATCTAATGCATGGTTGACGGCAGCCCAGTCACACCAGCAGACCATTGACAGAGTTCAGAACCAGGCACTGCATATCATCACCGGCGCAATGAGATCCACACCAATTGAAAAGATGGAAGAGACAACGGGCATCCCACCCCTGCGCATGAGAAGAGATTGCAAAGCCTTGATACAGTCCACAAAAGTCAAGTCTTCCAAAGACCATCCTATGAACGCTAGGATGAAACAACCAACCTCAGGGAGACTGAAAAGATCAAGCTTTGTGAAGGAGACGAGAGCACTGCAGAGAAAACACCAGGCAAAGCTGCCTGCGCAGGTAGAGGCTCTGAATCCTGCTAGCGACCTTCCACCTTGGGAAAGTAAGCCAGAAAACATCACCATCTCTTCCACGGTACCCTACATCACCACCAGAGATGAGCACAGCACTGTGAGCAAGAAAGCCCTGACACTGGCCATGCTCGAAGAAAAGTATCCCCAGGAAGCATGGATACGGGCATACACCGATGGATCAGCCACAGATGCAGTTCAGGATGGAGGGGCTGGGGTGTACATTCAGTACCCAAACGGAAAATGGCAGGCAGAGGCAGTACCAACAGGCCTTCACTGCACAAATTACAGAGCTGAGGTGGAAGCCCTAGTCCGCGCAGCTAACACCCTTAGTTGATTGATTGTACATTGCTTAACGTCCCGACAGCAACAAGGCTTTCTCAGGACGTGCCTGCACTGCTTGTGAAAAAAAAACTAAACAGAAAATTGAATGTATGTCGCCAGCCGGTCAAATACGTTAAATAAACCTACAACATGGGGCCTAAATAAAGCTAAGACCATTTAGCAACACACATCCAATATCATGAACTACAGGCAGTGCAGACAGTAGGGAGAGTTTTAAAAAGGCAAATACAGGTGAATGGACAAAGGGTAGACAGAAACACATGCCCCAGAATAGAGAGAAAAACCCACCCTGTGGGGCTGACCAGGGTGACCCTGGGAACTAAAAAATACCTAACCCCACCCAAGTCCCCCAAGGCAGACCCGGGTGGGGTAACACCCTTAGTGGCACTGCAGACCCTGATGCCCAGATTGTCTTCCTTACAGATGCCATGTCTGTCCTTGAGGCAGCAACAGCAAGCAAACTGCCACGTCTACAAGAGGCACAGCAAAACATCAAGTGCACCAGACTGGTGCTGCAGTGGATCCCTTCACACTGTGGCATCTACGGCAATCAAGAAGCTGACAGAATGGCAAAAGTGGGCGCAGAGAAAGAACAAGATGAAAATGGAGTCAGCTTCACAGAGATGAAGACCATCATTAAGTCTGTGTACAGACCACCACAACGGCCCCTAGACAGTTACCATCAGCTGTCCAGACAAGAGCAGGTGACCATCTTTCGTCTGAGGACTGGGCACAACCGACTCAATTTCCACCTGCAGAGACGCTTCCACCTCGTGCCATCTCCCCTGTGCCCTTGTGGAGAAGCAGAGCAGACCGCAGAGCACATCCTCCAGGACTGTGGGAACCACCAGCCGCTGAGGGAGGAGATATGGCCGAAGCCCGCCACTCTACAAGAGAAACTGTACGGGCCTGTGGAGGCGCTACAGAAGACCACAGATTTCATTTTGAGAGCCAAACTCCAAGTGTGACGGCGTTCAAGAAGAAGAAGAAGTTTAACATTAGTACAAAGTATGACTTTACACAAAAACTTGATGATCACAATGGCATGGGTACATTGTATTACGCTATGAGTCACAGGCAATACCCACAAGATTACTACCCTGGTTACACTTCATTCTCACAAAAATCACAAGTCTGGTTAGGATCAATAGAACAGAAACAGTCTAATGCCTGGACTACATTTATTTTAGACAAGAGTGACGGCTTTACTCAAGCGGGAGTCGAGCGCATAAATGAGTCTATCAGAACATATGTGTGGTGTATACTTGGAGCACAATCACTAACAAAATCTAACATTTTAAAGGGTTGATTGTACATTGCTTAACGTCCCGACAGCAACAAGGCTTTCTCAGGACGTGCCTGCACTGCTTGTGAAAAAAAAAAAAAAAAAAAAAACTAAACAGAAAATTGAATGTATGTCGCCAGCCGGTCAAATACGTTAAATAAACCTACATCATGGGGCCTAAATAAAGCTGTGACCATTTAGCAACACACATCCAATATCAAGAGCTACAGGCAGCGCAGACAGCAGGGAGAGTTTTAAAAAGACAAATACAGGTGAATGGACCAAGGGTAGACATTAACACATGCCCCAGAATAGAAAGGAAACCCACCCTGTGGGGCTGACCAGGGTGACCCTGGGAACTAAAAAGTACCTAACCCCACCCAAGTCCCCCAGGGCAGACCCGAGTGGGGAAACATTTTAAAGGGGAGTGGTAAATTTGAGGCACAAAAACAGTTTCTAGCAAACCTAGAAGACTCAATTAATTCCACAGTAGATCTCCCATCAAACATACAACACTATCAAGACGTTCTCAGATATGCCAGATCAAAAGCTGACTTTGTAGTTGGCATCGGGTTATACATGTTACCATCTGACCTTCAATTACAAATGGGGACAATAACAAATTATAATAATGAAATTATTGTTGCTGGGCGTGATCAGAAATTAGGACTCAATCAATCTGTGAACACACACTTATAGTCATTAACAATGCCAGAACCAGTAACATCACCACCCGTACAGGCAGTAACACCAGTAATGTCAGTAACAGCCCCAGCCCTGGCACCAACACCTGCACCGGCACCATTACCATCACCAGCACCGTCATCAAACACACACGAGTCAGAGAGAACTGCATTGGTAATAGGCCTCACTGGACTAGGTATATTACTTCTTTACCTGTTTCATTAAATAACCCACCATCAACCCTCCTACTGTCACCAAAAAGACAAACACATGCTCTGCCATAAACCCCACTACCTTCGCCGCAGTATTGATCAACCAACTGACAACTGTGCCAATTATGCCAGGCAATGCATCCATTGCTTTTACAGCCAATTTTTTAAGCAAGTCTGATATGTGTGACAACTGTTTTTTTACCCATGACTGTAAATCTTTTGGGTCTGATGGAGTTGGGAGGTGTTGGAGGGACCGGAGCGCCACCACTGCCAGAGACAGCCAACACCGCTTGCGCAACAGTACTGATAATAAATCCAAGAGCAGTAATTAAACTCACAATTGTAATACCCTGCTCTCTGAAAAGTGTTTTCAATCTCTCAGCCAAAGTTGTGTCTTCATGAAGTATTTTCTGAATAGTTTCTCTAATCCTGTTGACCTGTGTTTTCAGTTTTTCTCTTCCAATACTAATCGCTTCTAACCTTCCTGATCTTTCTATATACAAATCATTTAATCTGTGTTGTATTCTTTGTTTTACTTCTGTGTCAAGATTCTCCTCATCTGCAGTTGCCAGTTTTTCTTTTTCTCTTTCTATTTGATTATCAAGCTCACCCAGTTTTGCTACATTATTTACCATCTCACCTCTGATTGTCTGCAGTGATTTATCCAAACCCTTTATCTCCTGCATTGACAAAGGAGGGTCTTCTATTGTTTTCATTACTTCATCAGTAAATGACGTTTCTTGTATTACCGTGTTTGCTATTTCTGGCAGTCTTTTTACTTCAGTCATTTCAATTTCTTGTCCTGTTGGCAATCTTGTTTGCGTGTCATGGAGCACAGTAACAAGTCTCGGTGTCAACTTTTTACTAGAACCAACACCAAGGTAACGCTGCAGTGCTGCCTCACCACCTACATCAGTTTTAATTGTACTTAAAGATCTAAACTTAGCAGGATTGTTTTTATGTGTTAGATACACTTTGCCTCTGTCGACAGTATTTAAATATAAATGACCCTTACCATCAAGTTCAAACTGATTAGGATCTGTGTTGTCTGGGCGGTCACCAACATGATCATAAAACGAGTTTACTTTGCTTTCTAAAAGTTCATGACGTAAACTGTAAGTATTTCTTGTACCAGTCATATCTGTCATATCTGTTGCACGGGTATCATAGTCATCCATGACATCCATTTCAATATCATGATTAAATCCTCCTGCTGCCATTGTTTTTTATTAATTTAATATTTTTTATTGTGCATAATAAAAATGACAGTCCTACGGATCGAAGTTAGACCCATACAGAAAACTACCTGAGCCCCTTGGTGTTAAGGGCATTAGGCAATCAATCGTCATCACAAACAATCCTAGTACCATAGACCAGAACCAAACACTTACTGTCAAGTTTCCAAACCTGGGTCCCAATGATGTTATTGTTCCTGGCACTGCACGCCTAGCATTTAATATTGAACTTTCATCAGAATCAGATGCAAACAGAACACTCGTTGACAATCTTGGCAGAGCAATTGTTAAGACCATCAAAGTAAAACTTGAAGGACAGGAAGTGTTTAGTCTTGATGATGCTGATGTGTTCTACTGTTACAAAGATTTGTGGCTTACACGACAAGAAAGAGAAGATCGTGTTTACCAAGTCATACAGTCCTCAAACGCTGCTAAACTTAGAATCGTAGCGGCAGACAAATCAACATCTGTAATTGAGGACGTTATATTAGCAGATACATACGGTAATAGATTTTACATTCCACTTGAATTTGAAATCCTCACAACACACTTACCTTATTACCAAGGAGCACTGAATGACCGTCTGAGTTTTGAGCTAACCTTCAATGACTGTGCAAAAGTTATCAAAACAACTGACCCAGACGCAACATACAAGATCTCAAACATTTCCTTGGAATATGAAATTGTCACACACACTGAACTTGCCAGACTAATTCAAAACCAATATCAGTCAAGACTTCTAATTTATTATGACCGCGTGATAAGACACAGTACAATACCCAAAGACAAAGCTGATACAATGTGGAACATAAACCTTAACACACGTGCCAGGTCACTGAAAGGTATACTGATGTTGTTTATTGAACCAAAAAATCCATTCCAACGGGATTCAGAAAAGTTTTACAATCCAAAGATTACACATTTGTCCTGTACGATTGAGGGACGTCCTAATCAAGTGTACGCTTCGGGTATGCTGCCTTATCAACACTATGATGAGATTACAAAATGGGCGGGTGGAAGACTTAGAGAAAAACCAGCAAACATGGCGTGTAAAGATTTACATTTGTATGACGCAAGAATTGGTCAATACCTGACAGAAAAATATGCACTGTGGCTAGACCTGCGCAGTACAGAAGATGCTTTTTACATGGGTCAGGACGAACTGTTGAAAACGGCAGTGACGGAATCACAATTCAGATACAAAAAAAGACTGAAACAGGAGGAGCAATAAACATATATTTGTACCTGATTTATGACGCACAACTCAATATTGCAGACAGTAGACTAAGTGGACACTTGTATTAAATTATAATTAGTATTAAAATGAACTTGATGACACTCGACCCACACTGTGACTTGTTTTGTGGTGCCACTGGCTGTGGAAAAACTGAATTTGTACTTGATGTCTTGCAAACAAGATACATATACCATTTCGAAAACATTGTGATATTCTGTCCTACAATAAAACACAATAAAGCTTATCATCGTTATTCATTTGGACTGACAGCAACATCTACTTAGTCGACCCTTAGAAAAAACTGAATGATTACCTGCTGTATTTTTACAAGCAATTTGAAGGACAGCCAACCTTGTTTATTGTCGATGACTGCTCTGCAGAAAAAGACATTGTCAAGAAAAGAAACACACTGGCAGAACTGGCTTTTAGTGGCAGACACGCAAACATAAGTGTATGGATTCTCACTCAAAAATATAATGCTGTACTAAAAGATTTTCGTGAACAGTTAAAGTTTATCTGTTTGTTTTACTGTAAGGACCGTGACAGCTTTGAAGACTGTCTCAGAGAGAACAATGTGATACCAAATAAGCATGAATGAGATGATGTAAAAAACAAACTAAAATCGACTAAGCATCTAAAGCTTATTTTAAAGACAGATCAGCCCACAGGGTATGGGTTAGTAAATTAATTTATACTTTTGTTTTGTCCATAAAAAATGACGGACGGACAAACCACTGATATCACACACTGCTTCAAAGATGTTGTGCACTTTAATCAGATAAGAACACCTCCCAAACAGCCTGATATAAACCTCTTAAAACCAACAGCAATATATTTGTCATATAATATGACTTTAGATTATGTTGATGAGCATCCAGCGCAAGCGGATGTGGAGTGTTTAACAGTTGATTTTAGGACACCCACCTTAAGAGTTAAAAACAACAACCGTCAGGGCTGGTTTGAGATACTTTGTGAACAAATATTTCAACAATTATGTAAACTAAATGTTTATATTAACAGTGTTGCAGTTAATAAAGTGGCATTACATAAGGTGTAATTTTTTCTATTATTATTTTGTCGGACAAATAAAAATGACGGACAATGCTCAAGGTTTAAGAAATGTGTTTCACACAACAGACTTGCCTATATCCAATAGTAACAATGTTTATGAATTGATAGAAAACTCTTTTTCTGTCATACAAGATAATCCTCTTTCAGGCAGTGTAAAGATTCAAGTTGTTGCAAAAATAGAATTCAGCAGAGTAGATGGTGAAGTGATTGTATCGTATATATCAACAAGACAACACACAGTTAACACAAGAAGAGAATTGGAAAACGTGTTTAGACAAAGACTATTACCAGACTTTCTAGAAGCAATTGACAGAGCAAGAATGAAGGGGTCTGGTTGGCATGAAGGTCATGTACATGAACTACAATTAAAACAGTCAAGGTATCATCCTATATTAGGTAAATCATGGATACCACTGCCTATTGAGGTTGTAAACAAAAAGGCTGTCGTTACTATACAGAACAATGATAATTTTTGTTTCATGTGGTGTGTGCTTGCTAAACTGCACTTTGTAAAAACAAGACCTGATCGCGTATCTAACTACACTAAATTTGTAAATGAACTTAATTTCAGTGGCATAGATGTCCCTGTTAAGGTAGAAGACATAGACTTGTTTGAAAAACTAAATCCTGGTATATCTGCAAATGTGTTTGTGTGGGATAATGAGTCTGTTGACAAGTTACAACCCATTAGAGTATCACCATTTGCTCCAACCTACGGACAGCCAGAAGATAAGCATGTTGACATGTTATTAATTGGTGATCACTACACAATTATGAGAAGTATGTCACGTCTAATTCATAATCATGTGTCAAAATATGGTAGAAAACAGGAAGTGTGTAAAAGATGTTTACAAAGATTTTCCTCTATTGAAGTAGCACATAAACATGTTTTGCACTGTAGGTCAGCTGATGACATACAAACAATACTTAAGTATCCAGAGCCTGGTAGTCAAGTGTGTTTTAAAAACTATGGAAATCAGCAAAAGCTACCATTTGTAGTGTATGCTGATTTTGAATCACTGGTTGTTCCGTATGAAGGTCCTGTTCCAGAATCATTGCCAAAGACAGTAAAGTTGAGTGATCAAGTGGTGTGTTCTTTTGGTTATATTCTTGTTAAGTCAGACGGACAGCATACCAAGCCTGTTATCTACAGAGGAGTGAGTGAGTATAGATTGCTTTACGTCCCGCAAGCGACAAAGGCCTTCTCAGGACGTGCCTGCGCTAAATGAAGAAAAGAACTGCAAGAAGCGCAGACAGGAGGGAGAATTTCAAAAGAAAAATAGAGATGAATGGACCAGAAAGACAGAAATACAAACCCCCAAAAGAGTAGAACCCACCTTGCAGGGGTTAGACAAGGTGACCCTGGGAACTAAAAAGTACCTAACCCCACCCAAGTCCCCCAGGGCAGACCCGGGTGGGGGGTTATCTACAGAGGGGAAAATACAACATGTCTGTTTTTAACAGAAATGAGACATTTGTATAGTCAGGTAGTACATTATCTAGAAAATAATCAGATGCCTGTGATGATGACAGAAGAAGATAAAATAAATTTTGATACAGCATGACGTGTTGGATTTGTGAACAACACCTACAGGGTGATAAAGTTCGTGACCATGATCACATAACTGGACGTTACAGAGGTGCTGCACATAACAAGTGTAACTTGCTATTAAAAATAGATCCTAAGACATATAACTTACCAATCTTTTTCCACAATCTCAGGGGGTATGATTCACACATTATCATGCGTGCTGTGGATGAGTATTACAAAAAAATTAGTTGTATTGCACAGACAACTGAGAAATATTTGACTTTTAGGTTGGACAACAAATTAGTGTTTTATGACTCAATGCAACATTTGTCTTTAGGTCTTGCCAGTCTGGCAGATGGACTGACATCGTTTCCAATAACAAGTAAATATTTTGAGCCAGACTTGATTAAGAAAGGAGTGTATCCGTACGAGTACATCAGTGACTGGGTTGTGTTTGAAGAAAGGAGACTGCCTCCAAAAGAGAAATTTTATTCCACACTTAATGGTAAAGGCATTTCTGACTCTGATTACCAACACGCTCTTGATGCATGGGATAAATTAGGGTGTCAGACAATTGGTGACTACCATGACCAGTACTTAAAGGCTGACGTTTGTTTGCTAGCAGACGTATTTGAAAGTTACCATGAAAAGGGTCTATTATAGTCCAGCAGCTTTTCGCAATTTCTGCAGACTAAGTAGTTCGTCAAAAGAGTAACAATGGTTTGCAGGTACGAAACGAAAGTACTAATGCCATATAGTTTATGCATGGCAACAATATTTGTCCTTAGGATGGAGACATTTTTGTAGAAGTGTTTTTCGAAAGCTATTTTCGATACACCGCCCGGATAAGGTGCAAGACATTTTTTGTGCATAACATTGAAAATTTCAAGCATACAAGTTACAAGTTTATTCCAGTGAGTAAATTAAAATCATCAGCAAGTAAACATGCATACATATATACGATAAAATAAGTTTAAAAGTATTATTTTTAATGCGGTAAGCATAGTCGCGTCGCTAGTTTCAAAATGGCGGTCAGCGAGAAGCCTTCTAAAGAAGTCAATCAGACGCGCACGGTTGATGAAGCTTTACTTTGCTCCTGAATTGAAACAGAGATTATTATCGATTTGAACATCTTATCAACGTCAAATACATTATTTTTCCTGGTCTTGAAAACAGCCTTTTCCACAGAACTCGGTCTTTTGTGGGAGGAAAGCATATCGAAAGTAAACTCCCTTTGTGCATGTTGTGCAATGTGTCTGCCGACCATCTTCAACATTCTTTGGCCGGATACAACATGCATGTTGTTCGTCTGTTTTTCAGCCTAACGGCTCTAAGTTGATTGTACATTGCGTAACGTCCCGACAGCAACAAGGCTTTCTCAGGACGTGCCTGCACTGCTTGTGAAGAAAAAAACTAAACAGAACATTGAATGTATGTCGCCAGCCGGTCAAATACATTAAATAAACCTAACACATGGGGCCTAAATAAAGCTAAGACCATTTAGCAACACACATCCAATATCAAGAGCTACAGGCAGTGCAGACAGTAGGGAGAGTTTTAAAAAGGCAAATACAGGTGAATGGATTGATTGATTGTACATTGCTTAACGTCCCGACAGCAACAAGGCTTTCTCAGGACGTGCCTGCACTGCTTGTGAAAAAAAAAAAAAAAAACAGAACATTGAATGTATGTCGCCAGCCGGTCAAATACATTAAATAAACCTAACACATGGGGCCTAAATAAAGCTAAGACCATTTAGCAACACACATCCAATATCAAGAGCTACAGGCAGTGCAGACAGTAGGGAGAGTTTTAAAAAGGCAAATACAGGTGAATGGACAAAGGGTAGACAGAAACACATGCCCCAGAATAGAGAGAAAAACCCACCCTGTGGGGCTGACCAGGGTGACCCTGGGAACTAAACAATACCTAACCCCACCCAAGTCCCCCAGGGCAGACCCGGGTGGGGTTACAGGTGAATGGACAAAAGGTAGACAGAAACACATGCCCCAGAATAGAGAGATAAACCCACCCTGTGGGGCTGACCAGGGTGACCCTGGGAACTAAAAAATACCTAACCCCACCCAAGTCCCCCAGGGCAAACCCGGGTGGGGTACGGCTCTAAGTGCAGGTCTGCTCTTTTTTTTATTTATTTTATTAGTGGAGATGGGATTTTTAACTGGTCAAGCACACTCGTATCCGACTGGTCTTAAGCACAAGCCAGGCAGAGTGAAATCCATCTCCGAACCGTTTCCATCAAAATCACCATGTTCAGCTAAACACCTAAATATAAACTTTTAGTTTTTGCAACCAATTCAACCAATCCGCACTCAAGTAGTCACAAGGACTCTTATGATTAAGCTTTATCAGGACTGCATGAGACACAATACAGATAGTAGCCCTCTCTATTATATTACAGGTTTTATTTATTTATTTTTTATTGATTCACATATGTATTCACTTACATATTTATTTATTATTTATCCTTTTAATTATGGATGGAAGGAATTCCTTGATGCACATGATCACTATAGTGGTATGGTAGCGGTCACCAAGGAGAGGAAATTTGTTTTCAATATGCATACATCTGTGCATATTCATAATCTATCCTTTACTTAACATGCATATTTATAGGTCCCAGGTATCCCCAACTTATTTTATTAATTTATTATTTTTTTGTTTGTTTGTTTGTTTGTGATTGATTGATTGATTGTACATTGCTTAACGTCCCGACAGCAACAAGGCTTTCTCAGGACGTGCCTGCACTGCTTGTGAAAAAAAAAAAAAAACAAAAAAAAAAACAGAACATTGAATGTATGTCGCCAGCCGGTCAAATACGTTAAATAAACCTACAACATGGGGCTGAAATAAAGCTAAGACCATTTAGCAACACACATCCAATATCAAGAGCTACAGGCAGTGCAGACAGTAGGGAGAGTTTTAAAAAGGCAAATACAGGTGAATGGACAAAGGGTAGACAGAAACACATGCCCCAGAATAGAGAGAAAAACCCACCCTGTGGGGCTGACCAGGGTGACCCTGGGAACTAAAAAATACCTAACCCCACCCAAGTCCCCCAGGGCAGACCCGAGTGGGGGTGTTTGTTTGTGATGTATGTTTGTACATACACATCAGCATAAAATGATTGATTGTACATTGTTTAACGTCCCGACAGCAACAAGACTTTCTCAGGACGTGCCTGCACTGCTTGTGAAAAAACCCAAACTAAACAGAATATTGAATGTATGTCGCCAGCTGGTCTAATACACTAAATAAACCTAACTAGACCCTTTAGCAACACACATCCAATATCAAGAGCTACAAGCAGTGCAGACAGTAGGAAGAGTTTAAAAAAGGTAATTGATTGATTGATTGTACATTGCTTAACGTCCCGACAGCAACAAGGCTTTCTCAGGACGTGCCTGCACTGCTTGTGAAAAAATAAAAAAGAAACAGAACATTGAATGTATGTCGCCAGCCGGTCCAATACGTTAAATAAACCTAACACATGGGCCTAAATAAAGCTAAGACCATTTAGCAACACACATCCAATATCAAGAGCTACAGGCAGTGCAGACAGTAGGGAGAGTTTTAAAAAGGCAAATACAGGTGAATGGACAAAGGGTAGACAGAAACACATGCCCCAGAATAGAGAGAAAAACCCACCCTGTGGGGCTGACCAGGGTGACCCTGGGAACTAAAAAATACCTAACCCCACCCAAGTCCCCCAGGGCAGACCCGAGTGGGGGTGTTTGTTTGTGATGTATGTTTGTACATACACATCAGCATAAAATGATTGATTGTACATTGTTTAACGTCCCGACAGCAACAAGACTTTCTCAGGACGTGCCTGCACTGCTTGTGAAAAAACCCAAACTAAACAGAATATTGAATGTATGTCGCCAGCTGGTCTAATACACTAAATAAACCTAACTAGACCCTTTAGCAACACACATCCAATATCAAGAGCTACAAGCAGTGCAGACAGTAGGAAGAGTTTAAAAAAGGTAAATACTGGTGAATGTACCAAGGGTAGACAGAAACACACGCCCATGAATAGAGGGGAAAACCCACCCTGTGGGGCTGACCAGGGTCACCCTGGGAACTAAAAAGTAGTTAACCCCGCCCAAGTCCCCCAGGGTAGACCTGGGTGGGTATGAGAACATACATATACACATATATGATGTGAACATAACATGTACACATATGGTAATAGGTGCATACCACCCGCTCCCCACCCCACATACAAAACCACAGAACAAACATCTGTGCATGTTCATAATATATCCTTTACTTGGTATTCATATGTCCTAGTTATTTAAATTTATTATTTATTTTTATTTGTTTGAAAAGTAGGTTTTGTTCATATGCTGATGTTCACATACACATATATGGTAATACTGCCCACTCCCAACCCCACTCCACAACCAGAGAACACCCACCAAACGACACTTACATCTGTGCATGTTCATAATCTATCCTTTACTGAGCATTCATATGTCCCAGGTATCTTGACTTACTATATCTTTTTTATTTAACCGCCATGAGATGGCATTGGTCGCCTGCTCGACATTAAACCCAAATAAGTATATATTTAAATTATTTATTTATTTTGTTTGCTTGTAATGAAGGTTTTGTACATACACATCAGCAAACAATGATTGATTGATTGTACATTGCTTAACGTCCCGACAGCAACAAGGCTTTCTCAGGACGTGCCTGCACTGCTTGTGAAAAAAAAAAAACTAAACAGAAAATTGAATGTATGTCGCCAGCCGGTCAAATACGTTAAATAAACCTACAACATGGGGCCTAAATAAAGCTAAGACTTTCTAGCAACACACATCCAACATCAAGAGCTACAGGCAGTGCAGACAGTTGGGAGAGTTTTAAAAAGACAAATACAGGTGAATGGACCAAGGGTAGACAGAAACACATGCCCCAGAATAGAAAGGAAACCCAACCTGTGGGGCTGACCAGGGTGACCCTGGGAACTAAAAAGTACCTAACCCCACCCAAGTCCCCCAGGGCAGACCCGGGTGGGGGCATCAGCAAACAAGAAAATATACACATATATAGATGGTAATAGGTGCCATACTGCCTGCTCCCAACCCTTGCCTAAATACACACATAACACCGCAGAACACCTACCAAAAGAAGGACATACACATCTGTGTATGTTCATAATTTTTAATCTATCCTTTACCTAGCATGCATATGTCCCAGGTACCTTAGACTTACTTTATCTTATTTATTTAAATTATTTATTTATTTTGTTTGTTTTGTTTTGTTTGTTTGTAATGTAGGTTTTGTACATACACATCAGCATACAGCTCAAGAACATACACCATGGTGCCCCTGTGCATGTGGCCACCAGTACTATTCTGTCAGATCTGTCACACCCAGCCAATCATCTCTTTGAGCTTCTGCCCTCTGGTCGGCGGTTTCGTGCTTTTAAAGCCAGAACCTCTCGATTCAGATGCAATTTTTTTTCCAGAAGCTGTCCTCAATACATCACCATGCACGGAACAACGTGATTCCATGATTTGTGACATATGACTGATTTGTGTTTAATATTGTGTTTATCTATCTTTTAGTGCTGTATATAGGATGATCGCCAACTAAGTGTATGACATGATGAATGCCCTACAAGTGAGGACATATTTTACTGTCGCCATGCCACACAAAAATCTTTGTAACGTTTTACTTGGTGAATAAATGTCTTATGTCTTATACACGTACATGGTAATAGGTGCAGTATCACTCGCTCCCAACCCCAATCCAGTTACACACACAAAACCGCAGAATATCCACCAATGTACATCTGTGCATGATCATAATCTATACTTTACTTAGCATTCTTATGTCCCAGGTATCTTTGACTTACTTTATCTTATTTATTTAACTGCCATGAGATGGCCGTAGTCTACCGCGCGGCGTTAAACCCAAATAACTATTTATTAAAATTATTAATTTATGTTTGTTTGTAATGAAGGTTTTGTACATACACGGTAATAGGTGCCATACCGCCCCACTTTCAACCCCAGCCCACATACAAAAACCACAGAATACCCACAAAAGACATGCACAATTGTATACTGATGGGCATTAGTGGACTGTAAAATCTATATATAGAGACTTCAGGTTAAGCAAGTGGCTTGTATTGACTGCCTGTATTTTAGCTGCCCACCTACAAATTTCATGTGTCCAGTTAACCACACTGCACATGCAGCCATCAGTTCTGTGAAAAGTACTGTTGGCCTCATGCACAGGGGCACCAAAACTTAGAGATAAGGCCACACCTGATAACAATAACAGTACTAATAATAATATGCCTACTCAGCCACTAGTTCTGTAAACAGCACCTTTGTAAACAGTACCAGTGGCCAAATGCACACATACATCATGGATGTTGCTACCACTGATCACTTCAAACAATAGGCTGCCCAGTTCACATTTTGATACCGTGAACTAGCCTGCACATGCAGTCATCAGTTCTGTAAATAGTACTGGTGGCCACATGCACAGCGGCACCAAACTTAAAGGTGAGGCCAAAACTGCCACCTCAAACAAAACCAAACGCTACCTATACACACATATCAATGATACAGTCAACCTCTGTGTGCGTTAGGGGGAACACGCTTAAAGTATGTGACTGTAAATCTTACAGCGAAATGTCAAAACCAGTAAGAAGATAATGTAACAGCAACAAGTACATGTATTTTGTAAACCACTCAAAACATGACAACTCATCGAGTCTAATGGTGTTATGAATGGGTGATGGAAACATTGAAAAAAATAGTACGTGTACATTATAAAGTATGTGCCTCCTTCCCCCCCCCCCCCCTCCCATAACTAGCTGTTTATCATAAAACATAGATATCTCATTCATTTGATCACTTGACTGATTTATTAAATCATCTCTGTGTCACCTTTCTCCGTTTTCTTTGTCGTTTTAATCCCAATATGTCAGTGCTAATGTCAGCTGCTAAGAATCCTTGCAGTGAACTGCAAATGTCTATATGCAGACAAACTGCAAATAACACAGCAGCAAAATAAGTTCCTCTTTTGTGCAGTAGGCTACTGCTAGCAAGATAGGGTTCAATTTTAAACAAAGCATTGCATGAACTTCCAAGCGTGTTCACATTGTACTGTGTATTTTGTGTATTTTTTTTTTCAGTGTGAAGTGTACTGTACCATCAGTGATCACTGAGACTGCAAAACTGGCACTGGCAGTGATCGCACATCACAACATAGCTTGTCAGTGCAACTGATTAAAATAAATGTTACTGCTGCATAAAATAACTAATCAAGTTCCAAAACTTTGCTCAGCCATGACAGTTAAAACCAAGTGGTGTGGCACTCTTTTTCTTTTACAGAATGCAGCATAGGTTTTGAAGATAGCGTTTGTGTTGTGGGTTACGTTTTGTTTTGGTGCTGTGTTGTCGAAATGAAACGGGCAAAGCGATGGTAAAGTGAATGGAAATAAACGTGACAAACCTTTATCAAGCCGTAAAAATGCACACAGCAACTTGACACGTTTGCTTTTTTTTTTAAACAAACAAGCTTATGTAGAACAAATAAAAAAGAACCCGTCGGCACACAGAAATTCACGTCCGCAGAGGTCGTGGCGTCACGTGATGTTTTGATCACGTGATTTTGGGATACCTTATTGTTGCGAAACGATATTAATTTTGCGTTCAAGGCAAGCGTTTTCGTAATTTGTTTCTTCTCTTAATATATCTAAGTGTGAAAATATTACTTTAAAAAATGAAATCCTTTTAAGTGACATATAGTGCATACTACCACTGAATACAGGAACAATGAGACCCGTGTAAACTACTGATCCCCTGTAAACATGGCCGCGAAGGTCCTGGTTTCGTCTGCAGCCATACTGGAAACAAAATGTGCTACAGAAAAATGTCTCCATCCTCCGGTGGTTTAAAACGAGTGCGCACTGCTTTTATTCATACTAGACTTCATTTTGATATACCCAAACCTTTGTTACTCTCTAGAAAATCACTATCTCGTAAACGGCTGATCGTCTATGAAGGGCAGCTGCTAGACTATACACTACTGTCTTGACCCTGCCTGTTACATAACTAGTCCTGGTATGACATGGGATGCATTTTTGAAATCCAGTAAGATATTTATAGACCTGTTGTCTGATCGTACAATGGGTGAAATGGTGGAACGCGGATTGAGGGGTGGCATCAGTATTGCAGCAAACAATTATGCAAAAGCAAATAATAAATATTTGGATGACCCGGGGTTTGACCCTTCAGGGTCAAGGTAATTTATTATGTAGGTAGACGCTAATAATTTGTATGGCTGGGCGATGTGTGAGTTATTACCCTTGAAAAACTTTTGTCTGTATGATTTGTCACAGTGTGACATAACACAGTTATCAAACTATATTATGAATTATGACCGAAATGATGCAAAGGGTTGGATCTTTGAAGTAGACTGGGAGTACCCACACCATCTACATGATTACCACAATGATTATCCATTGGCTGTTGAAAAAATGAGTATGACAGGGAAAAAAGAAGACACTAAACTTGTGCCAAATCTTAATGACAAATTCAATTATGTTTGCCACTATCGCTTGTTGCAGTTTTACATCAGACATGGGTTAGTACTAAAGAAAGTTCACAGAGGTATACAATTTGATCAGAGTCCTTTCATGAAAGATTACATAATGAAGAACACAACATTGCGTGCCAGGGATGGCAACACTGCATTTGACAAAGACTTCTTTAAGCTTATGAACAATGCCTGTTTTGGTAAGACAATGGAAAATCCTCATCACCGCAAAGATGTGAGACTTGTCACAACTGAATCGGGCACAATTAAACTTACAGGCAAGCCACAGTATACAGGGTATAAAGAGTTTCATTCATCATTGTATGCAGTGTCACTCAAAAAAAAGATTGTTAAACTGGACAAGCCAGTATTCATTGGTATGGCAATTCTTGAATTGTCAAAATTACTAATGCTTGAATTTTATTATGATTACTTCAAACCAAAATATCCTGACTGTCGACTGCTGTACACTGACACTGACTGTATGATTATAGACGTGTGTACTGAAGACTTTTATGAAGACATGAAAACAGAACTACACATGTATGACACGTCTGACTATCCTAAAGACCACCCACTGTACA
The DNA here is from genome assembly GCA_036245525.1 of Semisulcospira habei. NCBI lineage: Eukaryota > Metazoa > Mollusca > Gastropoda > Semisulcospiridae > Semisulcospira > Semisulcospira habei. Next base: position 72,490,926 of record BTPG01000006.1, read on the forward strand.
GCACACAAAACAAGAAAGTGCCTGGTAAGTTTAAAGACGAACTGAATGGTGTGCCGATAGTTGAGTACATTGGTCTAAGATCAAAAATGTATTCTATACTGCACCAAAAGGGAAGCCAGTCGAAAGCCAAAGGAATAAAAAAAACCAGCGATTAAAAATAAAGACATTCGATATGAACATTACAAGCAAGTGTTAGATGGTGCGCTGATGCCTGATTATCCAAACAAGTCACTGAGGTCAAATAAACACAATCTTGAAATGATCCAAACGCATAAAAAGTCACTTGCAGTAGGGGACACAAAACGAGTGTTTCACAGTAAGGAGAAGGCTTATGCACCCGGGCACTATAGGCTTAAGTTATCTGAAGACATTTGTGACGAACTGATTGACGAGTTAGTTCCTGAAATGAGTAACTGTGTCTGGGGGAATAATCTGTAATTCTTCTCTGACAAATGCCCTCTGAAGGGCAGGTTCATACAGGTAATAAATCGGTGGACTGCCAGGGACTATTTTTTTTATATTGTGTACAGATGTAGACCAGATGGGGTCTGTTGCTCTGCGCCTGACGTCATTTTCAGCCTCTCCGGGTTGATATAAATATCTTACTTGTTTTGTAAATAAACTTGTGTCTGGCACTTTTGTTTTTATTTCTGACCCTGACGGCACTGTTTTCAATTTAATAGCATCTGTGGGTTTTACATGACCTTCATTATTCATTGCTTTTATTACAGATGGTAATCTCTTAACCAACTCAGTGTTACGGGCGTCATGCATGAGTTCCTTAGAATACTGGTAACTGAAAAGTCTTTCTGATAACTGTTTGTTAAAGTTCTCGACAATTGCATGTGATCTGTGTACGCCTGGAATGCCTCACCGCACTAGCACACCGTGCTTTGCAAATAATTGATTAACTGCACCCTTAAATTCAGATCCGTCATCAACTTGTACAAGTCTAGGGTATCTTAAAGGACCACGACTATATATTTTTGATAATGCTGTAGCAACAGTAATAGCATTCTTGTCAGTTATGGGTTCGGCATCCTTGTACCTTGAAGCAATGTCAACAACGGTCAGTGCATATTTGTAACGCTTTTTTCTTATTGTATCATGGGGTAGAAACAGGAGGTCCATTTGATGGGTGTCATTCGGTGTAGTGTTTTCAAAATGAGGTCTAGATATTTTTCTTGGTGCAGGGAGATATATTTGCCATATTGATTGATTGTACATTGCTTAACGTCCCGACAGCAACAAGGCTTTCTCAGGACGTGCCAGCACTGCTTGTGAAAAAAATAAACTAAACAGAACATTGAATGTATGTCGCCAGCCGGTCAAACACATTAAATAAACCTAACACATGGGGCCTAAATAAAGCCAAGACCATTTAGCAACACACATCCAATATCAAGAGCTACAGGCAGTGCAGACAGTAGGGAGAGTTTTAAAAAGGCAAATACAGGTGAATGGACAAAGGGTAGACAGAAACACATGCCCCAGAATAGAGAAAACCCACCCTGTGGGGCTGACCAGGGTGACCCTGGGAACTAAAAAATACCTAACCCCACCCAAGTCCCCCAGGGCAGACCCGGGTGGGGGTATTTGCCATATTGCCTGTTTTTGTAACCATTGTTTTATTTGTTCGAGTGATACATCATTACCCACAGCGGCATGTAATTTTTCTAATGCAGTCTTTCCTTTCCAGTAACCAATTGGAGAGTAATATATTTTTGATAGTTTACTTTCGGCTGTCATTTTTTCTAGCAATAAAAAACTCCAGTAAAATAAACAAATGTCATTCCCACTAAAACAAAGATTATTTCTCCGTTTCTTTGTTGTGGACTGGGTTGATAGTAATCACTAAGTTTTGGCTGTGGAATGGTCATGTCTTCGCCAGTAACAAGAAAACATTCCCTGATTGCGTCATTGACATTAGAAAATGTATGCTGTGTGTGACCCTCTAGTCTAAGTTTTTCATTGATGAAATCAAGGTTCTCAATTCGTTGCTTTTCATACGCTTGCTGGGCTTGTGCTAATTTTTCTGATGCTTCATTGTGGCGCTTCATCTCTAGAGCAGATTCCTCTCTACCCATTTTTGAAAAGAGATAATTTGATCCACTGAATGCCAGGGCGTTGACAACGGCACCTCCCACAATAACAGCTAGTGTCGCCATATTATTTTTATTTACATAGATATATTTTCGGGAATAATTCCTTGTTTGACAAGAAAGTCTTTCGTGGCAATTGACGCTGTGACAACTGCAACTAATTTAGCCGAATCTTCAAAATCTAATCTGCTGAGGTCTGCCGAGTTCATTTTGTAGAGTAAGCAACAGCTAGTCCGCTTATCACGGCAGAGTGATAGACAAGGTTCATTAAATTGTTTGTTTCGCTCATTTTCTTAGGCAATAAAATTAAAATAATAAATTTATTACTGCATATGAAATGGGTCAACGACTTTTGGTATTACTGGTAATGTGGAGACTTCTGGTTCTGTTTTTGGAATGTTTAATTTTTTGGACATTGTACGAGTCTGTGGTTTGTATTTTTTGTATAATTGGTAACCTACGTAACCAAATCCGACAACAAATCCAGCAACTATACAATACAATACAATACAACTTTATTGTCTGTTCGAGTCCAGGCACGACAGAAATTTGCCTTTCGGCTCGTCATGAAACAACAATATAAGACATTAACAAACGCTGCAAAAGCATAACATGAAAAATTATCATTGCAGCAATCTATCACAAGCAATCTGTCACAAGATGGGAGGTAATGTTAAGTAGATCATACTTATCGCGGCGTTATAAACGAGAGTTCAAAATCGAGACAGCAGTTGGAATAAAAGACTTCTTAAAAACATTCCTTTTGGCAAGTGGCATGTTGAAACGTCTGCCTGATGGTAGCATTTGAAACTGATCAGAGAGTGGGTGACTAGGATCATTGACAATGCTAGCAGCTATCCTTCGGACAGCTCTATGGTACAGATCATCTACTGGGTACTGTCCTAGGCCAATGATCTTCTCAGCTGTTCTGACGATACGTGACAGTCTGCCCCTGTTTTTCATACCGAGATTGCCATACCAAGCAGTGATGTTAAACGTCAGTATGCTTTCGATCAGGCTTCTATAAACGGATTCTAAAACCCTGGAACTGACATCAAAACTTCTCAGTTTCCTAAGAAGGTACAGACGCTGGTTTGCTTTTTTCACAATCAGATCAGTGTTTCCAGTGAAGGACAGCCCACTATCCACGACTGTGCCAAGGTACTTAAATTCAGTGACCACTTCTACAGGTTGATTATTAATTGAGACAGGTACAAAAATATCATCAACTTTCCTGTCATCAATGACGAGTTCCTTGGTTTTCTGTACATTCATTTCCAGAAAACTATCTTTGCACCATGACTCTAATACTGCTATCTGTGCAAAATACTCGGCTAAACTGTCTTCTTTTTGGAGTAGGCGTACAAGGGCCATGTCGTCTGAGAACTTTAAGAGATGAGAAGTGGCAGTGTGACAACGCATATGGTCTGTGTATATAGAAAACAATGTCGGAGAGAGGACACAACCTTGAGGGCAGCCTGAATTTAGCACCACTTGGTCAGACAGACTGCCGTGTACATTTACACGTTGTGGCCTGTCCTTCAAAAAGTCTCGCACCCACAGAATAATGTTTGTGTTCACATTAAAGTCCATCATACGCTGCAAAAGCATCAGTGGTTCAACAGTATTAAAAGCATTAGAAAAGTCAATAAAAAGAATTCTCACATGTGCCTTTGATTTCACAGGTTTTCAATACTCTTCCACCTAACCCATCTGGTCCAGGTGCTTTGTGTGCATTCAGCTTAGAAAAGATGTTTACTACCTCCTCTTCAGTAATTGACAAAGGTTCCGGCACAATGGACTGGCACAATTCATCACAGTTATCACTAAGGTTTCTGCCATCGAACCGTGAGTAAAAACGATTTAGATCATTGGCCATCTCAACTGGATTCCCAGTGCAGAGCCTGGCTTGTTTCTTTTGCTGCCTACCCATCATGCCGTTCAGACCATTCCATGCATCTCTAGCGTTGCCAGAAGAAAATTTTGTTTCGATCTTGCTTTTATAGTTCAGTCTGGCAGTCCTAGCAGCCCTTCTAAAATCCCTCTCCTTTTCCCGAAATTTATCAGTGTTACCCTGTAAGAAAGCAAGTTTCTTCTGGTTCAAATACACCTTTAGCTCCTTGCTGACCCATGGCTTATTGTTAGCAAACACCTTCACTGTCTTGGTTTTAATTACAGTGTTTTCACAAAATCTTACGTAAGAAGTGACTGTCTCAACAAGTTCATTAGGGTCATCACAGTTATGAGTAAACATATCCCAATCTGTCGCCTCAAAGCACCCACGGAGCTCCTCCATGCTGTCCGGTGTCCACAGCTGTGTGGTTTTCGTTACAGTCTTGGACGTCTTTATTTTTTGTCTATACTTTGGCAACAAGTGTATGACGTTGTGGTCCGAGCGCCCCAGTGGGGGCCTACACAACGGCTTAAACGCATTGTCAATGTTGCCAAAGCAGAGATCAATGGTGCGATTAAGTCTTGTAGGACATGTAATGTACTGTTGTAGAGAGAGGTGTGGTGTTAGATCGCACTGATTGAAGTCGCCAAGAATAAATACTGGCTGGTCAGGATAGTTTGATACCACTCTAGAATAACAGTCAGCGATCGTCTCAGCTGCAGATTTGAAGTCGGGACCCAGAACATAAACGGTAATTATAGTCAGCTGGTCGAATTCACGTGGCAAGTAGTGTGGTCGCAGCGACACGGTTAGCAGTTCAAGGTTGCGTGTACACACCCGCTCACGGACAGTCAGCTGTGTAGCCCACTTTTCGCTGACGAGCATACACACACCACCGCCCACATTCTTCTGAATCTTAACCCTGTCCCTGTCAGCCCGTACAGTTGTAAAACCAGGCAATGTCACTTCCCCAGAGTCCTCTGTCAGCCATGTTTCGGTAAAACAGAATAAATTAGTCCGCCTAAAGTCACCGTCAAACTGCATTAGAGCTGTTAGTTCATCCATTTTATTCTGCAAGGAGCGGACATTTGATAATGTTATGGTAGGGAGGGGGTGTCTACTACCCCGTCTCTTCAGTCTCTCCCTCACTCCGCTATTTTGTTGTTTCGGGTTTGGGGTTAGACTTAGTTGAGTCTCTCACTTTGATGAGGGGGAGAGGGTCCTGACACTGGTGTTGGGGTTGATGTTGTTAGTGGTCCTGGTGGTGAGTCAGTTACATGTGCCTTTTGCAGTAGTTCTAACTTTCTTTGTTTGTTCAATGCAGCTACTCTTTTTCCAGCTTCCACCCTGCCTGGACTTTTAGCCTTAGTTACAGTTTGAACCTGTGTCAGGGCAGGGCCGGCAATCTGCTGTGGGATTGTCTGAGTGTCGCCCGTTCGGTCCGTTTGGTCCATTTTCTTCTGCAGTAAAATTTATTTTCGTAAAATCAATATGACTCCCAGTGACAAGCAAAGTTACCACAGGTGCAAGGTAATTGCCAAACTTGTAAAACATGATGCATGCTAATTTACCAATTGTACTTGAAACAATAGGGTTGCTTTCAGGGTCGTGTGATAGACTGTCAGTGTCTACCGGTAAAAAGTGACTTACAGCTTTTGTGTATAGACATACAAGTGACCGACTTAAAACACGATTGATTGTACATTGCTTAACGTCCCGACAGCAACAAGGCTTTCTCAGGACGTGCCTGCACTGCTTGTGAAAAAAAAACTAAACAGAAAATTGAATGTATGTCGCCAGCCGGTCAAATACATTAAATAAACCTACAACATGGGGCATAAATAAAGCTAAGACCATTTAGCAACACACATCCAATATCAAGAGCTACAGGCAGTGCAGACAGTAGGGAGAGTTTTAAAAAGGCAAATACAGGTGAATGGACAAAGGGTAGACAGAAACACATGCCCCAGAATAGAGAGAAAAACCCACCCTGTGGGGCTGACCAGGGTGACCCTGGGAACTAAAAAATACCTAACCCCACCCAAGTCCCCCAGGGCAGACCCGGGTGGGGGTTAAAACACGAGTCATTAGTGAAGCGATGTGATTTTCATATTTAGAATGTAGTTTAATTAAATCGTCAGGTGAGAGGGATTCTATATCTTCTGTCATGTACTGTTTTCCAAGATAAGTTTTGGACTTCCCTGAAACAATCACAGACAAAAGACGCTGTTTTTTCAAGTCTAAGTCTTTGTTTTCTACAGCATTGATATCGTTTAGAAGAAGTAATTCGTCTTGATTCATTTTATAATAAAAAATATTAATTTATGACTTTAATTAAAGTCATAAACTACGCATTTCAAAATAAACACGCATACAGTCATCAATATACTATTTAGCTCGGTTGCAGGGGGGTGCTGCTTATAGAGAGATAGAACAATATACAATTACAAGAGAACCATATTCATTAACGCCACATTTACAAACTTGCGTTTATTTGAAATCGATATGGTGAATTAAAGATGGGGTGGCGGTCGCGTGGTCAATGGGGGGTCATTGTCAAAATGCAGCGATTTTTGTGATCAATGTGGCGTTAATGAATATGGTTCTCTTGTATTGTATATTGTTCTATCTCTTACTACCGGTAGATATTTTGCATACATCTAGATTAAAGGGAGATATTGTACCTCTTCAACTTTTTCATAATAATTAATTCATTTTTGCAAGTTTTGGAGCCACGTTATACTCCCATCAAACAGCCAGCCCTGGAAGAGGCTGTGTAGAAGACACCCTTGCATGTTCTTCAGACGAGTGACATGAAACACAAAATTCGTCACTGTGTACACAGTGTCATGGGACTAGAGATGCCATGACATGAAGCTCATAGTGATGTTGTTTTGCTGCTTGTGCTATTCTTCTTCTTCAGAATTCCTGTCACTACACGAGTCCACATAGCATACTAATGGCGGGAAGCGCTGTGTGTCCCTTATTTGTGTGTGCCAGTGCGTGTTGATCAGAGGTTGGGTTAGAGAGGAGGGGAATGGATCAGAAGAGTAAGCTTAAAAATATGAACAACTCTGATGTTCCTTAAAGAAAACAAGATGAGGATTTCATCCCAAAGTCTACTGTATTGTTTGGAGCTCAGATGTGTTTATCTTTTAAGAACATTTAGAGTTGTTCATATTTTTAGGTTTATAATGCTGATCCATTTCCCTCCTCTCTAAGCCAACCTCTGATCAACACACACGTCAGCACACAGAAATAAAGACGGACACACTGCGCTTCCCGCCATTAGTACTCTCTGTGGGCTTGTGTAGCGACAGGACTCCATCTCCTTCTCAGTCTAACCCACCCTCTGATCCACACATACTGGCACACATAAATAAAGACTTACACACAGCGATTCCCATCATTCGTAAGCTCTGTGGTCATAGCTATTCTGAAGAAGAATAATAGCACGAACAGCGAAATGACATCACTTCAAGCTTCACGTCATGGCATCCTTAGTCCCATGGCGCTGTGTTCATAGTGACGACTCGATGTTATATGTCACTCATCGCAGTACTAACATTTGACATTGGCAATTTTTTTGCTGATTTTCACACCTAGAGCATCTACAAGACTTACGGTTCTGTTACGATTGTGGTTGTGTTGTTTTGTGAGAACGGTCATGCATAAATCGTAGGAAACAATCCAATATTTATTTGAGCTATCATGTTCACGAATCACGTACCTTTTCAGTGAATTTCACTTTCTTTTATGAATAGTGCGGTGTTGATTATCTGTTGCCGCACGGAGTTGAGTCATGAAGAGTCTAGAAGCAGCTCGAGTATTCATTTGTTTACTGCGCGCGTGTAGCTTAGCGTTCAGTATCGGTGCACTAATCGCGTGTTTTCCAAATATAGCGGGCAAGGTCGTGACCTGTCTGGCCTACTTTTGTGTGACGTCATAGCGCGCCGATATTTTCCCAACATAGTGGCTGGTAAATAGCAGCCAGATGTCTATAGAACATTCCAGTGAAATGATTATTCATTGATATTTAGGAGTTTTAGTTGCGTAGTTTGTTCTGATTGGTTGTGTTATACGAATTTCCGCGATCTTTCTGGAAAGCCTATAAAAGGATCGTGCTAGGAAGTATGTGCGTACATTGTCTTGCATTTGTCAGTTGTAGAGACACACAGTTGGCGTAGGTACGTGGCCCATGTAGGGTGTACTTTGTGCGAGACGCTGTGTATGAGAAACTTTGTGTCAGAGTGTGGACATTGCAGAAGAGACATTGTGTCAGTGATTGTGCATTTGGAATTGCATTGTGTGGAGATCGCATCGCTGAATTAAAATATTGTTGGAACTGTTTCTCCAGTTTTGTCTACATCCTTAAGCCACGGTTGACGGATTGCAGCTGAATGAGGTTTATTTAAAAGAACCTTACGTGCGTGCGTCTGGTGTGTTTATCATACTACGACTACAACTCCACCACGTAACAGGTTCACAATTTGACCTAATTGTACCCCAGGGCCAGGACAAACAGCAGGCTTATGCAAACACTGCTTATGAAAAATCATATGGGTATTAATGACAAGATAGCTTTTTTCATAAAAGAAAAATTAAAGTTATGTTAGTTGTTTTACAAATGACTCCGAAAAAGTGGTGCAGAAAATTGTATTTCACACCTAGGGCATACAGTCACAATTAACCTACTCGTACCCGACAGCCGAGACAAACTGTAGGCTTATGTAAATACCGTATACAAAAAATCATGCGATTATTAATGAGAAGAATGTTTATTTCGTAAAAAAGATTCAATTGTTTTAAGATTAACCCATATAATTTGTGAAATTAATCCCAATAACTTGAAAATATATCTTTAAAAAAAAGAAGTAATTATCACTCAAAATGTTCTAGAGGCACAATGCTGGTTAACGAACTCATTCAATATCTCCCTTTTATCTAGCTATATGCAAAATATCTAGTAAGAATAACAAAAATTACGGACTCAGTGTGGATCAACCGGTTTTTGTGAAACGGACATTTTCTCACCAATGAGCATTTTAATTAAAAAAATCTAAAAATCGAAAAAAAAGGTCTCGAGATAATTCTTTTAGGGACAATATCCTAAAATTTCAAGCTTGTCCATCCGCAGACGCGGGCTCTAGTCGCTGTCACACACACACACACACACACACACACACACATAAGGCGCTTTGGCGGTTTGTGTAGCTAGACGTGACATTTTTATCTTCCTACTTTTTTGTCAGGATTTCTGCCCCACACGCCAAAAACGTCATGTGCATGCTCTGGAATGCACTCTGATCAGGCCCATTTCAAAGTATACCGTATTTTTAATACGGTAGACAAAAACGCATGTGAGCTACAACAATACGGTAGACTTTGGAATGTCCCATGAAATCCTCACCACGTTTTGTAACTCAGGTTTATTCCTCAAATACACAGGTGGCATCATTGTCAAACTGAAAACGTCTAATTATCTTAACAGGAATTGGAATTATTAACATTCAAAGTCGTAATAATCTTATTTGCACTTCGTGGGATTTTTGTTCCCATACTTGTATATGTGTGGCTGCCTTTCCCAACACACTGCTGTGAGTGTGTTTACATCACTGCAGATGGTAAGCATCACCGGCGGACGATGATATACACTCGGAAGAAAGAATGAATGTTATTTGTAGATGTTCAGTGTGAGAACCAGTCAGGCACCATCCATCAGATCTACATTCAGTTGGAGAAGAAACTCCACAGTGCCAGCACACACAAAGTGAAAAAGCCAGTCATGTCCATGCAGAAAGTAAGACGTACATGCAACTGTTATCAGAGCAATTGAAATGCATGTGGACAAATGGTCCGTACATATATGTATGCCAGTACACACAATGCGTACGGATGCGTGTCATCGAAAATCATCTATTGTCCATCCTTACAGGCAGCATATTAGAAATAGTGTGTCTGTTGCCACTGAATTCAGTGGGGACTCTGTACGCAAACTCTGGTTTCAAGTTGCAGACTTGTGTGTGTCAGGCATGGTCAGCACTCGGCCGCACATTCAACGCAGTGCGTGGGAATGTGGTTTTCACTATATGAGTGGTAGGGGATTTATTGCACCACAAAGTGCAAATCACATGTTTTAACACAAAGTATGGCGAAGGTTAAAGGATGGAGTCCCGAAGGTGTACCTTCCCTTTAGTCACAGAGCAGGTTGCGCTATACATGCTTTCTCGCTGATGGCTAGGATTCAGATGAGTCATCAGGAATGCGCACACTTTTATAGGCCCGCAAGCGGTTTAACCCATAAAGCGTCAAAAGACTATGACAGGATGTGGACAACCATGATATTTCAAGGTTGGTGTCAGAATAGCTTGGTGCATCTAGGCGCAAAGCTATTCTGACAACAAGCTTGAAATATCATGATCAATCTGTCATCCAGAACTGTGATATAGACCTCAGAGGATATCTACAAAAATTTGATAATTTCATCCTAAGGGTGTAAGAAGTTAAGTTCCTTCACCCAAGATCTACCTGGTGTCCAAGACAGCAGGCAGATCAACAAGAAAGCATCACTTTAAGCAGAACAGCTGGCAACCTGCAATGAAAGGCACTGATTGTAATGCGGGCAAGACTCTGCAACTTGCAGGAGCTCATGGGGATCTATGCTTTCTGCACATGTGCGTGTATAGAGTGATACACTATCCATCTGCAAGAGGTATAGATCCTTATGAGTTCAAGACAATGAGGAAAAGAGTTCAACTGCACTTTGCTGGACCTCATGAAGATCTACTTCTTGCAGACGTAAAGTCCACCAGCAAGAAGCAGAGATCCTTAAAATACCATTACACGTAACTTTGAAGACAAATTTCAGCACCATTTGTGTTTATTCAGTTCTACATCAATCGCCGCAATGCCGTTTGTGGGCGGGGTCTAGAAGTCGGCTCAGATGTGAAACCTGTCAACACATCTTGATAAGTCTGTCCTTGCCTGGCACCTGGTCACAGTCAAGGCGGCCCTGTTTCAGTTATGACTCAGTTTGAGAAACATCAGCATGAATGACACCAGTAAGAGTAATAGGTTCTCATGAGCCCTCAAGCAGAGGGGATAATGAGTATCTATGCGTCTTGCAGATGTGGACTGGTTTCTTGCACAGACTACAATGGTTACTTAGTCCGCATTCACTTATTAATAATAATAATATTAATAATACCGTTATTATACAGGTGCTTTTTCTCAATTTTTGGGCAAATCGACTCAAAGCTGCGCGAACTGTAATCCAACACGCACACTCACGTAACGGACACGGATTTACGCCATTTAAGACAAACACAGTACAAGACAGACGAAGGGCCAGTTCAGCTACTGAAGTTACAGAGATTTTTGATCGCCTGTAATTGAAATTTGTAAAGTGGCCTGAAACCGGTACCGAAGTGTGTGTGTGTGGGGGGGGGGGGGGGTGGAAGAACCGGAGTACCTGGAGAAAGAACCCCCGACGGTCCGCCCGAATTAACGGTGACACTTACCAGAGGAGAAAAGTCTGACGCCGGAACCCGTTTTCAAACCTCGCACCTTTGGCATTGGTGGCAGGCGCCTTTAACCACTGCGCCAGGGACCGCCCCTCAGTTTGAGGAACGATGTCAGTTACAAACACACAAAAATCAAGCTAAAGGCATAGATTTTCATAAATAGCCTTTCATGGCGAGGACTTATGAAAATCTGTACCTCTTGCAGATTTCATAGACTCACTCTTGCAACTTGACACTCCTTACTTCAGCCGTTTACGAGATCGTGATTTTATAGAGAGTAACAAAGGTTTGGGTATATCAAAATGAAGTCTAGTATGAATAAAAGCAGTGCGTATTCGGAGGATGGGGAAATTTTTCTGTAGCACATTTTGTTTCCAGTACGGCTGCAGACGAAACCAGGATTGTCGCAGCCATGTTCACTAGGGATCAGTAGTTTACACGGGCTTCATTTGGTCCTGTATTCAGTGGTAGTATGCACTATGTCACTTAAAAGGATTTCATTTTAGTTTTTAAGTAAATTTCACACTTAATTATATTAAGAGAAGAAACAATTACGAAAAAGCTGGCCTTGAGCTCAAATATCATTAGCAGTGCAGGCACGTCTAGAGAAAGTCAGTCTTGCTGTCGGGACGTAAGCAATGTACAACCAACTCAAATATCGTTATTCAACAATAAGGTATCACAAATCACGTGATCGACACATGATACAAGATACACGTGGACTCGTTGCCGTGAATTTTGGTGTGCCGACGTGTTCTTCTTTATTTGTTGTACATAGCTTGTTTCCCCAAAAAGCAAACGTGTAAAGTTGCTTTGTGCATTTTTACGTCTTGATAAAGGTTTGTCACGTTTATTTCCATTCACTTTACCATCGCTTTGCCCGTTTCATTTTGACACCAAAGCATCAAAACAAAACGCAACCCACAACACAAACGCTATCTTCGAAAACTATGTCCGAAGTGCAACATGCTGCATGCTGTAAAAGAGAAAGAGTGCCACACCACTTGGTTTTAACTGTTGTGGCTGAACAAAGTTTCAGAACTTGATTAATTATTTGTTACTGTAACATTTAATTCAATCAGTTGCACTGGCAAGATATGTTGTGATGTGCGATCACTGCCAGTGCCAATTACACCACTTGGTTTTAACTGTTGTGGCAGAACAAAGTTTCGGAACTTGATTAATTATTTGTTACTGTAACATTTAATTCAATCAGTTGCACTGGCAAGATATGTTGTGATGTGCGATCACTGCCAGTGCCAATTATGCAGTCTCAGTGATCACTGATGTTACCGGCAGTACACTTCACACTGAAAAGAATAATAGCAACTTTCATAAATAAATGGCATTAAGTCCCCAGTAGATTAATCAGAGCAGAAATACAGAAGGTTGGGCTTTTCCCTCTGATTAAAAAAGAAGAATGAAAGAAACCACTAATGATCTGTAACTATGTATACCAACGTGCCTAGAGAATAAATGTGTGATTTCATTTGTTGCTGAGTACCTACAGTGTCATTATAAGTTGTGAAAATATCTATAAAAGAAAGTAAAGGTGCACGTACTGAAGATACATGACTTACACTTTTAAAAAGACAGCAATACATAACCGTCGGACTTCCTCTTTGGGGAACAATATCAAAAAGTTAATGAGCTGGTTGCCAAGTGATCAGTGGTGCCCCAACGATCGGCAAGACTACGGGATAGATGAATAGATAGAAATATTCATGTTCTGTTCTCATGCGTTATATGAAGTCGCACAGAGAAAAGAAATAAGAACTAACGTAACAAGTCGACTGACATTGCAGCGGTCATGACCAAAATAAAGCGTTAAGAATATTTGTAGCTTACATGTAATTTGTGGCCTGACTATGAAATGCTTTAGTGCGTCACAAATTGGAACAAGAAAACCATATGCATAGCACGCTTTCAGATACTCAGCCCGTGATTTAGTAAGTCAACAAAATCAATGTGGGGAAAAAGAATTTCAATTATACTTTGCAGTGGGCACACATGCTGCTCGACGATATCGTGCAAACTGTCGGGAATCGTGTACAACATCCAACTCTAACCTTTTTGCGCCGGCTCATTGAGCTTTCATTACAATGGATCGAACTTTATCCAGAATTCGCCTGCCTTTGAGTACTGTTCAAATAATCTATATAGTTTTGCTGCTCTTTGTGAGGACTGTGATAAATGCATCACCATCTGGATCAGTTTCAGGTATATTTTTGGCCCATAAAGTGACGATAGTTACCATCTTTTCATTATGTTGCTTTCCCTCTGATATTCCTGTCAAAATCAAAACCGTTTTGAAAGTTGTTTCATAGGCTACTTTTGTATCATCTAGCATTTTCTACAAGTGGGTTGGGCAGTTCCAAAAATGATGAAAGAGAAAATTTGTAAATTCGGATTACAGGTCAATTTTGTCAAGTGTTAAGCGGGACCTGCAAACCTTGCTCTTTGTTTACACAAAGGAAAGATCGACATTATTTTGAACAATACTTGTAACTTCCCGTCTTTATTTCTGAGTAGTTCCAAAGGATAGTGTGTGACGCCCTTGGCCTCCGAACATTCTCTGCAAAGGATACTCCATTTCTCGACAGATGCTCAGAAGAAACAGAAAGTGGACCTCTCAGAGCAACTATTTAAAATGTTTAGGACAAGTGGCCTTCATAGGACTTAGGTTTCCATGCATCCAGAACCCAGCGAACACTGTAAATTCACAACTCCGACCCTTATCTACATCAGAATTAGTTATTGGGGCGCTACTATAAAGACCATCTAACGGCGGCACCTCGAGTCAGCACATCGGCAGAATGTTATACTGCCTTTGAGACTAGACCGGCCGAAACTGTGGAAGATAGTAGTAAAACTAGATGTAAATATATCAACAGACTGGGTCAGTGGTCTCAGTTTTATGTGGTACAAATCTCATTACATTTTTTAAAATCATACCTCGTAAACAAGCAACACTCATGCCTGATATTTACATGGTATCACACCGAGATATGTGTGAACTTATATATGACTGACTATCTTTAGTTCATGCAACAACATTTCATAGAAGCTCGCCACTACGAGGTGGAAAATGCTCCGGCAGCTTCATTTAAGCAATCTGGCGCTCAGGTCTCACAATCGGGGCTTAATTCAAAACGTGCTGTAATCTACGGGAAGCCGGTAGAGATTACAGAACACGTTTAAAAATTAATCGCCACCTCAACAATAATGCATCTGTGAACAAAGTTTGCTGCGCGACTTAGACAACGACAAATAACAGCATGAGCCATGCAAGTTGGCCACTGTCGAACGCCTTCAAGGACATCCTCCCGTATGTTACTGAAGTTTTAGACAAGCCCGGCACATGAGCATGAGCCAAAGTCCGGTATGAAAAGGTTTCAAAATATGAAATACTAACTTTTTCTCCTTCAGAAGCAGGAGATGTTTTTTCCCCCCTGCTCTTATGCAGATTTTGTCTTGAGACATGGTTTTAATAGTAAATGGAACCGCGGACATGCAAATTTTGCAAAAAATGGGGTTTGAGCCCCACAAGTCAAAGATTTAAGTTGTTATGTTTTTTGCACCTGAAACAATTTGTTTGTATTTCACGCTTACACAATCAGTACTCGATCTTGCTGGTTCCCGTCTTGTAGTCGAAGTCCTCATCATGTAATTACTCAGTTGCATACTGACAACCACAAGCTGTTTCTGGCTTTGTTTGTTGTTTTCTAGGCCAGCCAGGCGGAGGAATGGGGTGTCTATGACCATTTGACAAAAGTGTGTTGTAGTTCATGTGGGACAAAACAGCTGTTCTCATTTTTCTTTCATTTTTATGTCCTGGACACTAAAGCTTGAATCAATACTGCCAGAAAACTGGTTCTTGTTGCTGTTCTGTGTTAGACCTGCACGGGTTTATGTCTGTATACGTACGTTACATTCGTGGAAGTCAGTGCCAGTTTTGGTCTTCTGAATGGTATAGGTAGTTTGTTTGTTTGTGGCTTATTTGGTTGTTGTTGACATTGTTGTGTTTTTTTGGTGTTTTTTTAATTTTAAAAAAAATTATTATTATTTATTTATTTTTTTTTTAATTTAAATATTTATTTATTATTTTATTTATTTTATTTATTATTAATATTATTATTATTTGTGTGTTTTGTTTGTTTGTTTGTTGTTTTTTTGTTTTTTTTTTTTTTTGTTTTTTTTTTTGTTTTTTTTTTTTGGGGGGGGGGGGGGGGGGGGGCGTTATATGTGCGAGTGCGAGAGACCACTGGTACATCGACGATTGCAAAATAGCACATCACAACATTTTGGACATCTTACTTACTTACTTACGCCTGTCACCCCTACCCGGGTATAGGCCGTCGACGAGAGACCTCCAGCAACTCCTGTCCTGTGCTTCTCCTTCGATTCTACTCCAGGTGGTTCCCAGTCTCTTGATGTCTGCTTGGAGGTCTTGACGCCAGGAGTTTCTCGGCCTACCTCTTTTCCTCTTTCCCTGGGGGTTCCATGACAATGCCTGCATAGTGATACTGGAAGCTGGCTTTCTCAGACTGTGACCGATCCATCCCCATCTTCTTCGCCCAATTTCATTCTCTGCTGTTATCTGCTCTGTTCTCTCCCAGAGTCTGACGTTGCTAATCTTCTCTGGCCAGTGGATTTTCAAAATTCTTCTAAGGCAACTGTTCATGAAGGTCTGTACTCTGTTGACTGTGGTTTTTGTCAATCTCCAAGTTTCTGCTCCATAGAGGAGAACTGCTTTTACATTGGAGTTGAAAATCCGGACTTTGGTGTGTTGTGACAGCTCTCTGGAACTCCACACTTTTTTCAACTGGAGAAAGGCTGCTCTGGCTTTACCGATTCGTGCTCTGACATCTGCATCAGTGCCGCCTTTTTTGTCTATGATGCTCCCGAGAGAGGTGAAGGACTCCACCTCCTCCAACGGGGTGCCAGCAAGCAAGACTGGTTCTTCCCTGGTTGCGTTCAGCCTCATTGTCTTTGTTTTCTGTTTGTGAATGGTGAGGCCCACTTGGGACGAGATGTCAGCAAGCCTCGTGGTCTTGTCCTGCATTTGTTGATGAGTGTGGGTCAGTAATGCCAAGTCGTCTGCAAAATCGAGGTCGTCAAGCTGTGTCCACAGTGTCCACTGTATTCCACTTCGTCTGTGCTCTGTGGTCATCTTCATGACCCAGTCTATGGCCAGTAGGAAGAGGAACGGAGACAGCAGACACCCCTGCCTGACACCAGTTCTGACCTGGAGCTCCCTGGTGAACTGCCCTTCGTGGATCACGCGACATGTCATGCCATCGTAGCTGCTCTTGATCAGGCGGACGAGCTTTGTGGGTACACCGTAGTGTCGTAGGAGTTTCCACAGAGTCTCTCGGTCCACACTGTCAAATGCTTTCTCATAATCCACAAAGTTGACGTACAGCGGGGAGTTCCACTCCAGAGACTGTTCCACGATGATGCGGAGAGTGGCGATCTGGTCTGTACATGATCAGTTTTTCCTGAATCCTGCTTGCTGGTCTCTTAGCTGGGGGTCAACGGAGCTCTTCATTCTCTCCAGGATGATCCTGTTGAAGACCTTTCCTGGTACTGACAGCAAGGTGATTCCTCTGTAGTTGGAACACTTGCTGAGGTCGCCTTTCTTGGGAAGCTTGATTAGGTACCCCTCCTTCCAGTCAGCCGGCATCACCTCCTCTTCCCAGATCTTTCCAAACAGTGGGTACAGCATCTCCACCGTTGTCTCTAGGTCTGCTTTCAGACTCCGCTGGGATGCCATCTGGGCCTGCTGCTTTGCCGTTCTTCAAAAATGCCACTGCTCTTCTGATCTCTTCCCGGCTGGGTCTGTCACAGCTGATGGGTAGGTCGGTCTCTGCCGGCTGGATGTCTGGGGGGGTCGGGTGGGCTAGGTCTGTTCAGTAACTCTTCAAAATACCCGGCCCATCTGTCGAGTTGGTCTGCTCTGTCTGCAATAGGCTTGCCTTCTTTGTCTTTTACTGGTCTTTCTGTATGGCCATACTTGCCTGACAATCTTCTGGTAATGTCGTAGAGCTGTTTCATGTTGCCGCTGCCTGCTGCCTTTTCTGCCTCTGCTGCCAGGCTGTCTGTGTAGGCCCTCTTGTCTGCCCTGATACTCCTCTTCACCTCGCGATTGGCTTCCGAGTATTCCCCCTGCGCCCTTACTTTGGCTGCTCTCGTGCGACTGTTGTTGACAACTGCTTTCTTCTGCTTCCTCACTTCTATCTTCTTCAAGGTCTGTGCCGACAGCCAGTCCTTGTGATGGTGTTTCCTGAACCCTACAGTGTCTTTGCAGGTTGAGTTCAGCGCCTCTCTAACTGCCTTCCACTGCTGCTCAGTGGTGACCGCCTCCTCTTCATTTACTAGCTCCTGTAGCACTTGAAACCGGTTGGACAGCACCAGTTTGAACTCTTCTCTAACTCCAGTTTCTCTCAGGAGGCCTACATTATAGCGCTGTCTTCTTGTTGTCTCTGTGCGGCTTTTCTTTAGCTTGAGCTTCATTCTTAAGGTAAGCAGATGGTGGTCAGAGGCGACATCTGCTCCCCTCCTCACTTGAACATCTTGAAGGGATCTTCTAAATTTCTTGGTAATGCAGATATGGTCTATTTGGTTCTCTGTTGTATGGTCACCGATGACACCTGGGTCACCGATGACATCCTCAATCTCTGTGATGAGAGGAGAGCCTGGAAGAAAAAGAGAGGCCAAGACCTCACATCAGCAAACAAGTACAGACTTGTCAACAAGAAGATCAGGAAGAGGATGAAAGAAGCCAAAGAAGATTGGATTGAAGACCAGTGTTGTAGCGTGGAAGAGGGCATGGCAAATGGCAACAGCAAGAAGGCTTATGAAACGCTAAGGACCCTCACCAAGACTCAACAGCGAACAGCCACAGTCATCGAAGACAGCAGCGGCCAACTCCTTACGGAAAACACTGCTGTACTAAACAGATGGACTGAGTACTGCCGAGACTTGTATAACTACAAGGCTGAGCCAGACACCAGCATCCTCCAAAACAACCAGGCTGGGGCCAGGAAGGCTGAAGACCTGCCAGTGTTAGCTGAAGAGGTGGAAGCAGCCGTACGCGGCCTGAAGGGAGGAAAGTCTCCAGGTGTAGACAACGTACCTGCTGAACTGTTGAAACATGGAGGAGAAGTAACAACGAAGGTCCTCACTACACTCTGTCAAAAGATCTGGGAGCAAAAGAAATGGCCAGTAGAATGGACACAGTCTCTAGTGATCCCGCTCCCCAAGAAAGGAAACCTGAAACAGTGCCAGAACTACAGAACTATCAGTCTGATAAGTCACCCTAGCAAAGTAATGCTTAGAATCATTCTCAACCGCCTCAAAACTTTCGCCGAGGAACTGCTGGCAGAAGAACAGGCTGGCTTCAGAGTTGGAAGAAGCACTGTAGAGCAGATTTTCAACTGCCGCGTCCTGATCGAGAAACATCTGCAGCATCAGCGCGAACTCTACCACAACTTCATTGATTTCAGGAAAGCATTTGATCGCGTCTGGCACGACGGACTCTGGCAAGTCATGAGATCGTTCAACATAGAGGAGGGACTGATCCAAATGATAGAAGCGCTTTACAAGAACGCCTGCAGCGCGGTTCTACTTAACAATCAGTCAGGCGAGTTCTTCAGGACGACGATCGGTGTCCGTCAAGGATGCCTGCTCTCTCCTGTCCTTTTCAACATATTCCTGGAGAAGATCATGCAGGAAACCCTCCACGACCACCATACTTCAATCTCTATTGGTGGCAGATCCCTGTGCAATCTTCGATTCGCAGACGACATTGACCTCATGGCAGGCAGCAATAGTGAGCTCCAAAACCTGACAGACAAACTTTCAAGTAGCGCAGGGTCTTATGGCATGGAGATCAGTACGGATAAAAGCAAAGTGATGATCAACACCACAAGCGACAGCAGCAGCAACATTCACATGAATGGCCAAAAGCTAGAAGAGGTCAATAGCTTCAAGTACTTGGGAGCCACCCTGTCCAAAGACGGTAGTTGCATAGCAGAGATCCGTATCAGGATAGGTACAGCAACATCCGCAATGGCCAGGCTGGACAGGATATGGCGAAGTAACTCCATCAGCTTCACCATCAAGTACAGGCTTTACAAGTCCCTCATAGTGTCTATTCTACTCTACGGCTGTGAGACTTGGACACTGCTTGCAGACTCAGAAAAGAAAATCCAGGCCTTTGAGAACAAGTGCCTGAGGAAGTTGCTCCGCATCTCGTACCGCGAGCACAAGACCAACGAATATGTACGGAGCATCGTCACTTCCCTGGTGGGCCCACATGAACCCCTTCTGGCAACCGTGAAACGGCGCAAGATTGCTTGGTTTGGCCACGTGACCCGACACAACACCTTGTCCAAGACTATCCTCCAAGGCACTCTCGAAGGAAGTCGTCGGCGAGGTCGTCAGAGAAAGAGTTGGGTCGCAAACATAAAAGAATGGACCGAACTCGAGATGTCAGACTTGCTTGCCACCGCCCAAAATAGAACTCAGTGGAGAGCACTGTCTGTTGCTGCTGCCTTTCAGTCCCCCCAACGCCCAGTTCGGGCAAGGGACTGATGATGATGATGATGATGATGTATGGTCAGGTGAGACCCAATTTGCTTTGTGTATTCTTCTGTGTGGGAAGATGCTGCCTCCAATGACAAGTCGGTTTAGAGCACAAAAGTCTACAAACCTCTCCCCGTTCTCACTCATCTCCGAGCCTAGTCCCTGTCTCCCCATCACCTCTTCGTATCCGGTGTTGTCCTCCCTATTTTGGCATTAAAATCGCCCATGACGATGGTGATGTCTCGCTCCGCACATTTGTCCACGGCACTCTGGAGTCGGTCGTAGAACTCTTGTTTCTCTTCCTCGTCACTGTCATTAGTGGGCGCATAACACTGGATGACGTTCAGCTTGAGCTTTTTCTTGGTTCTAAAGGCTGCTGTGATAATTCTTGGCCCAAGAGGTTCCCAGCCCATCAGCGCTCTCTGTGCTACTGGTGACAGCATGAATGCTACACCTTCTGTATGGGGGGCATTCTCCTCTTCATGACCTGAATACAGAATCATCTCCCCACTTAACAGCCTTTTCTGGCCAGACTGCGTCCATCTGGCTTCACTGATACCTAGCAGGGAAAGGTTGTACTTTTGCATTTCCACTGCTATCTGGGCGGCCATGCCGCTCTGGTACATGGTCTTGACGTTCCATGTGCCCATGGTTGTATCCCTGGATAGAGAGAGGCGGCTCGGTCCTGTGGCTTCCGAAGACTTCCGGCTTTCACCACAGGACGTCATAAGTCTTCTGGTAGAAGAACCTTCCTCCTCCAGGAAAGGAATTACTGTTAGTCTTTTCGTCGGCGTTTTTGTAGCTATTTCCTTTTTTGCAGGGTGGGGAAGCTACCCCCACGCCCAACCCCCTTACTAGGAGGACCAGGGGTTTTCTGTCGGGGTCACCTTCCCTTAGACCATGTTGGTTCACGGCACCTTATTTCATTCGGTGCACCCCTCTCACGAGGGACCCCCTATCCACCACCCAGGGGACGCGCCTCAATGCCATATGGTCCCAGCGCGAGGATTTTGGACATCACTGATGTAAAAACATATCTCTGCAAACATTACGAGCCGGCAGCACTGAAAACAGTAAAGCTATTTCCTTTGCTTCCATCCAAATCTATATGAATAGAACTGCTTTTGAGAGAGAGAGAGAGGCATGGGGGAAAGAAAACTGGCTACAGTCTGCAGCAGCATCCTCGTACGGAGGATCAAAATCAGCGTCAATGAGACCAACAAGAGACTTGGAATTACTGCAGTCTGGGGACTGATGAGGATTATGCCTCTTACAGGCGGAAAGCATTTTTGCTTCATGTTGGACCGTGTACGTAGTCGGGGCCCATGCTTGCAGTATCGTTTACATTTGCTCGAGAGTGGGGGCAAGTGTCAGCCATCAGTTTTGGCAGCCGGCGCCCCGCCTCCCTAATTTTTAGGATGCATTCTGTTCATTGAGGACTAACTGTATTATGCCTTGTCGACACACATAATGAACTTTAACAGCAGTTAGGACACGCAGGAAAAGCACACGCGTATTCACATTTATTTTGTGCAGCCATTAGCGTGTCAATCTATTTTTAGCTGTTTCTCGTACTGCTAGCATTGTATTTTTAGAACGGAGTGGAGTCATTGTCAGGTTACTTGATATAAAGATGACGTGTGCTGAACTGGATTGTCCTGTGTCTAAATGAACCATAGCTAGACCTGTCTGTAGCATTTTGTAACCATCTGTTACAGATGTGTATCTTTGAACAGTTATGGCATTAGTGGGCCTTTAAAGGGGCACGCCTGACCTTTTTTATGGCTTCAGTTCGCAAAAAGCTTTTACTGGGCTTCAGTATACATACCCATTTAGACGGTGACCACCCTATTGTCCCACCAAATGCTTTCTTTTGTCCGTTCAAAGCGAAAAGAGGCCCACAGATGGCGGATAAACCAGTGAAGAAAAAAGAAAGTATCATCGACTCACGCCGACAATGACAGACTCAGAATTGAAGAGAAGAAAGATGAAGAGAGACAAGAATTAGAAAGCACATTGGACAAGGGAATATGGACATGTGGCAACGTGTAAAGCAAGAGCTTGGCTTGACCGCACACCTGGAATTTGTCGCTTTCCTGCTGAATCAGTAAGTAATCTAGGTCTTTGTCGATCTTCCTACAGTTCTGCGAGCGCTAGTGATTTTCAGAATTCATGATCTTCAGTAGAATTTATCTCGTAATGATTTCGCAAGATTTTAAACCTGTTTTATCATATAGTTATGAGCTAGCTGTCACATTTTATGCTGTAGAGATCTGAAAACTACAATGTGTGTCAAAGTTGCACATCGCTGGTCGTAACGTTTTTGTCTGTGCGGGCTCTCATTCACTTGATTCAGAGAAGTAGTGTTTTTGCTGCGATGATGCATTTGTCGTTTCCAGTGATGCTTTCAGTTACGTAGACTTCGATGTGTGTGATGCGAAACTGACTGTAGTGCAGAAAGTGGGTATAAATACCATTGTTTTGTTTCAATGATAAAAAAGGTGCGTGTTTCCGAGGGGTAAAAGATCAAAGGTCACGCCCTCGGTGTACTACTGTACGCATGATTGTTACTAGTAAGTACTAGCAGGTCGAGCAGAACCCGCATTGTGATTTTGACAGCATAGTGTGTATGGAAGGTTTATTCTACTTTCTCGTGAAAAAGTTTGTCAAAGGGATGCTGGAGAACATCAGTACACATGTACACTGACGCATGTGTACACCATACCCATGACCTCATGACCTGCAGTATTGCGATACACTGAATGTCAGCCGGGTTCTGCCTTGTGACGTTTAGGCTCATAAATATGCATATTAATCCAAAACGAGGCCGATGCAGATGATAAATCCGCAACTTGGGTACAAAAAACAATTCACTCTCCAAACGATGAATTTCAACATTTGGCATTGTCCTTACATCATAAAGCTCTAAGATTGTACACAAAGTACCATGCACATACTGTCAGCAGTATCTGTTGCAGATAGTTTTCTAACTGTGTTGAGATGCTTGATCCTTTAAGGGTTTATGAAGGCAAAGAATTTAACTGCTGTGTGAACTGTTACCTCCAGATTTGGACGCTGAATATCCACAGGGGACATGACCATGGATGTGCTGTCTAGCAGAGTTTTGCGCCGGAACTGTCGCATACTGGCATTGTAGGCAAGCAGCGCTTCAGGAATGTGGGCTTCATACAGTCGCTCATTACTATGCGGCTCAAACAGGATCACTTCTTTCTCACCGCTAATCTGAACATGGGAAAAAAAGCACAGGATATGACTATAACTATGATATGGTGATGGCCAAATATTAAATTTTTGTACAGTACTGATTGGTCTTCAGAAAGTACCAAATTGAAGTGTAATACGTTATATAAAATATTATCAGTACACTTTTTAAATCTTTCAGCATCAGTTTATCTTACCAATAGGAAACAATGAAAGGAAACAATCAGTTGGCAAATGCTTACACCGAAATGTGTGCTTTTGTAATTAAAATGCTTGCAAGCTTTAGTGTTCCCAACTGGTAAAAATAAAATTTTGCACCATTGCCCCTCCACCCCCCCACCTCCCCCCCTTTTGTATGCAGCCAGTACTGTCAGATGCATGCAACGGTGAAGCAGGGAAAAAGATGGGCTTGTTCTATAGCATGCCTGTTGGAAAATGAATGAAAGTGGTAGAGTTGCAGTGCATCTCAACTGATCAGTGTTAAGGTCATACTCCTTAGGCAATACAATATCTGTACATGTCTCTAAAAACCCACCCCTTAGGGATGTCCACTATCAGTCTTCTGTTGCGGACGTTGAACCCTGAACCACCCAACTAATTAGGTGCTTAACGTTGCCAATAAATGAAAGCACAACATGAAAGAGATTATTTTGCTTGATACCTGACACAGAAAATTATCAAATGGATCAAAATGTGTCTTGCCCAGTGTGTTGCCATCACTCAGCCAAATGTTCAGATGCTTCAACTGCAGTGTGTTCTTGAAAAATGGCATCTCTGCGATGTCCTTTTCAAGCTCGGAGAAATAATCAGAAATTGATGTATATTCCAAGTAGGCAGAAACATCAGTCAGTTTTCCCACTGACACATTCTTTATGATATCCAGAAATTCAGAAAATCTGATGTTTAATGTTGCTGGGCGTACAACAACAAGGTCTGGGTACGGAAGCTGTTTCAAGACAGCTTGAGGAATGATAAAAGTTTGGTAACTGTCCCATATACTTGCTGGCTCTATCCCTTCATACTCTCCCTTTGGCGTCAATTTGATGTGTACACTTTTGTTGGCGTACATCTCCCTAAGATATTCTGTTGTCCACTTTGACATGGCGGGCCAGTCATCCATTGCACCAGTTATGATAACAGGTTTGGAGCGCACTAGATATTCACTAAAGAACTTGTGTCTGTTGATACTTGGTAAAGAGATGCGTTCACATGTAGGGACACCATTGAACTTTTCAATCCCCTCATGAACCGAATGTCCTGCATGGCAAACCTCACTGCCATCCTGTAAACAGTTCTGACCACCATGGTTGGCATGTTCCAACATTTTAGAAATAGGGACTGAATGTGGTAGGTGTTCTACTTTGAAGAAATCCTCCAGTAGTGCATCACGATGAAGACCTTCAATCGTAAGGCTTCCATCCTCTCTACGGTACGTGCTGCAGTGATGGTTGATAAAATCAACAAACTCTGGCACTGAAACTGTCCCAGTGTACCCTATAGAAGCAGGTTCCCCCACCTCACTTGTTTTTGTGAGGAGACAAGTACGGTCTTCCTTGATCCGTGGGAAAACGACAGCTGTTGGTTCAGTGTGCACTTCGCCCGTTTCAAGCCTTTTCCCAGATGGCCATACGAAATGTTCAAAATCCCCCACGCCAATAACAACACCGTGTTCCTCTATAAAGGCCACGTCAGCCGAATTTAATAGCAGACGATAATCGGCGTCGTCCATGCCGACTCGTGTCGTCTGCTCCAGAAACTTCCTGGACATCGCAACAACACATTTACCTCTGGTGAGGGAAAGCACGTCTGTCGGAGAAAAGACAGGGATGAATGCTGTCTGTAGTGGAATATTGGCGAGAAAAATGGCACAGAATAGGATGACGCGGGGCTCCGAGTATGCAAGGAGCACTGCATGTCTGCTTAGGATGGCCATCTTGAAAAATCTAGCCCAGAGATGGCAAGGGAAGATACTCAATTTGCGTCCCTTGTTAGTGAGGTCTGTAATATATATATAGGGACTACCCCCAGCAATCCGCTGGAGAATAAGGAATGTCAGACCTATCTTTTTGAGCCTTCCACTGAACACCTACTGCATATAGCAATAGGGACTATCCCTAGTCAGGATATTCTCCAGCGGATTGCGGGGCGTCTGTCGTTTTTTCTTCTTCTCCCACTACCCTCTCTTTCTAGATCTAGTGAGCAATGCAGTCACAAAAAGGGCAGCTAATGTCCTGATGATACAATACAAGCTTACCAGCCTGGAATTCCATGGTATTAGCACAGCAAGAGCATTCTCAGAATTGAAATGAAAAATTACATCCCTTGGAGCTAATCTGATTGAGTGCATTTTTGGCCTTTGTTTAAAAGTAAAGAATATATATATATATATATATATATATATATATATATATATATATATATTATATATATATATATATATAATATATATATATATATATATGTGTGTGTGTGTTTTCCTCCCTACGTCACACGACCAGTCACTTTAGCGCAAACTGTACCATGTGACCGTGATATAAAAACCACTGTACCGAAAAATGGCACTGCAGACGTTTTATAGCCCTCTCGATGATGCGTTAGGACTTCATTTTCGAGTCTTGACAGCAACTCGGTTCGACAAAAGAGCAGAAAAAAACGCACTAAAGTAGTCCTATTTGACGTAATACACATCATCTGACTTATTTTTTACGACTTGAGGAGCCAACTTAAACAATATTTCACCACTAATTACACAGCGCAAACAGCAAAAGCCTTCGCCAAATCCATCTCATCACCATGCACAAGACATTTTCAAAGTTTGGGAAACCACGGAACAAAAATAGCTTCCGAGTTTTTTTTAACCAATCAGAGACAGCAATCCTTGCAAACCGGCAACACACTGTCGTCTGCTCAGCCATCAACATGCCACAATTTCACCAAAGCACAGAACAACAAATTCAAGAACTAAAACGAAAATACACACCCAGCAACATGATACACAAAGCACGATAATTGCCAAAGTTCTCTCTTCACGTCACTCAATACAGAACTATCTGAAGAAAAACATCTCACGAATTTTCAAAGACTATTTGACATCATGTCAACGCTGTAAAATAAAATCTTACCTTAAAATCCATCTCAGCACTAGTCCTGCTGTTAACGAGTGTATTTGGTATTCCTTTTTCCAGAT
Organism: Semisulcospira habei; assembly: GCA_036245525.1. Taxonomy (NCBI): domain Eukaryota; kingdom Metazoa; phylum Mollusca; class Gastropoda; family Semisulcospiridae; genus Semisulcospira; species Semisulcospira habei. The sequence continues at coordinate 72,517,443 of BTPG01000006.1, forward strand.
ATCCAAACACACATGCCACTTTAGAATACAACGACAATCTGCTGCACACTCGAAGAATCCCCTTCAGTCATCTTGAATCTAAAAGCACGGCAAGGCACCATGCTAACTTGCACAAGCTGTCACATCAGTGGTCAAATGCCGATCACTTCATCAAAAAGTTCTTAATTTTTATGAATCACACAGCAGTCAAGAAGCACTGTCACTGTCATACTTTAACGACCTTTTGTAGACATTGCAGCTTGAATCATTCTGTACACAAGCCAAGATTAGCTTCTTACTCGTGAAACTTGCGCTTCTCTCGGAATCATGCTGCGTCACACTCTGTCTCGTAAAGACTGGGAATCCACAGCAGAACATGTATATTCAATGGTGTCACCTATCCGCCACAGAAGCGGCCGTCTTCATAAACCGGATTTTTTTAAAACAATAAACGGAGGAAGGAAAACAAATACGTTATTGGTCGGAGGGGTTCGCTACACGGACCTTTGTAGGCCTGAGGGAGGTCAAAGGAATCATTGTACCCCGAAGACCAAAGGCCTGAGGGGTACAATGATTCCTTTGACCTCCCTCAGGCCTACAAAGGTCCGTGTAGCGAACCCCTCCGACCAATAACTTATAATATATATATATATATATATATATATATATATATATATATATATATATATATATATATATATATATATATACACATACATATATATATATATATATATATATATATATATATACATGTAAAAAGTGTTCAGACAGTATTTAAAAAAACTACAAATAAAGCAAGACTCAACTACAAAATAAAACAATTTACAGCAATAGTTCTTTTATTTACACTCCAGACTACCAGCCTCATCCTCAACTCATCACTGACACACGCACATTTATCACAACTAAATTTACATAGACAGTTTTGAAATATATACATGTCGACAGATTGAAATATATGTAAAACACAAAACTGCCTAAAAACTGTTTTCAGTTAAAACAACAGTCACATTAAGAAACATGAAAGTAAAGCAAAAAGTGTTTGGAATTTAACATGTTATAATCAGTAGCATAAGTCTATTACTGTAAGTGTGCTATGCCTATAGCAAAAGACAACGTATTATGTTGTGGGTGACACTTGTCTGAACAGGTATTTTGCAAGTGTCTATTTTAAGACAGTTTGTCAGACCTATTGAAAAAAAACACAAACATGGGCCAGATACACAAAAGTCTTTTACTTAAAAATATGTCAGTCTTATGACATAGTGGAATTTAGACATCATGTAATTTTCTAAGCATGCACTTTTGAAAGAATACTTGTGTTGTACAGTACAAGATTTTGCGCAGTGTATGTGTATGGATGTGTGTGTGTGTGTGTGTCGGGAGGGGGGGGGGGGGGGGATGCACGCATGAAATGAAAAAAGAAAAGGATGCGATTTTCTCTTCTTTTTTTTGGCACATGAACTGGCATAACAAAGCAAACAAAAATCTTGCTCTAGGCCGGTCTCATAATTATCAGACAGAAGAATCGTTACCGTACATTTGATGGATCTTTTTCACGAAATTCAAGTAGCATTGAATTTGAATGACCGTATTTGTCGCCATATTGCACACTCATGCTATCTGATTATATCATCTTGCATAAGATAATGATGTAGTGTCGGGAATTTCAACTCAACAATGTGGAACATTTCTCAACTTTGGGATTGCCACATTATTATGATGTAGATGACAAATATTTTTAAAATGTTTCCATTAACAAAGTTGGATAGAACAATGCATTTAGGGATCTCTAAACATTCTCTGTGTAATTTACTTCATTCATAACAAACACTGGAGATATAACAAAAATATTTGTGTGATCTGGCAGTTTGTTATATCCATAGTTGACTGTAGTTGGGACATGGAACTAAAACATCACAAGCAGACAGTAATCTTCAGAAGCAAAGGATGGACAAGTAGATGAATTATTCAAAGTTTGTCAAAAAGTTCATATAATATACATACTATATGATTATTGTGACAAAAAAGATGCTAATGACAACCAAAAGGGTTAACCCCTTCACAGCCAGTCTACAAATTATGTAACTGAAACGCCCACAGATTCACAGCCTTATAACCCATTATGCCTGCGTATATGGTTTCAGGCCAAGAGGCACTGATCCATATGTGCCCCTGCAACTGTGGGGGCTCAAGAGGATCCACGGCTAGCATTCAGGTGTTGTCTGCTGTGTTCGGGCAGTGACAGGGTTAATGTGAAGTCAGTTTTTCATACTCCCCCTGAATTAAATGTGCACTGCAACTGTATTCAGGTGACTTTGAGCGATGGGTGAAGGGGCTTAATGCGAACGTTGCGTGATAATCCTAGACGAAGGCCAGACGATGGAGATTTCAAAGTTGACACACCAGCTGACAGACTTTCACTGCTAGACCGTCCTGAAAAATACATGTAACAAAACATTAACCGTAGTGAAACAAGAAAGGCAAAGCCCTTATTGCTCACGTGTATGACCGATCTACATGTCTGACCTTTGTGACAATAAGTAAAGGGATGGCTTAATCTGCACCAGCAAAATCGATGTTTTCTCAAAATTTTATCACTTTCACACATCTGTCAAACCCCCGTGACCCTTGACCTTTGTGAGGAGTTTTTTTGGTTTTTTTGCTACTCCAATTTTTCTTTGTCGACCTCAGAGGTCTTCCTCTCATGCCGCTCATCCCCATCAACCCCAGTGTGCTCACCCATGCCCACTGGTTGTTCCAGTCAGACTCCCAGCCCTGCCGCTATATATATGGCAGGTAGTAGGGGACTCCCTCCGGAGGAAACTCCGCACTGCTGCCGAGTCACTTCGGTGGTGTTCAGTGTAGCCTTCAGGTGACCACACATACTATTCCCCCTACTTACGACATTGCTAGTCACGGAGTCGACAAGTGGGAGCTCCCCCCCAGAGGTGGCGAGTCAACCACCACGTCCTTCCACGCACAGCAGCAGGTCTGGCCTAAGACAACCGCGCACCTAGGGCTCCTGGAGGAGTGGGATGAGGTCACCATGAGATGGAGACTTGAGGGATCAGAAACCTGGACCAGCGTTTTTTTTTTTCCATTTTGCATGATGATGAGGATGATATGATGATGCCATGGTGGTCCATGTGGTTGGGGACTGCGTGACAGGGCCGCATTCCACGCTTCCTGTCATAAATATCCTGGTGTTAACCAGGCCCGGGAACTGCGGATGCCTGCGGTGCCAGCCGTGTAATCGTTCACACCTTGCGATGTGTCATAACCTGGGTAGCACCCCCAAAGTCGCACCCGTGAAATGGGTGAGTCTCGGCTGCGTGGCATCAGCCTTCCCATTGGGTCCATAGCACACCCGCTCTGGGTAGGAGCCGACCCAGTAGGAAAAATTCCGCTTGACTCGGCTGGGATTCGAACCCGGATATCCCAGCCGCCAGTCCGACACGCTAACCATTGCGCTACAGAGGCCGGTTGACCTTTGTGAGGAGTTGACTAAATTTGTATACACCTGAAGGCCTAATCATCATCAGCTACCTTTGAGCCTAATTTGATTGAAAAGTTTGCAAAACTGTTGACAATAACTACAATTCTATCAAAAATTGGCATTTGCTGACCTTTTGTGACCCTTGACCTTTCTGAGGGCTCATCCAAACTAGTATGCATAGATTGGTCTTACCATCAGGTATCTCTGTAGCAAGTTTGGGTTTGAAGTTGTGAATACTGTAGTATTTGAGAAAAAAACCCATCTTTTGTCAAAATAGGTCTTGCCACAAAGTATCCTTGGGTCAAGTTTGAAGACTGTGGCTTGAATAGTCTCCGAGAAAATGTCAACGTTAATGTTTACCATGGATGACAGCAGACGGACGACAGCAGACGGATGACCATTGGCCAAGAACATAGACTCACTTTTGCTTATCACGTGAGCCAAAAACAGCCAAAACAATGCCATGTTGAAGTCTTTTTAGTAACCGACAGAGGAGAACAACTCTAATACATTATGTCTTCACGAATGATTCCACATGGAAGCATGCCAAAGGATAAAAGTGGAAATTACCAGGGGGTGTCCAAGCAGGTCTTTTCACTGCAGCACCTGTGGCTGTTCTGTTTTTGACAGGACTTGCAGTAGTGGGCTTGGCTGTTGCTGCTGGTTTGAGGTAGACATGTGCAACAGTCATCTTTGGTGCTAGAGGAATGCGAGAAGATGGCAGGGCAGTTGCAATGGTGGGTGCCGAAGCTGTGAAAGATATGTATGAAAATATTAACACATTTCTGCATGCAGCCACCAGTATAGTAAACAGAACTAACAGCTGCACAAATAGATGGGGTTAACTGCAAGAACAATGTGTGACTCTGTGTTAGTTTAGACACTGGTACGTTCGCTGATGCTTTGTCATTTGTGTCACAGGGGCCATAACTGAAAATCGCCGGGTTTTCTTCATGTCGTCGGACAAAAGAAACAGTAAGAGTAAGAGTTGGGTGGAACAGTAAGGCGGTCATTATCTAAGTGGGTATGTATCCTGAAACCCGACAAAGCTTTTGGCAACATGTGACATTGAGAATCTTAAACTGTTAGCCGACCAGTATAAACAAACTTGCAGTCCTGATGAGATTTAAATCCTAACCATCAGTGTGAAAACAAAGCACCACCTGCTCTGCATCTAAACAGAAGGTACACCTTCAGGACCTGACCCTTTAAGGTGTGGCCTTTTAACTAAACACACTATTGACAGCCAAGGGTAAAAAAATAAAAAATGAAGATAATTACACAAGTTTACTCACAAAAGTGCTCAAGTGTTTAATACACCTGTACAAAAGTAGTGTGCCTAGACCAAAAGTAAATAGTGATTGCACCTACTTCATAAGTTCATAAGCAGAGTAATTTACATGGGAAAAGTCTGTGAAAATGCATAATCTGACTTGCGTCTGAAGTTGTTATATGCAAAGTCAACGGCACTAATATACAGCAAAAGAAAACCAAGGGGTTTCCATTTACAGTACCTGTGTTCTTAGATGCAGTCTTTGTCTTTTTAGCGACTGGACCAGGTTTGGTATTGTCTGCGGCTGTGGCTTTTTGTCTGCCTTTAGCTGCTTTAGCTTTTCCTTTGGGTTTGTCATCAAAGTCACTGTCATTCTGATCTTCATCTTCACTGTCGGATGCTTCATTGGCACTGATGAATTCATCACCCTCCGAATCTGTAGAGAGACCGAAACCGTTATGAAGGAAAAGTCTGCATTTACCCTTCTTGTGGATGCAGCTGCCAATACTGTGTACAGTACCACTAGCCACATGCACAGAGGAGGCCACTGATAGCTTTCTTTGTCATGATGATTCCTCCAGGAAACATCGCAGCAAAAACCACTACCGACAGCTGAAGGGTTGAGAGGCACTTCACTGCTTAAACTTAACCCTTTGGCTGTCCATATCACCTAGACAAAAAGTGCCAAAGGGTTGAGTACTGGCAGCTTCATGCATAAAGGGGTTTAGTTTATCACTTAAGCTTTGTCATATAGACCACATTAATCAAATACTAGCATACTAGGAAATGCTGCAGGTGATGAACCAGTGTGGTAGTTCAAGAAAAGTGCCTGATTAGCCTGGTGCCTCGAAGATGCAAAGATCTGGTTTGATGATTTTGCTTCGGAGTCACAGATTTATCATGGAATATTTTCCTCATTCTGAGGGTGCAAACTGACCTGATCTCTGCTCGCAAGATCGTAAATTGTCACAAGCCCAAGCAGGGGTTCCTCAGAATCTGTGAACTTTGCACATGGATCGATCTAGTAGTATGTGTAGCGCCAAAATGGCTTCTTCAGTTTGGTGATAGCTTAAATCATGCCAGCTCCAGAGAATGGTACTTCATCACTAATGCTCTGACAATTTTCTTACCATCATCAACAACATAAACAGACTTATTCTTTGTAGTAGTTGCTCTTCTTTTCTTCTCTGGAGACTTGTCACTGCAGGTTACGGTTCCCAGAACTTCTATATCATCATCAGACACACCGCAAGCAATGGCTGATGGCAGAATGGTTGCGGACGTCTGTTCACCAGTCTCTGCCAAGGCAAAATGCAAAAGTGCAAAAAGAACACATTGCAATACAAATTACAATACAATACAATAATACTTATTATAATCTCTTAGGGATGTATATGATAGTCTTGTTCTTTACCTGCGTATTATTCTGTGGGCTGACGACTGGGTGCCTGATAGGAGGGGGTAGGGGATCTAACTGTGTGTATGTCCAGCGCTGAGCAATTCCCCTTCGTGTGTGGACTATTCTATCAGCCCTAGCCTCACCTATCTGGTTTGTGAGTACAATAACAACAGAATACAATATTGAATAAATTTTAAAAAATACATACATGTATAATATAAAATATGCTTTACACGAGTGTACCTCATCCAAATGATCTCACATAAGCACATTCAACAAACACACTATCAATCATATGTTCTACTGTTGTCTCTACAGAAAGTAAGGTGCTGTTCAGCATGAGACAGCTGTCAATGGTTGCCTCTTATCTTACTCTTAGCACACACACACACACACACACACACACACAGGAGAACACAGTACCACCCCACCCCACCCTTAGCCTGCCATCTTAGACAAAGAAACACACATATGCATCTACAGAGTGTATTGTACACAGCAGTATCCGTTACCTTTTACACCTGGCACTTCAGTCTCCACTGACAGAGGTGTACAGTGAAGCACAGGTCCACTGACAATGGCTACTGTCACTGTCTTGATCTCACTCCCCTCATCCTGCTGTGTCTGTGACTGCAGTTCTGGTCCCGACTGGGACTGTGAGCTGACAAGTGAAAGCTCCAATGCTGCCTGCAGATCTCTCTCGTAAAGTTTCTCATCCAAGGGCACCCTGTAATTACAGAAATTTACATATTAACACACAAAAGGCCAGGTGCCCCAAATTTTGAGTTGTCCACTGAAGAGGCTAAGGACCTTATGCTGGTGACAGCCGCAATGGGCCAGCGCATGCATATGCATGGGCCCACTGTGGCCGTCGACAGCCCAAAGACATTTTGCTACTGCAGGTATTATAGTTGCAGAGGCAAACCAGTCATGCTAGTTCAAGAGTGGTGCAACACTGGTTGTCTCCCTCGATTGCTGCGCTGATCTCTAGAACAACTAGCTCCCAAACTGCTTTAATCTGTGCAGTTTGACATTGTGAGTTTTGCATCCCATTTAAGCAAACAGTCCCTTCACTGTGCAATGCTAAGAACTTCATGATCCTTTGAATGTGGGTGACGTAGTCGCCCATGGTTTTCATAGAGGCAATCTGCCTTTTCATATAAGCAAACAGCCATTTATCTTGATTTCAAAGGTATGGGCACCCAAGGGATATAATCTGCACCAGTGTGTTGCTTTGTTTCTGTGCCTTGGCACTTTTGCTATAGTCAGTCTGGTTTTCCTGTGGCCGACATGTGTATACCCTTCAGAAAAATAACCCTGACCGTGGCTGGTAATAACCAGGGACATTGAATGCAGTGAAATATTAACCTCCAACTCAATGATCGCATACACAGGGTTTATTTTTCTAAAAATAGGCTGTGGGCCAATTGGCCCACTCAGTCAAAATTCAATGGGCCAATTCAATGAGCAGTGACCCCTGACACATTCCTACAGCAATCACAGCGAACGGGTACCTTTTTCAGTTTCAGTCTAAGCCAGCTGTGGTTAGGCTGGTTTGTTTTAAACATCGATTGTAGAGTTGTGCAAGAAATAAACTCACAGCTGGCGCGCATGCAGGTAAAACAATGCGCCTGATGTTGCGCACCCCGAAAAAGCAATAGGCCAACATGAGACTCAATGCGTCAATTGGCGCGGGACGCATTCCAAAAATGAACCCTGCATACAAAAGACAAAGCCTGAACCTGAGAACCTCTTCAAAACTAAGCCAAAACACAACACAGCACACTGGAAAAAAAGAAAAAAAAAGACGCCATGAAGAAAAGTCGAACTCATTGGAGTAAATGCAAGCGCCAAGATTACAATACAATTATGAAAGTACCTGCACGTAAGTCACACAATAGCCTAAACTAGAACTATCAATCAATTCTAATCACTATCCCATTTGGGGGTAGGTTATACATGGAAATTGAGATACGTACAGCATAATGCAGGATTAAAGCACGGTTTGGTGCGCTGACGATAAGGAGCAAAACTTCATAAAAACACACCTCAACTTGTCAGGGGTCACACTCACTTTTCTAAAGCTGCGTATGCCAAACGCAACGCTGCCAGAACATTAAGCATGTTGCAGCCTCACCAAAAAATCACAGGTAATCGGAATAATTTTGCAAGATAATGCTAGGCCAGCCCAAGACAGTCTCAGATCATCCGAGAGCTTCCTTTGTTAGGCTACTTTGTCTGTGTTTGAAAGTATCAGCCCTCACACACACACACAGTGCACTATAGAGCACCATTAACAACGGTGTGGTTTTGCCTATAAGGGTTTCCCACCAAAGTCCGGCTTATGTTCTGTTGTAGCCCTATATGCGGAGAGTGTCCTTAGGTGGTTTGGGAAAGGTATGATCATTTCAAACTTGAGTGCAGACTGTTGTTGTGGTGTACTGAAATAAGTGCTGGCTTCAAAATATGAACAATGAAAAATATTAAATTTCTCTCAATCAGTTTTGATTTCTAGTTCAACATGATATGAACATCATTAGGCTGACCAGGTAGGTGATCTTGGCTTGACTTCGCGAACGAAGATTTTATAGGAGTTGCCCACGACATCTGCAGGCTTGTTCGTGGCTGCGGAGGCCAATCCGAGACAGGCAGGTTCGACTGCAGTGGCTGCAGGGGAAGGTATGGCATCTCTGTTTTTTCTCCTGAGCCGCTTGTCCTTAAGGCTAGCTCTGTGAGAGTCCTCAAAGGAGACAGCTGCCTTGTAAATGGTGGAGCGCCAGGTGTCATGGTCCGCAGCAAGCGAAGACCACTGGTGGTGGTCGATTTGGCAGGCACTAAGTGACTTCTTGAGACAGTCTTTGTATCTCTTCTTTGGTGCCCCTCTGTCACGGTGTCCAGTAGCAAGCTCGCCGAACAGGGTGATCTTTGGTAGGCGATGATCCTCCATCCTGGAGACATGCCCCGCCCAGCGGAGCTGTGTCCGCAGCAGCAAAGCCTCGATGCTCACAGTTTCAGCCTGTTCAAGGACCTCGACGTTGGTGACATAGTCACTCCAGTGAATGCCCAGGATGGTACGCAGGCAGCGCTGGTGGAAGCGTTCGAGGAGTCGTAGTTGGCTGCGGTAGAGGGCCCAGGACTCGGAACCATACAGCAGGGTGGTGAGGACCACAGCTCTGTACACGCTGATCTTGGTGCCTGTTTTCAGCTGTTGATTGTGCCACACCCGCTTGAAAAGTCGCCCGAAAGCGCTGTTCGCTTTTGCCAGCCTGCTGTCAAGCTCCTTGTCCAGCTTGGCGTCCGACGTGATAATGCAGCCAAGGTAAGTAAACTGGTGCACTGACTTTAGTTCAGACTCGCCAATGGTGATGTGAGGAGGGCGATACACTGTCTTGGGTGCCGGCTGATGGAGGACCTCTGTCTTTTTCAGACTGACCTCGAGTCCAAAGAGCTGGGCAGCATCTGCGAAGCAAGACGTGATGCGCTGCAGGGCTCTCTCTGTGTGTGCAACGAGGGCAGCATCATCAGCAAAAAGCAGCTCACGAATCAGTTGGTCTAGGGTTTTCGTGTGGGCCTGCAGTCGTCTGAGGTTGAACAGGCTGCCATCGAGACGATACCTGATGTACACTGCATCGTCATCATCGAGGTCCACTGTGGCCTGCTTCAACATCATGCTAAAAAAGATGGTGAAGAGGGTCGGTGCCAGCACACAGCCCTGCTTTACGCCGTTGAGAATAGGGAATGGTTCTGAGAGGTCATTGTTGAGTCTGACCTGGCCTTGCTGGTCCTCGTGTAGCTGGACAATCATGTTGAGGAACTTTGGGCGACAGCCAAGTCGCTCCAGGATCTGCCACATGCCTTGCCTGCTCACAGTGTCGAACGCTTTTGTTAGGTCGACAAATGTTACGAACAGCCCTTTGTTCTGCTCGCGGCACTTCTCCTGTAGCTGTCTCAGCACAAAGACCATATCGGTGGTGCTCCTGTTTGCTCTGAAGCCACACTGGCCCTCTGGGAGTTGGTCTTCAGCGATGGCAGGTACCAGCCGATTCAGGAGCAGCCTTGCAAGGATTTTCCCAGCAATGGACAGCAGGGTAATTCCCCGATAGTTGGAACAGTCAGACTTCTCGCCTTTGTTCTTGTACAGGGTGATAACGACTGCATCACGGAGATCTTTTGGTAGTGTTCCTTCCTCCCAGCAGCAGAGAAAGAGGTCATGGAGCTTGTTGTGCAGTGCTGTGCCTCCATGTTTCCAGATCTCTGGCGTTATTCCATCAATGCCTGCTGCTTTGCCACTCTTGAGCTGGTGGATGGCTGTGAGGGTCTCTTCAGCGGTGGGCGGTTCGTCCAATTCAACCTTTACTGGGAGGTGTGGGATTTGTAGGACGACTGCTTCTTGAACAGTGTGCTCAGCGCTGAAGAGGCTCTGAAAGTATTCCGACCAGCGGTTCAAGATGGAGGTAGGTACAAATTAAGTGAAAACAAATAGGGAATGTAGAGTTATCACAGAGAATGGCCTCTGAAAGAACCAATACCGGTGTTTCAGCAGCGTCAGTTGTCACTAACGGTCACTAACACCCAAAGCTGGACTGAAGATGTGTAACTGTTATTTAGCACTCATCACACGCATACACACCACACACTGACTAATCGTTGAATCAATGATTCATGCCCAAACTTTGTCAAAGTGTCTAAATTCACTAAACACTTTGCTGGTTATCGGAACTTTAGCAAAAAGGAAGATCTAATCAACAGATGCTGTGTTTATTCAGTGCTAGAAGAAAAGCCCGGGATTAAAGATGATAATAATATAACTGTTACTGTAATTTGCTAAATGCCAGTACATTACGATAGCTAAACACTTCTTTCCATCACGGCTATTATGAAAACTATTCATCATTCCTGCCAGAGTTTAGCCGGCAATGCCTAACAACGCATTTCGTTCTAACTAAAAACATCTGCATATTGCAAATGCATAGAAAACTGTGTGTGGGCTGACATGTTTGCGTATAAAATGTATGTTCGTGTTTGTTTGTTTTTGTCTACCGTATTGAAAATATGGTAGACTTTAGGATGGGGCTGGTCGGAGCATATTCCGAGGGTTGCCCGGATAAACCTCGTATCTGACTTTTTTCCGAAAATGACTTTTTTACGTCATTCAACTCAGTTTCACTTCGAGATTGTGTTTGTGAAAGCAGAAATAGAATAATGATTAAAATTAATTAGTTATTAATGAATAATTAAACCAAGTATAAAACTTCAAACAATGTGGTGCCCGTATAACAACCGTAATTAGATATACGGTGGTCGACGGCGGCAGATTCCCTGAAAAGTTGGCTGTATGAACATCGTATCTGGCACAGCTGGCTTTACGCGGGCCCGGCGGTTTATCACTGCACTCAGCAGCAGTGCCTGTATGAAAGCCGTAATTGCTGTTGCTTTGTTTACATCGGCACAGGAAAGGGCCCGACTGCTGCTGTCTGCGCGTTTAATCACAGTACGACAGTCTACGAGTTTTATGTAGAATGAAAATCACCATTTCTTGGTCTCAATCAGAGTTAGAAGAAAGTATCTTGAAACTTGTAGAAGAGGGCAAAACGTTCTGAATTAGACTGAAATTAAGAAATCCGTCTGTACTTGCACATCTCCCAGCTCTCCAACCCCTAATCCCCCCCCCCCCCTTCTCTCTCTCATGCTCTGTGTGTGTGTGTGTGTGTGTGTGATCTAAGTTTTTCATTCAATATGCAGATTTTTTTAAAATAGAAAATAACATTATCAGTAATACTTCTTTAGGTTCTGTGATTATCTGCTATGTATGCAGGCACCCTAACCATGTTGACAGACACATCCGGAACAAATACCAGGGGAAAAAACTAACGAGAATCTGGACTGTGTAGGAGATGACACTTGTCAACACATGTCACTCCTAATGGGACTTCAGTGCAGCTGTGGTCACTTACTTATCACAGCGGAACCTTTCCCACCAGAAATTATAGAAATATCCCATGTATAACACAAGCACAAAAAATTAAAACTGCCCATTTCATTGACTTTTCTCCCTTCCGAAAGATCAGCTTGCGTTGGCTACACCTTTTACCCTTTTGTACTCGCCAAGATTCAGCAGATCTTCTTCTGGAAGGTAGCAATCTTTATTTTTTGTGAAAATTATTCAGCAGTCTCTCTCTCTCTCTTGCTCTCTCTGTGACACACACACACACACACACACACACACACACACACACACACACGCACGCACGCACGCACGCACGCACACACACACATACACTTGATTAGTTTATAAGCTTTCTAAAAAAAATATGCGTTTGAGAAACGTGTTACGTGAGCCTCGTCAGCTCAGTTATGAGCGCCGCGGCTGAATACAGGAGGGTGAGAGTGTAATGGGTTCGAACCCCACCCTGGTAGCTTGTTCAAATTGTCGGGTCATTACCTCGTTGAGGATAATGATAGCTTAAGCCTGACTGGCAAACAATACTATCTGTTGCAACAATGAGTAAAACGGATGGCAGTTTTTTTTTAAAACAAAACCATTTAAATGTGTCTTAATTTTCATAATGTAACTGTATCTGATCGGAATCAATATCATTTCTCTTGTAGATCAGTACCCAGTGTGAACATCATGGACCCGAACAGTGCTGAAGACAGCGTGTATCTCAATCTGGCGACATCTTTTGTCAAAGCAGCTGAGAGATCAGCGAATTCCTTCAGCTCAACCGACGACGAGCAGCCTGAGCAGCGTGATGGATGCATTTAACGAGTCTGATGATGAACCTCTGATTCGTGAACAAAAAACCGCTTTCAATACGTCTGATGATGAACCCTTGATTAAGAAACTGGCTTCACATTCAGACTTCAGCACATCAGATGACGAGCCCCTCATTTCGAAGCAAGTGCCTGATGCTGCCGATGATTCTGCAGACCCAACATTTCTGCCATCAGAAGAATCCGAGACATCACGACATGAATATGACTCCGTCGACAGCAGCTTCTCGGCCGAAGAAGCCCAACGGACCAGCAGAAAACGACGTCGAAAGACCAAACGACAGAGTGATATGATGAGGGCGCAAGCTGCAAGTTTAGCACAAACAAAAGAAAGAGAGAAAAATGTCGCAGTACACCAAGCCCGCCTGGACAACCTTTTATCAGCCAATGGATTGATTCGAACAGAAATATATCCTGATGGAAACTGTTTCTTCGAAGCCTCCGCCTTCCATTTAGATGAGATATCAGGGGAGGAACTGCGACACTGTCTGTGTGAACACCTTGAGGACAATTATGGAACTTATGTTCCCTTCATTGCTCCAGTAGACAGAGAAGATGAAAATGACATTCATGAGGTTCCTCTCGAATGTCAGTGAACTGCGACAGCCTGGGAAGTGGAGCAATGATGCCGCAGATCTTCTGCCACGGGTTTTGGCTGACTGGTCCGAGAGAGTTGTCCGTACACAAGCGACGTGTTCAAATCTGTCTTAGACTTCATGCCGTCCAGGGGTAGCACCGCTGCCATAGCTTGTCAACAGGCGGAACCCATCACACTGGCCTTTATTGTCCACGAGCCGTCTCACTACGACACTTGCCACAGACCAGCCAGACAGCAGACGCCAGGGCCTCAGGGTGACGTCTGTATTCACTCTGACTCTGATGGTGAGGCTGAGGACTTCCAACCCACTCACCAGTCGACGCCAAATAAAGTCCACAATCCGAACGACGGGGAAAGCTTGGGGGAAGGGCTGAGTTTTCCTACCATGGACGACAGTGTGAACATCACCCCAACAAAACAGCAGTCAAATGACAAAATAAATATCACACCCAGGAAACAAGGATCCTTCCAAACGCCTCCTAAGAAAAATCTTTGCAGGAAGAAAAAATCAAAGCCAGAAGCATGGAAACAAAACGTAAGAAAATCATTGCATTTGCAAGGGAAAGAGTATATATCTCAGACTGGCAAGACTGTTCCTCCCAAACGTGTCCAGCAGACTGACTGTAGCAAGTGCAGATACGACTGCAATAATCGTATCTCAGAGGAGTATCGGCAAGACCTCTTTCAGACATTTTATGCCTTAGACACTTATGAATGCCAAAAAGACTTTGTTTGTGCTCATGTTAGAGAAAGAGAAACTGTCCGTATTTTGGGTGCAGACAATAAGCCAGTGCCCAAAAAACGCCAGAGATGCCGCACCTTCTTTTTCATTGTTGATGGCCAAGAGCGACGAGTCTGCAAGATGTTCTTTTTGGCGACACTGGCTCTTGGTGAAGCCTATGTTGACCATGCTTTAAAGAATAGCACGAACGGAGCTTTCACTGGCAAGGAACGCCGAGGAAGTGGGAAGCCATACAACAAGGCCAGTGAAGAAGCTATTGAAGGGGTAAGAAAACACATCGAGTCCTTCCCCGCTGTAGAGTCACATTATACCAGGAAAGACTCTCAACGCAAGTACCTACAGCCCGGATTGACGGTGAAAAAGATGCACGACCTGTACGTAGAGCAGTGCAAAGAGGAGGGCCGTCAACCAGTGTCAACAAAGAAATACAGACAGGTTTTCAACACTGAATATAACTTATCTTTTCATGCCCCCAAAAAGGACCAGTGTGCGCTGCTTTTGCCATGAGGAAGACGAAAGAGCTGGTCACGGAAGATGACAAGAAGGCGTTTGAAAAACACCAGGAGAGAAAGAAGTGGGCACGCCTTGAGAAAGAGAATGACAAGGCAGAAGCCAAAGAAGATCACCGAAAGCATGTCGTGACTGTGGATCTCCAGGCGGTCCTGCAAGCCCCTTGTGGCCTCGTCAGCCAGTTATACTACAAAAGGAAACTCTCCGTGTATAACTTTACCATCTATTCACTCGCTGACGGGGAAGCCAAATGCTACACATGGGATGAGTCGGAAGGTAAAAGGGGAGCGTGTGAGATCGCAACCTGCCTCTACTTTTACCTCAGCTCACTCCCAGACAGCGTTGAGGAGGTTACAATCTATTCAGACTGCTGTCCAGGCCAAAATCGGAATCAATACCTGGCAGCCGGTTTATCCCATGCTGTACAAAACATCAAAAACATAAAGATCATAACCCACAAATACCTGGAATGTGGCATACGCAGATGGAATGCGACTCCGTGCATGCAGCCATTACATTTGCAAAGAAAAGCACACCCATCTATACGCCCAGCGGCTGGGACATCATCCTAAGAATGGCCAGAAGGACGCGACCATATTTGGTTGTCCCAATCAAATACACAGACATCCTTGACTTCAAAACACTAGCTGCCTCAACACTACGTAACACCAAGACAGACATCACTGGACAAAAAGTGAACTGGCTTCAAATAAAAGCATTTCACTTTGAGAAAGGAAAAGGGGAGGAGATATTTTTCAAGACCTCCTTTGATCAAGTTGACTACCAGACCATCAAGGTTGCAGGAGGAAGGAAGAGAGGCCGTGCTGCCCCTATCAAAACTATACCACACCTGTACAGCCACAAACTTCCCATCTCCCAGGCCAAGAAATCTGACCTCTTGTCCCTGTGCTCGTCTGGAATCATCCCTGAGGAGCACCATGCTTTCTACAGGAGCCTTCCGGCCTCTTCAGCTACAGTAGATCGGCTCCCACAGCCTGACGTCGATGAAGTGGACACTGACTCAGAGTGAACACAAGGCCAGGACAATCAACACTTCTGGAAAATGCGTACTGCGATCATACTCTTTTTTGGCAGAGACTCTAAGGAACCAACCCGGCGTTAACCTTGAAAAGAAAATGATTATCTGAACCCCTGCAAAGCGCACAGAGTTTTGCCACTTCGTCGACGTCAGGCTGTTCTGATACAACAGCAGCTCCTGAACAGTAATCAACATCTCGTGGATGACTCAGTGAAACTGGTGTGCTGAAATCAGTATCTCTTACTGGAAAATACACGTAGTATTTGTTTAAATCAGGAAATGCATCAATCGAAAATCAAATATCAAATTACACACTTGATATAGGCAAGGGATACCCTGTTAGCATAGTATTTGAGTCCCACCTGGGTCCAGGTCAGACCCTGGTGAGACCCACATGGAACGCGTTGATCCCAACCTGTCCCCATATTCGGTCCAGGTGAGATCCATACGGATCCCACTGACTTTGTTGACCAAGTACCGAAAAGTGATTTTAAGTGTGAAATGTTTCGTGGTAGCTACTAGAAAACAAAAGCCATTTTGTGACTTAGTGATACATTGAAGTGGAACTTGAATACATTGACATGTGCGACTTGGATACTGACATGCTGGATACACGAAGACACATCGGATTGCGGCATTGGCTTTCGGTCATGGTGATGACCAAGTGAGTTTTCCTCTTTTTTGTACTTTGTATGGAGTGTTGAATTAAAAAAAACACAACTTTTCACTTACGAGTCACAACAACCCATACTTAAGGACTGTAATATTCGACAACCATTCTGTCATGTCTTTTTCTCCGCCTCTCTCTTTGTTCCTTTCCACACTATCATTTCGCGTGTGTCATTATCATTAATTCATAATGAAGCACTCAACATTGCAAAGAGACCACTGTATGATTAAGTTACTGGAATACGAAGTAGAGGAAGAGCTTTTACGCCAGAACTTTATTAGCAGAGTTGAAAATAAATCAAGCAGTTTTCAAATGCGACTTTCAGACTCTTCCAAGAGGTGATTCAGTCACTTTTTGTGACTTTTAAAAAAGACGTTACTGGTTGTACTGGCTTTCATTAGGTGTTGTTGGAAATTCTAGGCATGCACAGGCCTGTCTTAAGACCGCATATCCATATAATTGCTTTCCGCTGGCTGTTTATTCCTAAAAGTGCCACCGCGACGAAACCGTAGTTCTAGTTACGAGTTTTATTTAGGAACTAGAGCTGGCCACCTGCTAACCATTTCAGCTAGCGTCTTGAGTTACAACTGAAAGGCAGCCCTGTTATGTGATGACATGCCATGTATTTGGCCTGTGTAAACAGCGGAAATGCATTTACGAGGTTTATACGGATACTGTTCATTTAGAGTTTACAGTTCCTAGTACTACATAAATCCCGTATTTGCTACATATGTCATAAAGCATCAAATTATTTATAAAATTAATGCTTGTGCAGTTAAACATTTACATGAAGATTCAGAGAAGAGAACAAAGTTTTGGTAGACACTAAATGTTTTGGCAATAAGAAAAAGAAAATATTTAATATTAGATGTCAAAATTTCAAAAGGCTCTCCTGTAAAGTTAGCTAAAATGGAGATACGAGGTTTATCCGGGCAACCCTCGATTCTGTAGCATGCAAATGACGAACATAGGCTGGCACACTTCAGACTCTGAAATAAAACGATAAAAATTACATCATGCCTAGCTATGCTAACCGCACTGTTGAATGTACACATGGTGGGAAGTGCTGTGTGTATTTGTGTGTGTGTATGCATGTTGACACAAGTATCTCCAGTGTTTTTCTACGTACAGGCCTGAAACTTTAGGAAATGCTTCGATCAAGATGTGTTTCGGAGAGCCTCTGAGCATATTTTAAATGGTAGACTCGTTAAGGAGAAAAGTTGCCGTTTATATAAAGTCGGTTGACCTGCATTTGAGTCTGTAATTTTCATTCTATTCATTCGGAATTTTGGATTTAGCTAGCTTGCAGATTAACACCATCACAAGGACTGGCTGCTGTCGGCACAGACCTTGAAGAAGATAGAAGTGAGGAAGCAGAAGAAAGCAGTTGTCAACAACAGTCGCACAAGAGCAGCCAAAGTAAGGGCACAGGGGGAATACTGGGAAGCCAACCGCGAGGTGAAGAGGAGTATCAGGGCAGACAAGAGGGCCTACACAGACAGCCTGGCAGCAGAGGCAGAAAAGGCAGCAGGCAGCGGCAACATGAAACAGCTCTACGACATTACCAGAAGATTGTCAGGCAAGTATGGCCATACAGAAAGACCAGTAAAAGACAAAGAAGGCAAGCCTATTGCAGACAGAGCAGACCAACTTGACAGATGGGCCGAGTATTTTGAAGAGTTACTGAACAGACCTAGCCCACCCGACCCCCCAGACATCCAGCCGGCAGAGACCGACCTACCCATCAGCTGTGACAGACCCAGCCGGGAAGAGATCAGAAGAGCAGTGGCATTTTTGAAGAACGGCAAAGCAGCAGGCCCAGATGGCATCCCAGCGGAGTCTCTGAAAGCAGACCTAGAGACAATGGTGGAGATGCTGTACCCACTGTTTGGAAATATCTGGGAAGAGGAGGTGATGCCGGCTGACTGGAAGGAGGGGTACCTAATCAAGCTTCCCAAGAAAGGCGACCTCAGCAAGTGTTCCAACTACAGAGGAATCACCTTGCTGTCAGTACCAGGAAAGGTCTTCAACAGGATCATCCTGGAGAGAATGAAGAGCTCCGTTGACCCCAAGCTGAGAGACCAGCAAGCAGGATTCAGGAAGAACCGATCATGTACAGACCAGATCGCCACTCTCCGCATCATCGTGGAACAGTCTCTGGAGTGGAGCTCCCCGCTGTACGTCAACTTTGTGGATTATGAGAAAGCATTTGACAGTGTGGACCGAGAGACTCTGTGGAAACTCCTACGACACTACGGTGTACCCACAAAGCTCGTCCGCCTGATCAAGAGCAGCTACGATGGCATGACATGTCGCGTGATCCATGAAGGGCAGTTCACCAGGGAGCTCCAGGTCAGAACTGGTGTCAGGCAGGGGTGTCTGCTGTCTCCGTTCCTCTTCCTACTGGCCATAGACTGGGTCATGAAGATGACCACAGAGCACAGACGAAGTGGAATACAGTGGACACTGTGGACACAGCTTGACGACCTTGATTTTGCAGACGACTTGGCATTACTGTCCCACACTCATCAACAAATGCAGGACAAGACCACGAGGCTTGCTGACATCTCGTCCCAAGTGGGCCTCACCATTCACAAACAGAAAACAAAGACAATGAGGCTGAACGCAACCAGGGAAGAACCAGTCTTGCTTGCTGGCACCCCGTTGGAGGAGGTGGAGTCCTTCACCTATCTCGGGAGCATCATAGACAAAAAAGGCGGCACTGATGCAGATGTCAGAGCACGAATCGGTAAAGCCAGAGCAGCCTTTCTCCAGTTGAAAAAAGTGTGGAGTTCCAGAGAGCTGTCACAACACACCAAAGTCCAGATTTTCAACTCCAATGTAAAAGCAGTTCTCCTATATGGAGCAGAGACTTGGAGATTGACAAAAACCACAGTCAACAGAGTACAGACCTTCATGAACAGTTGCCTTAGAAGAATTTTGAAAATCCACTGGCCAGAGAAGATCAGCAACGTCAGACTCTGGGACAGAACAGAGCAGATAACAGCAGAGAATGAAATTGGGCGAAGAAGATGGGGATGGATCGGTCACAGTCTGAGAAAGCCAGCTTCCAGTATCACTAGGCAGGCATTGTCATGGAACCCCCAGGGAAAGAGGAAAAGAGGTAGGCCGAGAAACTCCTGGCGTCGAGACCTCCAAGCAGACATCAAGAGACTGGGAACCACCTGGAGTAGAATCGAAGGAGAAGCACAGGACAGGAGTTGCTGGAGGTCTCTCGTCGACGGCCTATACCCGGGTAGGGGTGACAGGCGTAAGTAAGTAGCTTGCAGATTACATTGGATGAATTCGTTAGCCAGCTTTGTACCTTTTCAACTTTTTCATAAAAGGTAATTCATTGCAGAAAAAAAGTAAGAATTCTCAACTTCCAGAGAAGGATCAGACACATACAATTAGTTAGTTAGTTATTTGGGTTTAATGCCGAGTATGCAACTAAGACCATCTCACGGCGGGATGGGTAAAAGCCTGGCCATCCAGACTAAAAGAAAAATGTAAATATATCTTAAAAATATTTCATGCTAAAATGTCCTGCACGTCTTTAAATGAAACGTCTACAGACTCTCAAAAAGGTCAAAATAATAAGAGTTAACATCTTCTATGAATGCTCAAATCTTATTAAAAATATGACACTCTCTCAGAAAACTGAAGATCTTGTCCGGGCGTACATCCCGGAACAAAACCTTCAAGGAGTCTGCTATGAAGTGTTTATATCTTGTGTCAATTAGATCGGCACAAGACAGCAAAAAGTGTTTAACAGAATACTGCTCGTCACAGGTATAATACCATGGACGCTCATCCTGTTTTAGTAAAGTTCTGAAATTTGCAGATGACACCACAGTGGAAGGGTGCATTACAAACTCAGACGAATCCGCTTACCGTAGTCAGGTTGAGACTCTAATTAGTTGGTGTAATAACAACAACCTTGAACTGAACTCTGGCAAAACAAAAGAAATGATTGTGGACTTTAGAAAGAAACAGTCCCCTCCCCCTCCCCCTCTTGTGATCAATAGTGAAATCATTGAAACAGTCCAGAACTTTAAGTTTCTTGGCACTACCCTGTCATGTGACCTGAAGTGGGAGGAAAACACTCGCCTTATCGTCCAAAAAGCACAGCAGCGCTTGTTCTTCCTGCGACGTCTGAAAAGTTTCGGTCTCGGTGCCCACATGTTGATGCAATTCTACCGAGCTGTGATTGAGAGCGTGCTCACCTTTTCGATCACGGTTTGGTATGGTTCCATCACGGCCAAAGAGAAAATCAGACTGAGTAGGGTGGTCAAGACCGCTTCAAAAATCATAGGCAGAGATCTTCCTAGCCTGGACTCACTGTACCAGCAGCGTCTCTTACGTAGAGCACGTCTTATCTCCAGTGATTCCACCCACCCCGGCAATGAGCTTTTTCAAATTTTACCATCAGGGCGCAGGTACAGGTCCATCAGTACCAAGACCAGCAGATTCCGCAACAGTTTTTTCCCTCTTGCTGTTCACGCTCTCTCTGATCAACCGGACTAATTGGAGAGAGCGCGAGTGGCGAGTGAGAATGATTGTGTACAGTCAGTTTTTAACTGTATCAGATCTCTCTCTCTCTCTCTCTCTCTCTGTGTGTGTGTGTGTGTGTGTGTGTGTGTGTGTGTTTAGTCTTAGTAACTGACATCAAGACAAATTCCAATGTTTTTATTGTTTTGTACATGGAAACATATGGCAATAAACCATCTTATCTATCTATCTTATCTTAAATAAGAGTGCATAACATACGTGTACCCGATGTGGAGCTGAGCAAGGACAGTCTCCTCACGGCGGCTGCCACAGTGATAAGGACTGTCGGACACCTTAGGAAGAGCTTCATGCAGCTTGTTAGCTTCCTCTTTGTCCCACTTGGACTGCCACTAACGGGCTATGTACTCACTAATCACAGGTTTAAAATCACTATAGACAGTCTGTGCGTCAGGGACAGGGTCGTTGTGGGCAGCGTTGGCAGCAGAATCTGCGATCCTGTTGCCTTCGATGCCCACATGACCTGGGACCCAAATAAAAATGATGTCATAATATTCCTTCATCAAGTCTGTGTAGAGCTCTCTGATCTGCATCAGCAGTGGGTGGTCTGTTCCTGCGCCCTGAAGGGCCTGCAGGGCATAAAGAGAGTCAGACAGAATCAGGAAGTTCCTTTCTCTAGACCGAAAAGCATGCTTGAGTGCCAGCAGAACCGCCTGCAGTTCTGCACTAAATACAGATGAATGGTCTGGGAGGCGGTGCTTAAATGGGCGTCCAGGATGGTGAGAGGATGAGAGGACACTGCGGCCACAGCCACTCTCCCATCCTCAGACTTT
Source organism: Semisulcospira habei (assembly GCA_036245525.1). Lineage (NCBI taxonomy): Eukaryota > Metazoa > Mollusca > Gastropoda > Semisulcospiridae > Semisulcospira > Semisulcospira habei. The sequence goes on from BTPG01000006.1 coordinate 72,539,271, forward strand.
GACCCATGCGTATAAATACGACAATAGCCAGGAAAACTTGAAAGGAGTTCATTGAGGCTATGTTGGTATATGGCTGGTGGAGTAGAGTCCTTCTTGTGGGCGGTCAAGACCAGCAAGATGTCAGGAACTGGTAATAGCCAGGTGGAGTGATGTGTTGCAGAGATTCCAAAACTTTGTCCAGGTCCACTCCGGCCGCCTGCAGATGAGGTCGGACACGGAAGGAAAGTGGACTGACAGCTCCCGGATAGGTATCGTACATCTCTGCAAACGGCGGTTTAAAAACACAATCATAGGCAGGATTGTCTGGATGGGCCTTCAGTTTCAGAATGTAGCTGAGCATGAGGCAGATGCGTCGGAGCTTGAGAGAAAGCTCCCGTGCCTTGGCATACAGACTAGGAACTGGAGATGTCCTGAAGGCCCCCAGACATATCCGCAGACCTTGAGGGTGAATTGTGCTCAGACGCTGTAGAACAGACTTAAAAGCCGAGCCATATACCACAGAGCCGTAATCCAGTTTGGACCGAACAAAGGCCCGGTACAGTCGAAGTAAGACAGTGCGGTCTGCACCTCAGTCAGTATGATCAACGACAAGAAGAACGTCGAGGGCTTTCTGACAAAGAGGTTCTAAAGTAATTAATATGGTTGCGGAAGGTCAGTCTTTTGTCAAAGATGACCCCCAGAAACTTTGCCTCCTTGGCCACCTTAATTGGCACTCCAGCAATTGCTCAGGCTAGGTTCCGGAAAAAATTTCATCTGGTTATTAAAATGCACACAGACTGTCTTGGAGGGCGTGAACTTGAATCCGTTGAGAGACACCCATACCTGGATGTGATCAACGCACAGTTGCAATTGCCTCTCAAGGGACGCAAGTCCTCGACCTCGTGGGCACAAAGCAAAGTCGTCAAAAAACAAAGAGCATTCAGAATCATCTTTGACGGCCTTTACATTGTTATTAATTTTAATACTAAATAAAACAGGAGATAGAATGCTGCCATGCGGGACACCCATCTCCTGTTCAAAGGAGTCAGGCATGGAACGACCGGTTAGACAAAAAAATTGAGAATAAAAATAGGCAGGTGCCCTTTAAAACCTATGTCCAACAAGTCAAACATTATACCATACTTCCACGTAGTGTCATAAGCCTTCTCAAGATTGAAGAAATTTGCATAGACATGCTGCTTGTTGATGAAAGCATCTCAAATGAACGACTCAAAGTGGACTAGATGGTCAGTTGTACTACGGAAGTGCCGGAAACCGCACTGGAGGTCTGTGATGAGACCTTGTGACTCAAGATGCCACACCAGGCGGGCGTTGACCAGGCGTTCCATAGTTTTACATAAACATGATGTCAAAGCGACTGGCCGGTAGTTGCCCGGGTCAGAAGGATCCTTACCCGGCTTGGGGATTGGCACAACCACAGCCTGGCGCCAAGATGGCGGAAAATGGCCAGTTACCCAGATATAGTTAATGGCCTTGAGAAGTATGAGCAGTGACTTCTCAGGCAGATGCATTAGGAGTTGATAGTGGATGGTATCTAGTCCAGCAGCAGAGTCATTACATTTCTGCAGGGCTTGCTGCAACTCTGAGAATGTAAAAGGGGTATTATAATCTTCTGAGTTATCCGATTTAAAATCACAAATATGAAGAATTATGGGCAATGGTGGAGGCAAGCAAACCCGCCACAGCCTTTTTATCTGTACCAAACTGGCACCAACTCTAAGATGTCCGACAGAAGCTGAGCCACCCTTGCCCCTAATTTTTCGAACATCCTTCCAGACTTTCTGGTATGGAGTCCTAGAAGATGAAGGTGAGACGAAACGTCTCGAGGAAGCACAGCGTTCACATTAAAAAATGTAACGGGCTTTTGCCCTCTGTCTTTTAACGGTTAAAATATTCGTTTGCGATGGATTACGAAAAGCATGTCGCTGAGCAGATTTGTGCGTTTTTTGGGCCTTGCAGCACTCTTCATTAAACCATGGTACTCTCGGATTCCGAGGGACTGATGTTTTATCCTCGTCAGACCCCTGGCTGCGCCCTGCCTGCACCCGCACGCCGTCATCCACTGCCGAGCGTGTATCTGCCCAACGGGTCGTTGAGAGAGAGTCCATCTGCTCCAGTCAGGCGCCGCAGAACACTGGAACTCCAAGTTGTCTCCACGCAGCCACGCGAACCGCCCCCGCTAGGTCCCGAAGCTGAACTGCATCCGCTAACACGATGTAGACTGACGTCGGCCCACACAGTGAGGTCGGTCGGACCAGTTCTCATGCCGCGCTGACATCTACGAAGGTAGACTGCTTACTTGCTAGTCATCTGCCGCACGCTGGAAGGAGGCTGCCACTGTCCTTCCTGGGACCGCGCTGTCGGCATCACAGAAACGTCGCCTCCGTCCCTCGGCTGCCAGCCCAGTAGTTCCGGCGCAGAGGAAGAACTGCGCCTCCGCGGAAGAGTGGTCCCTGCCAATCCCTTCCGAAGGTCTGCGCTGAATGCCGGTACATCCTGCATCAGTGTCCCTGGAAGACTGCTATGTCCAGCGCTGTGAGCAGCGCGAAGAGGCTGAGTCACCCGTCCTCGTGAGCCTCCTCGATGGCCTGCCAGGGGGGTCCAAGGGAGTTCTTCACCGGACAGAGCCCTGCGTAGTTGATTCTTTAACTCGGTCGGCAGCGAGCAAGGGCGGTAACTCGAAGCATCAAACGCGGTCTGCAGTCGCAGCCATGGAGAGTGGCCCGGATGCCGGAACAGCCAAGGCGAGGATGTCGGCCAACGCGGTGAAATGGTAGGATTCCATGCTTCCACAACGCGACGGAGGAAGGCCCGCGTCACCAGGTCCAGGAACCCCACTGAGGCCAGGGAACTGCGGAAGAGGAGTAGGATCACATAGTTGAAGCAACCAGTGTCTCCCAAGGCGCCCTGAAGCGGGAGACAGGAGACGGCGACAAGGACCCGGAACCCGAACGGTTGAGGAAGAGACTTGAAACGCTTGGACGCGATGAGGGGACCTGCTTTGTCCAAGGCCCGAAGAAACTCCATCCTCTGGCTCCACGTAGAATCCAACACATCTCGACACAGCAGGCTTAGCGAAGTGGAGGAGTCATCATCGCCCAGCAACGGCGAACGACGTCCTCTGGAGCCAAGCTGAAGGAGTCGTCTGTCCCGCACGCGGGAGAAAGAGACATCTAACTGCTCCGAAGACCGGGGAACGCCGGGCGGTGGCGGTCCGACGAAGGTGGACACAGCACTTGGAAGAAACAGCATAGTCTCGGAGGCCAGTCCCACGAACTCGAACGGCGACGAAGAACTTCAGGGCGCTGGTCTTTCCATCGCGTAGTGACCCAACGCACTGGGACGTCATCGCCTGCTCCTCTCGTATCCCTGGTCTCTGTGTAGTGAGCACACTCGTCTGAAGTCAGGCGAACTGTCTGATCGTGACCGAGTGCGGGGAACGGGGTCCCGTCGTGGGGTCGTCTCTCAGCACTGCGTCTGGAGCGGGCTCTCGTCTCCACGATCGGGGCGAGAGGGCGTGGCCCATCATCACTGACCTGGGATCTTGGCGTGGGAAGAGCAGCGGCCCTGTAGCACTTGCGGTCGCCGCATGCAGCAGTTAGTGCCGGTCTGACCCGTGGATCTTGGCGTGGGAAGAGCAGCGGCCCTGTAGCACTTGCGATCGCCGCATGCAGCAGTTAGTGCCGGTCTGACCCGTGTCGGGAGCTGGCGCCAACACGTGAATAGTCCGGGCGAGGGCGCCCAATAATAATAATAGTAATAATAATTGTAAGCAATACAAGATTTGTAAGCAATACAAGAAAACAAATTCCTGAACACACGGGTATGCATGTTATTGATTTTAACCACCAAACAACATAGATATCACACATGAAAGATAAGTCACATTTGGCTCTGCACTGACCAGCCATATAGACTGCCGGTACCTAATAATAATAATAACTTTGAGTGTCAATGTACCAATTTGTTTTCTCATCTCCATCTCCTTCCTGTCCGCCCTCAGAACTCACCTCTTTCAACAGTTCTAGCACTATATCACCACACTCCCCACCCCAAGCTGACCGTCGTAATGTATTTTCACTATTTGTGTTACGTGAGACATTGTCTGACAACAAGAAGACAGCGCTATAATGTAGGCCTCCTGAGAGAAACTGGAGTTAGAGAAGAGTTCAAACTGGTGCTGTCCAACCGGTTTCAAGCGCTACAGGAGCTAGTAAATGAAGAGGAGGCGGTCACCACAGAGCAGCAGTGGAAGGCTGTTAGAGAGGCGCTGAACTCAACCTGCAAAGACACTGTAGGGCTCAGGAAACACCACCACAAGGACTGGCTGTCGGCACAGACCTTGAAGAAGATAGAAGCGAGGAAGCAGAAGAAAGCAGCGGTCAACAACAGTCGCACGAGAGCAGCCAAAGTAAGGGCACAGAGGGAATACTCGGAAGCCAACCGCGAGGTGAAGAGGAGTATCAGGGCAGACAAGAGGGCCTACACAGACAGCCTGGCAGCAGAGGCAGAAAAGGCAGCAGGCAGCGGCAACATGAAACAGCTCTACGACATTACCAGAAGATTGTCGGGTAAGTATGGCCATACAGAAAGACCAGTAAAAGACAAAGAAGGCAAGCCTATTGCAGACAGAGCAGACCAACTCGACAGATGGGCCGAGTATTTTGAAGAGTTACTGAACAGACCTAGCCCACCCGACCCCCCCGACATCCAGCCGGCAGAGACCGACCTACCCATCAGCTGTGACAGACCCAGCCGGGAAGAGATCAGAAAAGCAGTGGCATTTTTGAAGAATGGCAAAGCAGCAGGGCCAGATGGCATCCCAGCGGAGTCTCTGAAAGCAGACCTAGAGACAACAGTTGAGATGCTGTACCCACTGTTTGGAAAGATCTGGGAAGAGGAGGTGATGCCGGCTGACTGGAAGGAGGGGTACCTAATCAAGCTTCCCAAGAAAGGCGACCTCAGCAAGTGTTCCAACTACAGAGGAATCACCTTGCTGTCAGTACCAGGAAAGGTCTTCAACAGGATCATCCTGGAGAGAATGAAGAGCTCCGTTGACCCCCAGCTGAGAGACCAGCAAGCAGGATTCAGGAAGAACCGATCATGTACAGACCAGATCGCCACTCTCCGCATCATCGTGGAACAGTCTCTGGAGTGGAGCTCCCCGCTGTACGTCAACTTTGTGGATTATGAGAAAGCATTTGACAGCGTGGACCGAGAGACTCTGTGGAAACTCCTACGACACTACGGTGTACCCACAAAGCTCGTCCGCCTGATCAAGAGCTGCTATGATGGCATGACATGTCGCGTGATCCACGAAGGGCAGTTCACCAGAGAGCTCCAGGTCAGAACTGGTGTCAGGCAGGGGTGTCTGCTGTCTCCGTTCCTCTTCCTACTGGCCATAGACTGGGTCATGAAGATGACCACAGAGCACAGACGAAGTGGAATACAGTGGACACTGTGGACACAGCTTGACGACCTCGATTTTGCAGACGACTTGGCATTACTGTCCCACACTCATCAACAAATGCAGGACAAGACCACGAGGCTTGCTGACATCTCGTCCCAAGTGGGCCTCACCATCCACAAACAGAAAACAAAGACAATGAGGCTGAACGCAACCAGGGAAGAACCAGTCTTGCTTGCTGGCACCCCGTTGGAGGAGGTGGAGTCCTTCACCTATCTCGGGAGCATCATAGACAAAAAAGGCGGCACTGATGCAGATGTCAGAGCACGAATCGGTAAAGCCAGAGCAGCCTTTCTCCAGTTGAAAAAAGTGTGGAGTTCCAGAGAGCTGTCACAACACACCAAAGTCCGGATTTTCAACTCCAATGTAAAAGCAGTTCTCCTATATGGAGCAGAGACATGGAGATTGACAAAAACCACAGTCAACAGAGTACAGACCTTCATGAACAGTTGCCTTAGAAGAATTTTGAAAATCCACTGGCCAGAGAAGATCAGCAACGTCAGACTCTGGGAGAGAACAGAGCAGATAACAGCAGAGAATGAAATTGGGCGAAGAAGATGGGGATGGATCGGTCACAGTCTGAGAAAGCCAGCTTCCAGTATCACTAGGCAGGCATTGTCATGGAACCCCCAGGGAAAGAGGAAAAGAGGTAGGCCGAGAAACACCTGGCGTCGAGACCTCCAAGCAGACATCAAGAGACTGGGAACCACCTGGAGTAGAATCGAAGGAGAAGCACAGGACAGGAGCTGCTGGAGGTCTCTCGTCGATGGCCTATACCCGGGTAGGGGTGACAGGCGTAAGTAAGTAAGTAAGTAAGAGACATTGTCTAAAGCGTGCGCATGCGTGTGCGAGTTGTGAGTGCGCGCTTAGAGTTATAATTATTTAAGATAAGCGCATTATAAATACCGTAATTATTATTATTAAAACAGTTCAGTGGTTCAAGAGATATAGCCTTTTAAAGATAAGAGGTGTTGCGCCCCAGCGGTCTGGCAAAACAGCTGCGACACTGGGAATGCAACATTTAACACTTGTGGTGGCAAAAGGGTTAAAACGCCTAGCTTGAAAGAAAGGCTCTAGGTGCCATACAATGACATACTAACATACACAAATCTTGCATCCTACCGCGTGATATATGCTCTCACATACACACTCGTCACTGACCTGAGACCGAGAAGCCGAGCGGTTGTCTCTAGGGGCAGGACCCGCCGACAGTGGGTCTGGCTTGTGCCTCTCCGTTCGTCACGGTAAGGGAAACCTTAGGAGGGCCCTCCGCGTTAGTAAGCGCCTGTAGCTATACTGGCCCGTGATGTCATGGTCCCGGTGTGGGCGAGTCTCGTGGCTCACCGTGCGACTCCCAGAACGTGGTCGCTTCTGCATGTCATGTGTACGATCTGTCGCCTGGGCTGGGACTGGAAGCGTCGTAGGTACGGTTGCCGACGCCAGCCCGGAAGAAGTAAACTGGTGTTAGCCATCCCAAGAAGTTGGTTGTCAGTGATCCCTCCCGCTGGCAAGTGCTCAGGATATGGCATCTTGGTCGCCACGGTACGGGGAACCTTAGGAGGGCCCTCCACGATAGTTGCGACTTACAAGCTTACTGGTCCGGGACGTCTAGGTCACTGCCACTGTCTTGGTTCCTACCTAGTGACTCTCGGCCGGCTCTGTCAGACAGTCTCTGAAAGGAGTTGGACGCTCGCAGCGGTAAAATCCCCACAGCTGGGACCATCTTTCTTCCGGCTATGGGGCGCCCACAACACCGGTATGGGTTGACTCGCATCCCGAACAAGGCAGGCAAACCGCAAACCCGTCAGAGAGCCACTGAAAGTCGCCACACATTGTGCAGGTACGAACCTGGTAACTGCAACAAGAAGTTACAATGAAAAAACGAGCGAGCGTGGCCTCTGAGGTCACGCAATAATAAACCGCGCGCGAGGATGAATCGAACATAATCGAACACAATCGAACTCAAATGAGTGCACAGCGCGTGCCGACGCTCGGCGCTCATCCCCATCCCAGAGCGCTGGTCGAGGGCATTCACCGAGATATTATCTGGCCATGGCGGAACAAGGAGCAAACCCACGTCTCTCCAGCGAAGCAGAAACCACCGGCAGAAGGCAGAAGAATCCCGCCGCACAGGCATGAGCGGGCAGGTACGAAGGGTCGAACCAGCGTCAGGCAAGGCCGCGTGCTCGCAGTCCCGACAGCAAATTCCCAGTCGGCTAAGTCCCCAACGGCCAACGAACGAGTGAACCGTCACAGGCGTGACAGGGCTCGAAATTAGCGGGGGCCCGGGGCCAAAAACCCGCAAAGTTGATTTCGGGCTCGGAAAGTTGAAAAACGAAGGGCCCGCATGGCCCGCAAAATAATTCGTCTGCTACAGCTAGCTCTACTCGGCAGTTTCGTATTTGGGCCAAGGGAAGCAACCCACACCGGTGCCCTAAATTTGGACAGAAAAAAATATAGTATTGTGTTCTTTTTTTTGTTTTTTTTTTTGTTATTGTATTTTTAGTTTACTTCTGTTAACTCAAGTGCACATAAGTGTAATATGAATAGATGATTGAAAAAAAAAAGAAAAGGCAAAATCTGTTTGTTTAACTTTAGTTTATCAGGAAGAGTACTGTTAAGTTTAGTTCCCTTTCATGGTTTTGTTTTGAACTTTTGTGCATTGTGGTCAGATTTTTTGTTAGGTTACTCATATTAAAAATTTAATGATGTGTATTGTGCAATACTCAGTCACAAAACTGAAAAGTATTATACAAGAGACTCACTTGATTTTTTTCTATTTTGTTTAATGGCCATTTCAGGCTCACTAGTCACTGGAATATGTGTGTCACTGAATGTGTGTGTTTTTTTCCCCCTTTTTTGTTGGTAATGTTTGAAAGTGAAAGAAAAGGCAAATAAAAATGACATCACTCAGCAAAATTGGAAATTCAATTGTTTTTATTTTAGATTATCAGACAAATTGTACTTTCTACTTATTATATTGCCAATAATTCTTTTGTTTTTTGTTTGCATTATTTTTCAAAGTTGGGCCCCGAAAGTTGCTTGTGGGCCCTCAAATTTTTCAATCAAGGGGCCCGGTGGCCCCCAAAGAAAAAAGTTAATTTCTAGCCCTGCGTGAGCACTAGAAGTCCCAGACTCGACTCTAAAAGCTCCAAAAGTTCCAACAAACGAACAGTAAGCAAAGGTCGTCAGTCGACCGGTCGAAGAACAACGTAGAGCGCAATACAGACACAACCTTCCACAGTGCTAGCTAAGAACTAAACTGGGGTATGCCGGGTAATCTCGTACCGGATGGGAATAAGGGGAGGCTATTCGGGTTATGGCCTGGTCTATGGCGCCCCACTCATGCCAACACTCCCTTATACAGACACAACCAAAATTTGGCTAATATTATGCTAGCTAAGGGACTTTTCCTAACTGTAATATCATCGGTAATGTGTTTTGAGAAAACAAATATGAACATGACCTCTGAATGTTCCTAACAGAAAAACATATGTGAGCTCCAACCAATATGGTAGACTTTGGGATAAAATCCTCATCTTGTTAATATAAGTGCGATCCGCAAGTTTTGTTGCTCGTGTGTGTATGGCCGGCCTAATAAACAGAGTGAGACCATTGCATTACTGTATGATGTCAAACACATCTTACATCTTGCGGCTGCAGACACCGACTGCAAGTGCTACTGCTACATGGGTATCTTAGTCACCCACATCCGAAAGATCAGGATGCGTTTGTTTGCGTGTTTGTTTACAACTTATTCAGTGTTCCGTGATGGTCATGTCATGGAGATATATATATTTGAAGAATTCCCGAGGTTTCATTCAGATGTCGCCAGAAACAAAGCAACTGTGAGTAAAAAGCAAACAGAATGGGTGCTTTAGTCACCCAGACCATCGGTGAAGGTTAAATTCACAGTAGGCTTCACAGTTTCAGAAAAATTAAATATTTACTATTTAGCACTTCCAAATGTGTCATTTGCAGCTTACATATGATGACCTACATTTTTTTTTACCACAGAGGAGCTCTTTTGTTGATGTGCAGTGCACACTTTGCGTGCAACAATCATGAAATTAAAATAGAATATCACACTTTCTCCATAGTTTGCTGGCAAAGAAACTAACAGGTCTTGTGTAATGCCGCATAGATATTTCAATATTACAAGCTGCTCCGTGTTCAATTTAAGATTTAGACTGTATTCATAAATGATATCGCTGACCGCATATGTTCAAATGGCCAATGTGGGTCTGCTCACCACAAACTGGTCAAAAGTGGCCACATCTGCCTGTTGCCCAAGTACGCTGTATTGCGGTTAGCAGACAGACATGCATTGAGACGATCACAAGTTGTTCCACAGATTAGAAAAGCAAATCTAGGGAGACAATCAGTGAGGAGTGGTGCCAGAATAGTATTAGTAACATAAGGAGACAACAGGTTGAAAGTCTCATGTCTGGAGTTGTCCTCTTAACAAGACTGTCGTAGTTGAAGTACGAGCGATGATTCAGGGGCGTGACACAAGCCTCCGCGATCTCTACTCAAAACTGGCGTGTTAGGGGAGGTAAAAGTAAAACCGGAAACGAACTGTTTTTTTACTGCAATCACAATCTTCCACGTGAACGTACGAGACCACACTACAAGTGCTAAAACCTACCTGCGCGCGCAGTTCTGATGCACAAGACCGGTCCGAGTGACCAGTCTGGTGGGAAAATAGCAACAATGGCACCACTGGTGCGTTTAACCTATAGGTACTAGGTGAGGTATACCAACTCAGCGTTACTTTCCTGTGGGGCTCCCTACTTTTACTACAGGGGGCCTGCAGTGCCCCATACTTTTGAAAAATATTTCGAACCCTGCAAGGGGTCAAGCTATTCTGGCACCATCCTTGAACCAGCATGGTCGATCCATTATCTGTTGCAGTGTCAAGTCTGAAGGAGTTTTAATACAAGATGCGTTTGAACCATCCTAAATAGTTGCTTCACTCTATTGTCACACAACTGGTACAAACTTCTTCAAAGCACTGCGCAAAATCCACCAGAGATCCATGGTTCGATTATGACACATCAGGGAAAGTGCCTAAATCAGACACTATCCTTGAGCTATCGTCAATCTCAAGCACCTGACACTGGAGGTGAAAGAGGCAGCCTGTCATGTTTACCTGCTATTCCTGGCTGAGAGTTTCGGAGCTGGCTTCACTTTTGATGCTTTCTTGTCCTCTATGGTAGAATCATCCTTCTTCTGCTTTTTAGTTGGTGGTGGAGTGGTGTCTGCAAAGTCATCTGTAAAAACAAAATATTTTACTATTTCTATTTTTACACTGTGGCTTTTCTGGACACATTTTTTAGAAGCCACAGAAATGTTAACATACTAAATAGTGTTTAGGTATAATCCGAAATAAAAGCAGAGCATGTGCCACAGGCCTCCCTCCTGATTGTGACTGCATTATGTCTGGACAACCAATGGAACTTATTTTGTTTTAAAAACTGAAGAAAGTTGATTGTCAGGAAGGGAGGCGCCAAGCTATTCTGGCACTACCCTTGAACTATTTTAGTCAAACTTATTTCACACACTTGTGTATTCCGAATGATATTGATAAGGGTTAACATTTTGTTTTTTAAAAGGCCCATTAAACTAAAAAAAAAAATCCTCTTTCTCACCATCTAGTTCTGTGTCAAAATTACAGTAATTCACCTGCTTGTGTGCCCTGCAAACAGAACAAGGAAAGCACCAGCTTTAGACATACAGTATGGTACTGGAATAAAGGGTAGTGGGAGCTCTGCGTGCATCATTGAACTGTGCTTTACAAAATGAAAATGATCATTTTCCCAAGAGACATTTAACATACTGACAAGTGAATGCATAAAAGGGTTTAATTAAACTTTCATCTTTTGTCTTGTACTTTCTAAATTGCTGACAGAAAATAGTGTGTCGAACTACTTTACTAGTACATTCTGCAGTGGGCATCCACAGTGTCTATAAATCACTGTCATTATGTCAAACTTGTTCAGTTGTACAAGTATGAAACAGCTCAGGTAGTTAAGTGTTGGCGTGAAAGAGAGCGAAGGGAATCGCCAGGTTGTGGGTTAGAGTCCCCGACCCAGCCCTGGTAGCTGGACTCACAATCCAGGGGAAAAAGATGGGCTTGTTCAAAAAGCACCTTCTCACAGTCATCTCAGTGACCCAGAGAGCTATGCCAGGGGGAGCTTATGCTCCTGGCAGGCTCACCCAAACTGGACAGGTCAAAGAGTAGAGATCAGACGAATTTGGTCCACCTCTCTCCGAGGCTAAAGGGGTTGGCTTAGGGCTAACAACTTTATCCATAAAAAGCCCATGTTACAGAAGCGTTGACAACATTGCAAGAAACTCCATCACTGGAAGAGGAAGGGCTCTCATCTCGAGAGCGTACAACGTACTGTGGTGAAAGCCTCAACGTCGACCACCCTTTTTGTCAACCAGGAAAACTTTGACCGTCGGATCATGGAACATCAGGACATTCCATGTATTAGGCAGGGAAATGAGCACAAGTAGCTGCTGAGATGCACAGTTACAACCTAGCAGTCCTAGGGCTCAGTGAGACCCGATGGTTGCAGTCAGGACAACCAAGTCTGTCAAAAGGGGAACTGCTGCTGTATTCAGGATATGAGGAAGACAGGGATGCACAGACAGAAGGCATGGCACTTTTGCTGTCCATAGAGGCGGAGAAAGCATTAGTTGGCTGGGAAGCCCATGGACCAAGGATGATGACTGCCTCATTCAACACCAAGAAGAAAAACATTAAGCTAAACATCATCCAGTGCTATGCACCAACAAATGACAGCAGCGTTGAAATGAAAGACCACTTCTATGGTAGGCTGCAAGCTGTACTGGACAAGACAAGGGGCAAAGATATGAACATCCTGATGGGGGACTTCAAATTTCAATGCCCAAATAGGAGCAGACAACACAGGCAATGAGAAAATGATGGGCCAACACGCGCTTGGAAAGATGAATGAAAATGGAGAGAGGTTTGCAGACATCTGTGCACTGAACAACATGGTCCTCGGAAAGGATCCACAAGGTCTGTGCATCACACCACCAAAAACAGATAGACCATCCAGAAAGTTTAGAAGATCACTTGAAAATGTCTGAGTGAAAAGGGGGGGAGGGGGGGGGGGAAGGAGGATGCAGCAACGGATCACAATCTCCTGGTTGCAAGACTGAAAATGAAGCTAAAAAAGAACTTCACAGCCACACAAGCCCAAAGAAAGAAATTTGATGTTGGTTTCCTGAAAGACCCAAGGACTCAAGAAGACTACAAGCTCATGCTAACCAACAAGTTCCAAGCGCTGCAAGAGCTGTATGATGTGGAAACTGACTTCCACACCCTGCGGAAAGGAGTGAAAGACGCCATCACATCAACCTGCCAGGAAGTAGTACGACCACAGAAGCCCCAACAGAAAGAATGGATGACAGCAGGAACCATGCACAAAATACAAGGGGGGAAACAGAAGAAAGAATTAATTAGTTATTTAGTTATTTGGGTATAATGCCAAGCAGGCGACTATGGCCATCTCATAATAATAATAATCATGGCAGGATGAGTAAAAAATCTGGCCAGCTAGACTAAAAGAAAGGTCTTAAGACAAGATGTAAATATATATTTAAAATATTTCATGCTAAAATGTCGCACGTCTTTAAAGGAAACGCCTACAGACTCTCAAAAAGGTCAAAATAATAGAATTAACATAGTCTATGAATGCTCAAATCTTATTAAAAATATGGCAATCTCTCAGAAAACTGAAGATCTGGTACATCCCGGAACAAAACCTTCAAGGAATCTGCTGTGCAGTGTTTATATCTTGTGTCAATTAGATCGGCACAAGACAGCAAAAGGTGTTTAACAAAATACTGCTTGTCGCAGGTATAACACCATGGATGCTCCTCCTGTTTTAGTAAATAAGGGTGCATAACGTACATGTGCCCGATGTGGAGCAGAGCAAGGACAGTTCCTCTTTGTCCCACTCGGACTGCCACTCACGGGCTATGTACGCACTAATCACAAGTCTAAAATCACTATGAACAGTGTGCGTGTCGGGGACAGGGTCGTTGCGGGCATCGTTGGCAACAGAATCTGCGATCCTGTTGCCTTACACGAGTCCGACAGAATCAGGAAGTTCCTTTCCCTAGACTGATAAGCATGTTTGAGTGCCAGCAGAACCGCCTGCAGTTCTGCACTAAATACAGATGAATGGTCTGGGAGGGGTGCTTAAATGGGCGTCTAGGATGGCGAGAGGACTTTGACCCATCCTTCTTCTTCTTCAGCGTTCCCGATAGACCCATGCGTATAAATACGACAATAGCCAGGAAACTTGAAAGGAGATCATTGAGGCTCTATTGGTATATGGCTGGTGGAGTAGAGTCCTTCTTGTGGGCGGCCAAGTTCAAAAAGATGTCAGGAACTGGTAATAGCCAGGGTGGAGTGATGTGTTGCAGAGTTTCCAAAACTTTGTCCAGGTCCACTCCGGCTGCCTGCAGATGAGGTCGGACATGGAAGGAAAGTGGACAGACAGCTCCCGGATGGGTATCGTACATCTCTGCAAACGGCGGTTTAAAAACACAATCATAGGCAGGATTGTCTGAATGGGCCTTCAGTTTCAGAACGTAGCTGAGCATAAGGTGGATGTGTCGGAGCTTGAGAGAAGGCTTTCCTGCCTCGGCATATAGACTAGGAACTGGAGATGTCCTGAAGGCCCCCAGACATATCCGCAGACCTTGATGGTGAATTGTGTTCAGACGCTGTAGAACAGACTTGGAAGCTGAGCCATATGCCACAGAGCCGTAATCCAGTTTGGACCGAACAAGGGCCCGATACAGTCGAAGTAAGACAGTGAGGTATGCACCTCAGTCAGTACGAACAACGACACGAAGAACGTTGAGAGCCTTCTGACAAGGAGGTTCTAAGGTAATTAATATAGTTGCGGAAGGTCAGTCTTTTGTCAAAGATGACCCCCTGAAACTTTGCTTCCTCGGCCACCTTAATTGGCACTCCAGCAATGCTCAAGCTAGGTTCTGGAAAAAATTTCGTCTGGTTAGTAAAATGCACACAGACTGTCTTGGAGGTCAAGACCTTGAATCCGCTGAGAGACACCCACCCCTGGATGCGATCAATACACAGTTGCAAGCGCCTCTCAAGGGACGCAAGTCCTTGACCTCGTGCGCACAAAGCAAAGTCGTCAACAAAGAGGATTCAGAATCGTCCTTGATGGCCTTTACAATGTTATTGATTTTAATACTAAATAAAACAGGAGACAGGATGCTGCTCTGCAGGACACCCATCTCCTGTTCAAAGGAGTCGGAGAGGGTGGAGCCCCAACGGACATGAAACGACCGGTTAGACAAAAAATTTGGAATAAAAACTGGCAGGTGCCCTTTTAAGCCCATGTCCAACAATTCAGACATTATACCATACTTCCAAGTAGTGTCATATGCCTTCTCAAGATTGAAGAAAATTGCATAGACATGCTGCTTGTTGATGAAAGCATCTCAAATGAACGACTCAAAGTGGACTAGATGGTCAGTTGTACTACGGAAGTCCCGGAACCGCACTGGAGGTCTGTGATGAGACCCTGTAACTCAAGATGCCACACCAGGTGGGCGTTGACCAGGCGTTCCATAGTTTTACATAAACATGATGTCAAAGCGATTGGCCGGTAGTTGCCCGGGTCGGAAGGATCCTTACCCAGCTTGGGGATTGGCACAACCACAGCCTGGCGCCAAGATGGCGGAAAATGGCCAGTTATCCAGATATAGTTAAAGGCTTTGAGAAGTACAAGGAGTGACTTCTCAAGCAGTATGCGTTAGGAGCTGATAGTGGATGATATCTAGTCCAGCAGCAGAGTCATTACATTTCTGCAGGGCTTGCTGCAATTCTGATAATGTAAAAGAGGTATTATAGTCTTCTGAATTATCCGATTCAAATCATACGAGACTCTCGCTTCTCCTTTTCTCTCTGGAAGAAGGGTGAATAATGCTCTGTTGAAGAATTATGGGCAATGGCTGAGGCAAGCTTTTTTATCTGTGACCAAACTGGCACCATCTCGAAGATGGCCAACTGCCCCTAATTTTTTTAACAGCCTTCCAGACTTTCTGGGATGGAGTCCTAGAAGATAAAGATGAGACGAAACGATCTCCAGGAAGCACGGTGTTCACGTTTAAAAATGTAACAGGCTTTTGCTCTCTGTCTTTTAAAGGTTAAAATATTTGCTTGCGATGGATTATGAAAAGCATGACACTGAGCAGATTTGCGCACTTGCGGCACTCTTTTTTGAACCATGGAACTCTCGGCTTCCGAGGGTCTGATGTGAAAGTTTTAGGGATGGTTTCACCTGCTACTTCCAACAAAACAGAAGTAAAACAAGAAACAGGTTCTTCAGCTGACATGACCACCTCCTCTGTAATACGAGACTGACAGAGGGAGGCGAACAGAGGCCAGTTAGCTTTCTTGAGATTCCAGCGCCCCACCGGTGGATCCTCACAGCTGAACAATAACAGGACTACTGGGAAGTGGTCACTACCACACAGGTCGTCGTGAACCTTCCAGTCAAAGTCCAGCATGAGGGAAGGATCACAAACAGTGAGGTCTAGAACAGAACTAGATCCTGAACCTGGCTTAGAGTAGGTAGGTGAGCCATTGTCAAAAACACGTAATTTGAGAAAAAACATCTTCCAACATTTGACCACTGCCATCATAGTGGTCACTACCCCACAGGCGAGCGTGACCGTTAAAATCCCCCATGATAATAAAGGGAGGGGGTAGCTGATCTATTAAGTTAAAAATATCATTACTACAGACCGGCTGGGATGGTGGCAGATAAACAATGCATATGGTTATGGTCTTCTCTAAGGTAACCCGAGTTGCGACAGCCTGAAGATAGGTGTCCATGTTAACGGGGCTACATAAAATTTGGCTACTAAGAAGAATCACTCCACCCGAGCGCCTCTCCGAATCAGAGCCTTTATGGATAGTGTTAAAACCATTAAAAGACATAGGGTCAGAAGTCTTCGGGTAAGTCTCCTGAAGAGATATTACTGAGGGGTTATAGGACTTGACTAAAAGACGTAATTCCCCAAAGTTAGCATGAAAACCACGACAATTCCACTGAAGCAGAGAGTATATGATTAGGTCTTATGTGGGGGAGAAGAGTTTCTCCCCCCCCCCCCCCCCCCCCTTTTCCTTTGCTTTGGAAGGAGTCGAAGAAACAGGGGAGCCGGCTTTGTGGTTCTTCGGAGATGAGGAGAGTGGAGCTGCCGCAGCACCAGCTATGACAGTTGCCACTCCCTCCGTCTGCTCCTCCAATGCAGCATATTTGTTTTGAAGGGGGACATCAGTGTCCCCCTTCTGGGCTTGTGCGCACAGCGGTCCCGTAGCTTTCTTGGACTTCTGGTTCTGGGCAGCGTTCCTGCCGCTAGAGTTAGTGGCCTTAGAAGGCTGACCAGAACCAGAAGCTTTTGTAGTAGACAGACTGACAGACTTGGGTGGGGGCTGAGGCTTAGGGGCAGCAGAAGGCGGTGCTACCGGACCGGTAGTGTCCGCCTTCTGAGTTCCCTGGCTCCTCGTCACCACTGGAGGAGGGTTACTCTCCAGGGTCCAGAGGAGCCGAGGCTTGGCCCCCAACCAAGAAGTTGGGGTTTGACATGAAAAATCATTGGTGGGGCGCTTGCCTGCCACCGCAGCACTGAAAGTAAACACAGAGGTGCTAATTGAGTTTGACGCAGCCTCAGCTGCACCAGGGCCTTCAACTAGTTTTTTTGCGTCTGCAAAAGACAGCCCCTTCTCCACACGCACCTGCTGAATCTTGCACTCGGATATCCAACGAAGGCATTTCTTATCCGAAGCCGTATGCGCCCCCTGGCAATTCACACACAGGGGGGTGGCTGTGCATGACTCAGCAGAATGTACGGGCTTAGTGCAAAGGACGCATGAGGCCTCTGCCTGGTGGCACGTCTTTTGCCCATGGCCATACTTTTGGCACTTAAAGCACCGGAGGGGGAGAGGAACGTACTTCTTCACTTTCAAGGAGTAATAACCTCCCTCGATGGCAGTAGGAGGGGTGGGGGTGCCAAACGTCAGGATGATGGTAGGGAGATGGATCTCCCTACCACCTCACTTGGAAGCGAATCGCCCGACGTAAGTCACCCCCTGCAACTTAAGGTTCCGTACAAGTTCATCTTCTGACAGTTATGCCAATGCTTGATCTTTTATCACGCCTCTAGAAGAATTCATCGTTTTGTGGGGTGTAACCTCTACTGGAGTGTCTCCGATGGAAGAGAGCGTCAGTAGCCTGTTGGAGTGTGCCCGGGTGCAGCACTCTACCAGCACATCACCAGACCTGAGGCACTGGGCCTCAGGCCTGTCACACGGCTCCTGAGGGTCTCCCCCACCAGGAAAGGATGCAGCTTGGAAACAGGCTTCTTTTTCACTTTGCTATGGACAATGAGGAAGCGAGGCCAGACGGCCGATGCCTGAGGCGTTGCTTCCTCACAGTCAGTCATTATCAAGTACAATGTTGGTGGCTATGTGCTGCTTTTGGGCCACTTTTTTTTTGTTGTGGTTTCTATATTTTAGTAGTAGAGATATTCATCCCCCACCCACCACTGAGCCCAACAAGGGAACGTGCATTTGTCGGTGGGTCTCCAGCCGACGCACGATGGAGACTGCCCGAAAGATATACTCAGGGGGTTAAGCCCGATTGTACCATCTGAGCCACTGCCTTCTATCACAATGTTGAATGCAGGGGAATACTGGCATAAAGCACCTAATCAGCAACAGAGGCTATAGCGTGGTGCTACGTATATCAACCTGCATGTCAACAGTGGGATAAGGCTCAATGTGACAAGAGCCGATTGACTAGGCCAGTACTCCTAGCCTCCCGTTTAAGTAGAAGTCAAGGCCAAAGTGGAGTGTTTCAGCCACCAGGATCCTCTTCTCCGATGACACGGGTCTCCAAGTATGGGAAACACATGGGATCCAAAGGACCAAAAACTATTGAGTATTTTTAAGGACCAATTCAACATGGTAAGACCTGGGTTAGCACAGCTCCTTAGAAACCGGACCAGTGAAAAAAACTAAACAACATATCTGCTGATGTCGTCCTAGCCACGTGGAGGCCGGTGCCGTAGTGGGCAACAGAAGAAAGAAGCTGTCAACACCAGCCGCACAAGAACTACCAATAGACTGCAACAAATCAACCAGGGATGAAATCAGGAAGGCCATTTTGAGAACAAAGAACGGCAAAGCTGCAGGCCCTGATGACCTCCCTGCGAAGCACTGAAGGCAGACACTGAAACCACTGCTGAGATGATGTTCCCTCTCTTTGAAAGATCTGGGAGGAAGGAGACATACCAGCAGACCTCATTGATACCGAAAATGGGTGACTTGAGCAACTGTGCAAACTACAGGGGAATCACACTACTATCAGTCCCAGGAAAAATCTTCAACAGGATAATCTTAGATAAAATGAAAGATGCAGTGGACCACCAGATGAGAGACCAGCAAGCAGAACTCCAAAAATAAAGATCATGCACCGACACCGACCAGATCACAACATTGTGCATCATTTTAGAATAGTCCATCAAATGGAATTCATCCTTTTATATAAGGTGCTTGACAGTGTCCACCTTAGAAAGTCTCTGGAACTACTCTGGCACTACGGGTACCAGGCAAGCTAGTTAGCCTGATCAAAACCTCCTATGACAGAATGACCTGTAGAGTCACCCACAGTGGCCAGTTCACAAGGAGCTTCAAGGTTGCAACTGGAGTCAGGCAAGGCTGCCTGCTGTCACCATTCCTATTTCTCCTGGTAACTGACTAAATTCTGAAGACAACAGGGAAGAAAAATGGAATTCAGTGGACACTGTGGAACCAACTCGACGACCTGGATTTTGCTGATGACCTTGCCTTACTCTCCCTCAGCCACCAGCAGATGCAAGAGAAAACATACGACCTCTCAACTGTCTCAGCCCAGCTTGGTCTCAACATCCATGAAGGAAACACCTAAGTTTTAAAAACCCATGCAACCATCACAGAACGAGTGACGCTTAGAGGGAGTCCCCTAGAAGAAGTGGAGGCATTCACTTACCTGGGGAGTGTCATCGGCACATACGGAGACACAGATACAGATGTCAAGGCAAGAATCGGGAAGGCGAGAACAGCATTCCTCACAATGAAAAACGTTCAGAACTCCTGCCAGCTCACAACACATACCAAGATACATCTCTTCAACTCCAAGTCAGTCCTTCTTTATGGAGCAGAAACATGAGAACCACAAAAACAACTACCAGTACCACTCAGAAAAATCCAGACCTTCATCAACAGCTGCCTTCAGAGAATCCTTTGGATCCATTGGCCAGACACCATCAGCAATTGCGACCTATGGCAGAGGATGAACCAGCTTCCTGCAGAACAAGTTAGTTAGTTATTTGGGTTTAACGCCAAGCAGGTGACTAAGGCCATCTCACGGCGGGTCCTGCAAAACAAGAAGTCAGAAAGAGGAAGTGGAGATGGATAGGGCACACCTTGCGAAAACCAGCCACAAACATCATCAGATAGGCCCTGTCATGGAACCCACATGGCAAAAGGAACGGGGGAGACCCAGAAACACCCGGAGAAGAGACTTGGAGGCCAACACCAAACAGTTGGGGTACACCTGGAAAGAGATGGAGAAAATTGCCCAGGACCGCGGACGCTGGAGAAAAGTTGTTGATGGCCTATGCCTTTGAGGGGCATTGGGCCTATGTTCAAAAGCATGTCCGTTGAAAGGTCCTGGTAAATTAAAGTAGCACAGTTGCAGTGCACCTGAATTGATCAGTGTTCAGGTCATACTCCATAGGCTGTATGTTGTATGTACATGTATAGATCTGTCTTCAGACTAGTTTACTTGGAGGCCAGCCTTAGAGTTTGGCCGAAGTATTTCACTTTTCAGAATGATCAACATTGTACAATTTGCCAGTGCATTAATCACAGAAATTTATGTACCTGTGTGTTTGTCTGTGTGTGTGTATTGCAGAATCCTTTGTTTCTCTGGCTCTATGACCCCCTCCACTCCCACCCTTTATTTGTAAAGCGCACCAGTTTCAGGCCAATTTATAAATTTCAAATACAATTGATCAAAGTTTCTAAAACCTCAGTAGCTGAGCTGACCCTTTGCATCAAGTTAATGTCCTGTGTTTGTCTTGTACTGCGTTTGTCTCAGAGTGAATGCGTGTGTATCACGTGTGCATGCATGTTGGGTTCAGTTCGCGGTGCTTTGAGCCGATTCGCAGAATTGGGTAAAGCGCCTATATAATTAGCCGGTATTATTATTATTATAATATAAGTAGCCATTATTATTATTATTATGTTTGGTTTACCTTCAGAAGATGGTTGCAACTGCACCTAAATTTGTCCTGAAGGAACGAAGGGTCCATTTTTAGATGTCCTTTGGTGTAGTTCACTTTTTTAGTGTTCATGACTGTTACACTTACAGTGTAACATAATGGCCCTCTACCACTTTAACTGTTCAGATACACTTCAGCAACAGATGGTTATGAAATGCTACATACACGTCTACTTATGGTTCATTTAACCCTTTTCATCCTGATACACTACTGCTTGAAATTAATTTGACTATGAAATTCAAAGGTGGCACCAGAAGCTATTTTGGCACCAACCTTGAAGTAAAAAGGCTGATCTATCTTCTGATCTGTAATGTAGCCTTCATAGGACAATAAGCAATTTTTTAAATCATCAGCCACAGGATGTAATGGGTTAAACACAGAAGAGTCCAGTTCAGCACACATCTCTTACTATGGGGCGGTCCGTGGCGCAGTGGTTAAGGCGCCTGCCACCAATGCTAAAGGTGCAAGGTTCGATTCCGGGTTCCGGCGTCGGATTTTTCTCCTCTAGTAAGTGTCACCGTTAATTCGGGCGAACCGTCGGGGGTTCTTTCTCCGGGTACTCCAGCTCTTCCTCCCCCTCCACTTTGGTATCAGTTTCAGCCAACTTAATAAAATTTCAAATACAAAACGATTTCCAAATACCATCAGTAGCTCGCTTGAGCTTGCCCTTAGCACCACGTGAATGTTCTGTGTTTACGTACAGTGTGTGAGTGAATGCGTGTGATTCACGTGAGCGTGCTTGTTGGGTTCAGTTCGCGGCTACACTCTGCGCATTGAGTTATATTATAAATATGAGAAATGCGCCATATAAATGCTATGCATTATTATTATTATTATTAAATAAGAGACTGACCCATTTTTTATTTGGCTCCACCCCTTTAGTCGGGGTCCAGCAAGAATGCAACGCACGCTTTACGGAAAAAGCACGAGTGTAGTCTGCTAGCATAGTAAAGCGCGCTATTCGACGTTGATTTTTTGACCATTTTTAGGATGGCATATCTTCTAAAGTATACCATTATTGGAGCTGTAAAACAATCAGTACAAACTAGGTGTTGGGTTTAAGCAGTACAGCAAGTGGGGATATTGTCAGCCAAGACATTATGTAGTTATTCGACTCCTAAACTTATCATTTTATGACAAGCGCAAATTTTCTTATTTTCGCCAAATCAAGTTGTGATTTTTAATGAACTATAAAAGGTAGAACTTTAAACTTTTGCACCACACATTTTGTGCTCTTTCCAATGGTAATATCAGTTTGTATGTGTTTACAGTCTGAAATTATGGGTGATCCTATACCTACATGTGAGCATATCCTGCTACTGAGTCTCTAAAAAAAATTCTCGCCAGGCAATCATCAGCAGAATACAGTGGACACAGCTTGACGACCTCGATTTTGCAGACGACTTGGCTTTACTGTGCCACACTCATCAGCTGTCACAACAAACCAAAGTCCGGATTTTCAACTCAAACGTAAAAGCAGTTCTCCTATATGGAGCAGAGACTTGGAGATTGACAAAAACCACAGTCAACTGAGTACAGATCTTCATAAACAGTTGCCTTAGAAGAATCTCGAAAATCCACTGGCCAGAGAAGATCAGCAACATCAGACTCTGGGAGAGAACAGAGCAGATAACAGCAGAGAATAAAATTGGACGAAGAAGATGGGGATGGATTGGTCACAGTCTGAGAAAGCCAGTTTCCAGTATCACTAGGCAGGCATTGTCATGGAACCCCCAGGGAAAGAGGAAAAGAGGTAGGCCGAGAAACACCTGGCGCCGAGACCTCCAAGCAGACATCAAGAGACTGGGAACCACCTGGAGTAAAATCGAAGGAGAAGCACAGGACAGGAGTCGCTGGAGGTCTCTCGTCGACGGCCTATACCCGGGGAGGGGTGACAGGCTAGGCGTAAGTAAGTAATCATCAGTACACTTTTCTGATGTCTGTCGAAAAATGTCTCTTTTTTTCCCCCTGCTAACTTCTGCTAGTACTAAATAATAATAAATAGTTATCATGTAGTGCTGTTCTCCAGGAAAACACTGGACTCACTGTGGATGCACAACAGCACACCCTCTCTCTCAGACACAATTATACACTACTTTAAACCACCCCATCCCTTCCCAACACATTACATCCACTTCCCTCTAGAATCATAATAAAAGGCAGTCAGTCAACAGTTAGCTAAAGGTGAGCTAAATGTTAAATGCCCGACAAAAAATTAAAGTCTTTAAGGGAGCTTTGAACTGTGACAATGTGGGCAGATTCTGCATTTCAATTGGCAGCCAGTTCCACACACTTGGGGCTAAAAAGGTGAAAGAATGCTCCCCAACAGTTTTCATGTTAAGCTTTGGGATTTTAAACAGTTTTTCACTAGTGTGTTTACATCAAGTCAGTCTGTGAATACTATGGTGGAACATGGAAAAGTAGACAATTTACTTTTGAGCATACGTTCTGATGTCTTGTGATTCTCTCAGGGTTCAGTTAACCATGTGACACACCGCAAGCTTTTCTTTAGCATTCTTTCATGTCTGCCAGTTATGATAAGGCTTCAGGAATGGAACAATTCTTCACCTGAAAATGGATTGGGGTATCAGGAATCTGATCTACACTCCCCATAATAAGTGCTTTCCAAAACCGTCAAAATTGGCTAAAATAATTAAACATCGACACTCTTCCATGCCCCGCAAGTATAAACACCCGTTGTTATGCCATACCTTCTGCTTGGCAGTCAGAAGCACATGGTCTACAGTGTTTTGATTGTTTGAGAGGCTAAGTCTGATTGACATTTCACCCCAAAATGGGTCGGTTTATTTGGCAGTGACTCCGCTCCACAAATGAAGTCTATTACAACACTATCTGTAAGAGCAGCAGCTAAAATTAGATTGACACGTAATGGTGATTACATGTGTGCGTTTGCTGCATGTCCACACTGCTGCAGGGCAAGACATTTAATTAACAAACACAAATTTAATGGTGATGACATTTGTCTTCAGTTCTACATGTAATAGTATTTTACATTTGCAGAATGAAAAACCCTGTACTGATTGTGATAATCACGATTATTTTATGTGTGCATAATGCAGTAATGTACATCCTATTTGTTTAGAGTCCGAAATAGCTCAGGCAGTTAAGCGTCGGAGGAAGAGAGTGACATACAACGACAGATGCGGCGAGGCTACTGGAACTACCTCAACGGCATCTTCTTGGGTGATGATAACCCGGACCAGGCGGGTAAAAACAAACACTTCTGGACTTATATTAAGAACCAGAGGTCTTCAAGTGTGGGAGTCGCACCACTCAAGAGGGACGGCCAGCTCACTTCAGACCCAGAGGCCCAAGCCACCCTTCTGAATGAGCAGTTCCAGTCCGTCTTCGGTGATGGCGCTTCATACACTGAGGAGCAGTTCACCCTCAGAACGGGCATGACCAGCCAAGACGTCCCAGCCATGCCAAACATCACCATCACGGAACATGGGGTTTGGAAGCTGATGACAAACCTTAACCCCAACAAAGCTACTGGCCCAGACGGAATCAGCCCGCGCCTACTCAGAGAGTTGGCGGCGGAACTGGCCCCTGCGCTGACGGCGATTTTCCGGTCCTCCCTGTCTTCAGGCGAAGTACCATCAGACTGGAGGGCTGCACACGTCACACCGATTTTCAAGAAGGGCGAACAATACAATCCTGCCAACTACAGACCAGTATCCCTGACGTGTGTGGCCTGCAAACTTATGGAGCACATAGTCGTCTGCGCCGTCATGCACCACTTCGACACCAACAACACCCTTCATGACAACCAACATGGCTTCCGAAGAGGGCGGTCGTGTGAGACCCAACTCCTGGAGTTTGTCGAGGAGCTTTCGTGCAACATGGAAGGTGGACAGCAGACGGACGTCCTAATTATGGACTTCGCGAAGGCATTTGACCGAGTCAACCACAGTCTGTTGGTCCACAAACTCCGCTGCTACGGCATCCACGATACGGTGCTCACATGGGTCGCCAGCTTCCTTAGCGACAGGCGCCAGGCTGTGGTGGTCAACGGCAGCTGCTCTTCCTTTGTCAGTGTGCGATCTGGGGTCCCCCAAGGGTCGGTGCTGGGGCCATGCTTATTCCTGGCCTACATCAACATCTACCAGACCGACTGACTGCACTGACAAGACTGTTTGCAGACGACACAGCCGTATACAGAGTGGTAACTAGCAACCAAGAGCAAGCCCAGCTACAGCAAGACCTCCAGCGCCTTGAGCAATGGGAGAAGAGCTGGGACATGCAGTTCCACCCTGACAAGTGCATAACTCTGCCAGTCACGAGGAGCAGACGTCCTCTACAGTCTGGTTACACCCTACACGGTCACACCCTTGAGTCAGTCTCTGAGGCAAAGTACCTCGGGGTGACCCTCCACAGCAACCTTACCTGGGACGCACATGTCAGCAGCATCACCAACAAGGCCAGTAAGACACTGGGCTTCCTGAGAAGGAATCTCAAGGTGAGCTCTACGGCCATCAAGGAGCAAGCTTACATGGCCTACGTCCGTCCTATCCTGGAATACGCAGCATCTGTTTGGGACCCTCACACCCAGAAAGGCATCGACCGGCTGGAAGCAGTTCAGAGACGCGCCGCCCGGTTTGCTACTAACCGCTATCACGACACATCGAGTGTTAGGGACATGCTAGAGTCAATGGGGTGGCCGTCCCTGGAGGATCGACGTCGCACTGCACGCCTTCAGATGCTGCGCAAGATCACTAGTGGCGCTGCGAACTGCCCCATCATCAATGGGAAAGTGGAACAGGTGATATCGCGCCAACGCCGCAGCCACAACAAGCAGTACAAACAAGTCTCTTGCAGGACCCGCCTCATTCCTGCCACGAACCATAAAGGACTGGAATGCCCTCAACAGTGAGGCGCTGGAGGCTCTGACTGCTGACACCTTGGTGTCGGGGGTCTCTCAATAAAGCCCTCCAGTTCCCCCCTCCTCCCCCCCACACCACCCGCCATCCCCAGCATTTCCCCCCTTCACTCACATTTTCCATGGCCTGATTCATGTAGCAACATGATTTATTATTAGCTCCGCATTCGTACTTGACATGCATACAAAACTTTTTTCTCAAGTGCCATAATGATCAACACGTTTGATTGTGGGCGTATACGGCAAGACAAGACAAGAAGGGAATCGCCGGGTCGTGGGTTCGAGTCCCCCGTTCCGGTAGCTGGACTCTCAATCCCGGGAAAAAAAGACGAGCTTGTTCCATAGCATGTCTGTTGAAAGGTTCTGATAAATCAAAGTGGCACAGTTGCAGTACGCCTGAATTGATCAGTGTTCAGGTTGTACTCCATAGGCAACAGATTTCCCTGTCCCCCATAATGTCCACGGCGCCGAAGTGATAATGGCTCCGTCAGGGCCGTCCATTATCACTTCGGTACCGTGGACGTTAAACCCCGAACTAACCCACCAACCTACTTGTTTACCTTCTAGATCGACGATCAGCCATCATAAAATATCTTTATAAAACAAGAAAGGCCATTAATCCATTATTCGTTTTGTTTATCGGAATTTGTCTTTCCCTCCACCGGAAGTTATTCAATAAACTGGCCTTGACGTTTTAGTTTCGCATAAATAAAAAGTAGACTCCAGGCATTTTCTGAATCACAAGTTGAAGTAAATATATAGACAAACAATTATATCCTATTATTTTAAAAATCTGAGTTTGCATCTCATATCGGCAGATTTCCGTCGCGCACCTGACACAGCTCCATATACTCCATGCTGTCTGCTGCAGATGTTTGACGACCAGTAAACTCGGGCAGTCTGGAGGTGAGCATTTTAGCCCAGTTATAGTGGGTTAGACTTGTTTCAGATTGACTACTGTGCATGCTGGTAGAGGAAGAATAATCTTGTTTAGTGTACAGTGCATCAACTAAGCAATGGGTTCATTTAATTCTTACTTGATTAGTTGGTGTGATCACTTCAGTAGCCAAACTTGAAACGTGGCTTGGTATTCAGAAATGTTTAAATACTACAGATACCGTTATTGCAGTGTGATACCACAGATTCAAAGACACCAAATTCCGGTTCAGCCTTGTTGCCACTTTGATTGTTTCGTACTTGATTAACTTTTTCCAATGTCCCCACTCAATGTATTTCTGAAACTTTGTATTAATTCATAAACAGTGGCATTCCAGGCCCAACCCATTTCCATTTCAGAGCAACTGCATTATAAGATGGTAATGCACGTTTGACGTTCCTCTTTTTAAAGATAAAATGGCCTGTGGTGTTTGTTGTATATATGCTAATTTGTTTTGTTTACTTTTTTTTACGGACGTAATCTTTTGGTTCTCAGGACTTTTTTTTTAATTTTTATTTTTTATTTTTTTTATTAGTGTGACCAGTGAGACTAATTCCTTGCGCTGGGACCATATGGCATTGAGGCGCATCCCCTGGGTGGTGGATAGGGGGTCCCTCGCGAGAGGGGTGCACCGAATGAAATAAGGTGCCGTGAACCAACATGGTCTAAGGGAAGGTGACACCGACAGAAAACCCCTGGTCCTCCTAGTAAGAGGGTTGGGCGTGGGGATAGCTTCCCCATCCTGCAAAAAAGGAAATAGCTACAAAAACGTTGACGAAAAGACAAACAGTAATTCCTTTCCTGGAGGAGGAAGGTTCTTCTACCAGAAGATTTATGACGTCCTGTGGTGAAAGCCGGAAGTCTTCGGAAGCCACAGGACCGAGCCGCCTCTCTCTAAACAGGGACACAACCATGAGCACATGGAACGTCAAGACCATGTACCAGAGCGGCAAGGCCGCCCAGATAGCAGCAGAAATGCAAAAGTACAACCTTTCCCTGCTAGGTATCCTTGAAGCCAGATGGACACAGTCTGGCCAGAAAAGGCTGTTAAGTGGGGAGATGATTCTGTATTCAGGTCATGAAGAGGAGAATGCCCCCCATACAGAAGGAGTAGCATTCATGCTGTCACCAGTGGCACAGAGAGCGCTGATGGGCTGGGAACCTCTTGGGCCAAGAATTATCACAGCAGACTTTAGAACCAAAAAAAAAGCTCAAGCTGAACGTCATCCAGTGTTATGCGCCCACTAATGACAGTGGCGAGGAAGAGAAACAAGAGTTCTACGACCGACTCCAGAGTGCCATGGACAGTTGTGCAGAGTGAGACATCACCATTGTTATGGGTGATTTTAATGCCAAAATAGGGGAGGACAACACCGGATATGAAGAGGTGATGGGGAGACAGGGACTAGGGGAGATGAGTGAGAACGGGGAGAGGTTTGTAGACTTTTGTGCTCTAAACAGACTTGTCATTGGAGGCAGCATCTTCCCACACAGAAGAATACACAAAGCAACTTGGGTCTCACCTGACCATACTACAGAGAACCAAATAGACCATATCTGCATTAGCAAGAAATTTAGAAGATCCCTTCAAGATGTTCGAGTGAGGAGGGGAGCAGATGTCGCCTCAGATCACCATCTGCTTACCTTAAGAATAAAGCTCAAGTTAAAGAAAAGCCGCACAGAGACAACAAGAAGACAGCACTATAATGTAGGCCTCTTGAGAGAGACTGGAGTGAGAGAAGAGTTCAAACTGGTGCTGTCCAACCGGTTTAAAGCGCTACAAGAGCTAGTAAATGAAGAGGAGGCGGTCACCACAGAGCAGCAGTGGAAGGCAGTTAGAGAGGCGCTGAACTCAACCTGCAAAGACACTGTAGGGTTCAGGAAACACCATCACAAGGACTGGCTGTCGGCACAGACCTTGAAGAAGGTAGAAGTGAGGAAAGAAGTTGTCAACAACAGTCGCACGAGAGCAGCCAAAGCAAGGGCACAGGAGGAATACTCGGAAGCCAACCGCAGAGGTGAAGAGTATCAGGGCAGACAAGAGGGCCTACACAGACAGCCTGGCAGCAGAGGCAGAAAAGGCAGCAGGCAGCGGCAACATGAAACAGCTCTACGACATTACCAGAAGATTGTCGGGCAAGTATGGCCATACAGAAAGACCAGTAAAAGACAAAGAAGGCAAGCCTATTGCAGACAGAGCAGACCAACTCGACAGATGGGCCGAGTATTTTGAAGAGTTACTGAACAGACCCAGCCCACCCGACCCCCCAGACATCCAGCCAGCAGAGACTGACCTACCCATCAGCTGTGACAGACCCAGCTGGGAAGAGATCATAAGAGCAGTGGCATTTTTGAAGAACGGCAAAGCAGCAGGGCCAGATGGCATCCCAGCGGAGGCTCTGAAAGCAGACCTAGAGACAACAGTAGAGATGCTGTACCCACTGTTTGGAAAGATCTGGGAAGAGGAGGTGATGCCGGCTGACTGGAAGGAGGGGTACCTAATCAAGCTTCCCAAGAAAGGCGACCTCAGCAAGTGTTCCAACTACAGAGGAATCACCTTGCTGTCAGTACCAGGAAAGGTCTTCAACAGGATCATCCTGGAGAGAATGAAGAGCTCCGTTGACCCCCAGCTGAGAGACCAGCAAGCAGGATTCAGGAAAAACCGATCATGTACAGACCAGATCGCCACTCTCCGCATCATCGTGGAACAGTCTCTGGAGTGGAGCTCCCCGCCGTACGTCAACTTTGTGGATTACGAGAAAGCATTTGACAGCGTGGACCGAGAGACTCTGTGGAAACTCCTACGACACTACGGTGTACCCACAAAGCTCGTCCACCTGATCAAGAGCAGCTACGATTGCATGACATGTCGCGTGATCCACGAAGGGCAGTTAACCAGGGAGCTCCAGGTCAGAACCGGTGTCAGGCAGGGGTGTCTGCTGTCTCCATTCTTCTTCCTACTGGCCATAGAATGGGTCATGAAGAGGACCACAGAGCGCAGACGAAGTGGAATACAGTGGACACTGGACACAGCTCGACGACCTCGATTTTGCAGACGACTTGGCTTTACTGTCCCACACTCATCAACAAATGCAGGACAAGACCACGAGGCTTGCTGACATCTCGTCCCAATTGGGCCTCACCATCCACAAACAGAAAACAAAGACAATGAGGCTGAACGCAACCAGGGAAGAACCAGTCTTGCTTGCTGGCACCCCGTTGGAGGAGGTGGAGTCCTTCACCTATCTCGGGAGCATCATAGACAAAAAAGGCGGCACTGATGCAGATGTCAGAGCACGAATCGGTAAAGCCAGAGCAGCCTTTTTCCAGTTAAAAAAAGTGTGGAGTTCCAGAGAGCTGTCACAACACACCAAAGTCCAGATTTTCAACTCCAACGTAAAAGCAGTTCTCCTATATGGAGCAGAGACTTGGAGATTGACAAAAACCACAGTCAACAGAGTACAGATCTTCATAAACAGTTGCCTTAGAAGAATTTTGAAAATCCACTGGCCAGAGAAGATCAGCAACGTCAGACTTTGGGAGAGAACAGAGCAGATAACAGCAGAGAATGAAATTGGGCGAAGAAGATGGGGATGGATTGGTCACAGTCTGAGAAAGCCAGCTTCCAGTATCACTAGGCAGGCATTGTCATGGAACCCCCAGGGAAAGAGGAAAAGAGGTAGGCCGAGAAACTCCTGGCGTCGAGACCTCCAAGCAGACATCAAGAGACTGGGAACCACCTGGAGTAAAATCGAAGGAGAAGCACAGGACAGGAGTCGCTGGAGGTCTCTCGTCGACGGCCTATATCTGGGTAGGGGTGACGGGCGTTAAAGTAAAGTAAGTAAGACTAATTTATGATGGGTATTGTCTCTCTGTGTGTATGCGTGACTAAAAATAAACTGTTAAGTTAGCCTTGCTATGCATCTGATGAAAAGGACCTTTTATGTCAAGCAGTCTAGTGAATGTTGATGTCCTTGTTATCATTCAAAGTGAACATTTAATCAATAGTTGACCCAGAGAAGGAAGGAGAGTACAATAAGGTGTCTTATGAAGGTAACCTGACCTCTGAACTTTTAGTATTTTGTGTTTATTTGGCAAACACAAAATTTCCTTTCACATCACACCATATACAGGCTTTCCTCTAGCATTTGAAATCATCCATCGTGGGGATGGACAGCATGACAAAATAAAATCCGTCCCAGGCATTTGCAGTCCGTCGCTTACTTGAAACACTAAAGGGATAAGTTCACTCATTCTCCAGATTTGTCCGTCCCAGGGACAGACAGACTTTCATTTTTTCCTTCCCTGTCAAAATTTATCAGTCAAATACGGAAAATATTTCATTAACAGAAAGCATGATATAAATAGTTAATACCTTCAACTTGCAAAGAAGCTTTATGTAAGTTATGGCCTGGTGTTATATTTTGTGTATGAAAATGTCACTAATGGCAGCTCTGTAGCTGACCTATGTCTATATCAGGCTTTTTATGACAAAAGTGAAAGCAACTGAGGCACTTACAGAGAAGCGTATAAAAACTATAATCTACTTGATCCATTCATTAATACACATGGCATAAAACAAACAAATGGCAGGAGGATATTTTTTTTTTTTTTAATCTTTGGATGAGTTACAAGCCCTTTTTTTAATAACACACACTTCTGGCTCAGTCCGAGGTAGGGCCTCGGAGCCATTAACTTGTTTATCAGAGCTGACTTGGCTGATAATAGCACAAAGTGTAGTTTAGCATTTACTGTTTAAATGTGTGGCAGGGTAACTTAGCATGATTTTCAGTCAACAGGATATAGAATGCTGTAACACATTTTTAGACTGGACTATGTTAGTATCAATGAGATGAACATTTTTAGATGTTAGATATCACGTTCTTTACTTAATCTTGCCTATTTCATTACATTCACTATGTCATGACCCCGCTTCAGGGGTGCGAACTATGAGTGCTGTCACTCGAGATGCACCCAACCCACACTAACACAAACCTAACACGAACACCAGAGGAACAATAACGACGACATTTATTAAATAAAACCCTAACAATAACCAACTATTCACACTCAGTTCTAACCACACATTCACCCGTCACATTCACACACACACGCGTCCAAACTCCCCAAACTAAATACCCTTAATACACAATACAAAATAACGGATAAATAAACTAAATATTCCTAATACAACAGGCTGAGGAAACTAATATAACTAAATATCCTTAATAAAATACAAACAAACAATATATAAATAAAACTACTATCCTTAATATAACAGATTGAAAAGCTTAAACCATTCGCCACTAGACCCCGCCGGAAGCACAAGCGCTAACGCCAGTTGAACCAACGCCTTTGCTTCCGCGGAGAGTCTATCTCGGCACGTGGCTCCTTAAGTAATACAACAGTTCACATAGCACAATATTGACTAAATGAACCAAATACGCTTGCTTACTAACTCAAATAAAGGTCATGAAAAATGAAGATTGTTCGAAAGCTACTATCCCTCCGCAGCGGGAGTACGAACGCCAAGTTCGAGTTAAACTAATGTCCTAGCAAACTAGGCATTACCAGCACAAGGCTCCTTTAACTAGTACATCGCAGAACAATATCACATAAGCACATGGACACTAAACAATATCGCATATGCAAATGGAGACTAAACAATATCACATAACTTAATATAACTGAAAGTTGAATAAACAATATATTTCATGTCAAGGGACCTTCTCGCCGGAAGCTCCCCCACCCGGGTCTGCCCTGGGGGACTTGGGTGGGGTTAGGTATTTTTTAGTTCCCAGGGTCACCCTGGTCAGCCCCACAGGGTGGGTTTTTCTCTCTATTCTGGGGCATGCGTTTCTGTCTACCCTTTGTCCATTCACTTGTATTTGCCTTTTTAAAACTCTCCCTACTGTCTGCACTGCCTGTAGCTCTTGATATTGGATGTGTGTTGCTAAATGGTCTTAGCTTTATTTAGGCCCCATGTTGTAGGTTTATTTAACGTATTTGACCGGCTGGCGACATACATTCAATTTTCTGTTTAGTTTTTTTTCACAAGCAGTGCAGGCACGTCCTGAGAAAGCCTTGTTGCTGTCGGGACGTTAAGCAATGTACAATCAATCAATTCTCGCCGGAAGCTCAACCGTTGAGCACAGCTCAACTCGACGCTCTTGCTTCCGCGATAAGGTCTTCCGTAACACAGGCTACTTTAAACCATATAATAACTCAAAATGTCACTTAACAAAGCTCCTCTCGCAATACAGTCGCTACAAGGAGATGAAAATAATATACTTAACTAACGTTCTTTACAACATTATAGTTATACAAAACTTCACGTAAACAGGTTAGAAAGAACTACATGGGACGACCCGACCTGACTAAATACGAGGCGTTCCGTGACACTCGCGAAGGCACCCAGGTCCGGTGTCATAGCCCACAAGGCGGAGTGACACAGCCAGCTTCCACGCAGTACCACAGCATGGTGGCAGACTAGCCGGTTAGTTCTTTGGATTCGTCGGGGGTTCTTTCTCCGGGTACTCCGGTTCTTCCACCCCCCACACTTTGGTACTGGTTTCAGGCCAATTTACAAATTTCAAATACAAGCGATCCAAAATCTCTGTAACTTCAGTAGCTGAACTGGCCCTTCGTCTGTCTTGTACTGTGTTTGTCTTAAATGGCGTAAATCCGTGTCTGTTACGTGAGTGTGCGTGTTGGGTTTCAGTTCGCGGCGCTTTGAGTCGATTCACCCAAAAATTGAGAAAAAGCGCCTATATAATAACGGTATTATTATTATTATTATTATTTAAAGATGCACTAAAACACAGGTACAAAAATACTCATAAATAACTAGCAAAATAAACAAAACAATCACATCACCCTTCCTGCAACTTAACTGCCATCTTTTATATTCCCTTCACCTCTTTCCCGCAACAATAAACTCAACCTCCACAAAATACATATTCACAATCGCGTCACGCTTCCCGCAACAATAGATTTAACCTCAACATATTCTCTTCACCTCGCTACCTCAACAATAACTACAACCTCAAAATACATATTTACACGTCACCAAGTGACTCCCTCCTGAATACACCCTTCACTAAATCCTGAGACGACCTTAGTCGCCTACTCGGCGTTAAACCCCAATAACTACTTCGCCGCTAACTACTCTAGAAACAACGTACAATAACTAGCATTCACTTCTACACTCTACTCTCCTCTATTTTACGCCTCCCCCCCCCCCCCCAATACATATTAGCCAACATAATACAGAACAAGCAACCACAAACAAACCCCCCGAGCAAATGGCCACTAAAGGATTGTTACGTGTACTCGCTGTCATCCGTGAAGACGCCCCGGCTAGGACGCAGACAAACAAGACGAGACAAGCCAGGGGTAAAGTTGTCGCAGCTCTCTCTCTTCTCGTCATAGGACACCGACTCCTGGGCTCAACCAGGGACGCCACAGAAGGACGACAGCTACTTGAGGCGGCGGCTAATGGAAAACCACGCCCGCACAAACCCCCCTCAGAGACTATGTTGAAAAAGACGACTGCTTTCGTTCGCTGGTGGAATGCTAATGACTAGTAATTTAGATACCATTAGGTTAGCGAAAAATCGCTCACTACATCATGTGATGTAGCAACACGTGAAACAAATACCACCCGATGGCGTTCAGACAGGGCGGCCACGTGCTTTATGCCGACCACCAAACTCTCACACGGCAGCAAATACACGTGTAACAGGCCAACTACTACATACCTACGCTATCGCTATCCAGTGACTAACTAAACCCTGTCACCCCTCTAAACTTACCCCCTTCAAAATTCGACGAAAAAAATCCGTGTCGTGACACACTACTCTGCTCGTTCTCCTTCTCCTCTCCCCCGCCACCCCCCCCCCCCCCTCTCCAAATTCTCTCCCATCTGGGTCTTAACCCTTTCTGTCCTGATGCACTACTGCTTTAAATTCATTTGACTATGATATTGCAACCATTTTAGTTCAAGGGTGGCGCCAGAATAGCTGAAGCACCAAGCTAATCTAGCACCACCTTTGAACTAAAATGGTTGATCTATCTCCTAATCTGCAATGTAGCCATCATAGGACAATAATTATTTTTTTGTAAATCAGCCTCAGGATGTAGTGGATTAAAAGACATTGTCTTTAACCGTTTGATTGTCAGTGGCATGTTTGATCAAGGTGAATCACCTTGACCAAAACACACAACCCACAGATTTACAGTCTTCTGAAACAGAAGGCTGTTGAAGTGTATTTCAGTTTAACGTTGTCACAATGTCAGTGCACTGTTTACCTGTAGTAACTGTTTTATTTCCAAGTTGTTAATGTGTTGTATTTGAAACTGTTAAGTGGAACTCCTATGTTGATATA
The DNA here is from genome assembly GCA_036245525.1 of Semisulcospira habei. NCBI lineage: Eukaryota > Metazoa > Mollusca > Gastropoda > Semisulcospiridae > Semisulcospira > Semisulcospira habei. The sequence continues at coordinate 72,574,370 of BTPG01000006.1, forward strand.
GTCAAACCTTGTGGGGCGATCACCCAAGGGGCTGCCAAAATGTGGTTGCTAGACAGCAGAATCATCTAATTAAGAAAAAGAACATGGGACCTAAAATTGCTGGTCCATCTACACAGGTATTCATTTTGTACAGATGAGATGGTTTGCCTTCACAGTCACAGGTTTCCCTGCTGCAAAGTAAATTGGGCCCATTCAGTTTCATTCAGCATGTCCCTTCTTACACTGTGCCCTCTTTCAATACAAGCTGTCAACCATAAATTTCTATAATGCTGTGTTGAAATGAATATGTAGTGCAAGAGAACGCAGAGGAAGTGAGGCCAGTTGTCATAGATTACATTCCGTTTTTGAAATCTGTGTTCATTCAGTGTCACATAGTCCCATCAAAGGTACATATGGATACAAACTGGTGTCATCAAGAGGCTTAGATACTCATGAGCCCCTGCAACTGTGGGGGTACATGAGGATCTATGTCTTTTGCATTTGGATGTGTTCACTTTTTCCTGGCAGTGGTGAGGTATTATTTTATTTGTTAATTATGTAGCTGCTCCAGCTTTCAGCCATATGAAATGATTTACTTCACAATGCATAGATGTACATGACTTCTGGTGTGGTGTGAAGCCTTTGTAAACTGGTGCATCAAGGGCTTCCAAACTCTTTGACAGGCCTATTAACAATAATAATGATGCTAATAATAAATGTCATTTGTAGAGTGCAGTTTCCCTTACAAAAAGGCCCAAAGTGCTACACCAAGCATACATGTATAGATAAAAAATAATACTTAGCAACAAAAAACAACACAAAGTGTTCCACTGAACATGCACCAACACTCAGATCCTGCCATGCAATCTTGCACATGTATACACAATACAGCATTACATGGAATATCCTGCTACAGCTCCGGGTTTCTAATGTATGTACCTGTAAGTGGACTAAAAATGTTGGCTTGGTCTAAATAAACAGTTCTAACTTCTACTAGCCTTCTGTTTGTAACAGTAGGTGAGAACTTCCTAATTTGACCATGCCCATTTGATGATCACAGATTTACACATATCAGCCTCAGCATAGTGTGGTACCGGAGAGCCATTCATTAGCACATTGGTATAGTGCTAAATTTTCATCTATAGACTTATGAAGAAAAAACACTTGGTAAGCAAAAAGTCCTTGGGCCGATGTCAGCCTTTGCTGGCCCGGGCACAATGTGCTGGCCAGCAAAGGCTGAGGTTGGCCTGAGGACCTTTGCTCAACAGGCATCCCCATGGAGCCAGAGAATTGTGCAGGTTATATCCAATACCACCATGTACTAGAGCATACATGTATTACTGATGCTGACTTGTGCTATGAGTTCAGCTGCTAAGCAATTAGTTATGCAAGATGAATCAACTAATGAACTATGGTAGCTGATGGGTACTGCATAAAACGCTTGTCACAAGGCATGCATTTTATAAGAGATTTTATGTTTGATCCATCACACGCATTTGATGTTGGCCTGAGATCCTCTTGCTCAGCAGGCCTCCCTGTAGGAGCAACAGACCTGTTCGCGTTATATCCAATATTGCGATATAATGGAGTGTGCAGTACTGAGGCTGACCTGTACTAAGAAATCTGCTAAGCAATTAGCTGTGCAAGATGAATCAACCATAGTAGCTGATGGTTAAACTACAGCGAATGTTTGACATGTGCAGGCACCAGACATGCACTGCATAAGAGCTTTCATGTCCGATCGGTCACATGTAATTTGATGTTTAACCCTTTTAGCCCCAACTCCCTACAACAGGAGATTGATTGACAATGATAATTCAAGGTTAGTGCCAGATTAGCTTGGCACCTTTAGGCGCCAAGCTAATCTGGCACTACCCTTGAATTATCATGGTCAGTCCATCTCCTGCAGCTGGCACATAGTCATTAAGTAACACTTCCAAAATTTGGGAGATGAACCTGTGGGGTAAAAGGGTTATAAAAAACCAGTAACCATGCATTTGATGATCTGCAGAGCCAGTTTACTTGTATTTAACCCCCTTGTGCATACTCCCAGTACTGTTTATACATTTTTTAACACCCCCCGCCCCCTGTCCCACCCCACACACACACACACATCCCATCCCATCCCATCCCCAACATCCCTTCAAGGCACGATAAATATAAGCCCATACTGTATTGATTCTTGTTTTGCACTTCACTGTATAAGGTGACAGCTGCATATATGACGATGTATCAGGACAGATGAATTGCGTTACATAGGATGGTTAATTGACGCATGGTGTACCTTACTGCAAATAAAAAGGCCATTTCAGCACTGAAGAGAATGTGTATGTCCTATATTGTGCATGCAGCCACCAGCACTGTAAACGGTACTAGTGGCTGTATGCACAAAGGGGTTTATCTTATTCCAGAGGTAAGGCCTATGGATATGGGGCTATAGCTGCATATCGGTAGGCCTTAACTTACTCCTGGAATGAGTTAAACATACAAAGCAATTATTTTGAATACTGCTGATTAAAGATGTGTGACTAGGGTCCCGGATGTGGGCTCTGAAGAAAGTGTTCATTTCCTTTTCAATCTCAAATGAAGTTGCTGTAAAGGAGTATGTTGTTCATTTTCTTACTGCTAATTTGGTACACGTTTGTTCTTATAACGCACATTTGCAAAAACAACATAAATTTTTTTTTTTTAATTGGGGGGGGGGGGGGGGGGGGGGGGGGGTGGGGGGGGGGGGGTGGAGGTGGAATTCTGAAACAGTCACTGGCTGGTGAAATGCTAGAGTCTCTGAATTTTTTTTACCACTTAGTAAAGATTCAGACCAAATTTCATTAGAATTTAGTGACACAATTTGCGTCTTTCATGCTGTTTTTGCAAAATGTTATTTGCAACATCAGTAATACCCTCGCTGTTCTGAGAATTATGAAGTAAATGTGAAACTGTAGATGGTAAACTGCTTTCAGTACAATATTTTCAGAAGGAGATAGCAACCAGCTCCTTTAACACACTACTGATTTAAAATGATATGTTAGAGTCCGTTGAAAATAAACAGGGCAGGTGTTGTATCTTGCACAGCTGTTGTACTCACCCACACTTCTTTGTATTTCAGTGGTTTATTATTGGGAATCTGGAAACATTTTGGTTACTGTAGATGAGGGTGAGAGAGAATTGTGTAAACTTAATTGCAACTGCCTGTTAACCCATTAACTTTCAGCCCATACAGATTGATTGACCATGGTTGTTGAAGGGTGCTGCCAGAATAGCTTGGCACCTTTTGGTGCCAAGCTATACTGGCACCACCCTTCAACTGTCAAAAGTCTATCTGTCTCCTTTACTGAATGAAATATAGTTCATAGAGGACAATTGTTCAAACTCTAGGAAGGACCATCCTAGATGCCTTGAGTCACCACCTTTCATGGTTCATGTATCTTTGAACTGTAGTGTATAGTCCCCAGAGGACAACTTTGGAATTTTTGACCTGAGGGCTCAGTGCATTAACCCATTTAACCCCTATGGCCGCCTTTTCCAAATTTTGGAAGTGTCATCTAATTTCTATGTACCATTTGCAGGAGATGGATTGACAATGATAATTCATGGGTAGTGCCAGATTGGCTTGGCGCCTCCAGGCGCCAAGCTAATCTTGCACTACCCTTGAATTATCATGGTCGATTTATCTCATGCTGTGGGGCGTCGGGGCTAATGGGTTAACTCCGGTACTTGTAGATTGGGTAATTCATGTGTTCCTCTATTGATCAGTACAGGTTGCCCGGCAGGCAATAACTGGCTTACCCCTGGTCAGCGAGTCCCAGGAATCAACACCCATGATTTCCTCCGTCTGAGAAGCAGAGATGTAAGTCAACAAGAGACTCTGTGCTTCTTGCAGATTTAGATTGAAGGGTCTGTGGTCAGTGAAGTTCAACACCCATAGCCTCCTCCACCGGAGGGGCTAAGATCTAGGTAAATTGGTTTAGTCCGGTCCATCAAGAGGCGTACATTCTCATGAACCCCTGCGGCAGCAGGGGTTCATGAGAACCTCTGCCTCTTGCAGATGGAAAGATAGAATGCTCTGAGGTCAAAATCTGATAAATTTTGTAGAAATCCTCTGAAGTCTGATATCACAGTTCTGGAGACAGATCGACAATGATATTTCAAGGGTTGGTGTCAGAATAGCTTGGCGCCTCTAGGCGGCAAGCTATTCTGACACCAACCTTGAAATATCATGGTCATCCACATTCTGTTGTAGTCTTTCAGGGCTTTATGGGTTATGTCACCCCGTGGACCATTGACTGATTTTATCAATACAAATATAGGAGCAGCTAGTTTCTGCCAAGCAAGAGACATGTACATTCCTATGAACCCCCCCCCCCCCCCCCCCCCCCCCCCCCGCCCCCTCCCCTTCCCCTTCGAAGCAGCATTAGGAGGCAAGAGAAAGGCGTACGAATGGAAAGCACAAGTGTGTGAGGACATCGATTTGAAGTCACCCTAGTGTGTGACTTTGAAATACAGTGTAGAGTTAGCAGCGGACACACCCAGTCTTACAAAGGAGCATTGCCAAGTAAGTAATACATTGTGTGTACACATCCTGTTGCAAACTATAGGTGCTCAATTGTTCAAAACAGCAATAGAAGTTGTTGGTAGAGCACCAAATCAGAGCCTGTACAAGTGTTGACATATTTACATGATTGAAATGGCAGATTTGCAAACACTAGGTACATAACACTAAAACCTGTTTTTGAGCCACTATTTGTAACTTTAGAAAAACAAACTAATAATAGATAATTGTATACAGTCAAATCTGTGTATAAGTCGGATAAAATGGTAGTTATTATTAAACTTTTCAGAGGTTCTGCACACTTTTACTATGTGAAATTACTTTGCTTATAATCAAGTTCAGATTTAACAGTGTAAAAGATGTCTTCTTAGCATTTGTCTTTTTTTGTCATACACTATGTCCACATTTTACTGTAATTCAGAAATTCTGTAAGGTATTCACGAAGGCATATATACTTTAACATATTTTGCTCACCCAGACTACATTTACAGTGCACAGGGGTAAAAATAAGTGTGTGAAACGGCTCACTTGTATAACAGAATGCACAGGGTTATCAGTATGGCATCAGAACAAAGAAGTTGCTACAAATGTTGACAAGGGCATGAAACATGATTGAGAGTAATCAGCCAACAATAATTGTAATGCAATCTGTGTGGTGTTTGGGGTAAGCTTACCCAAGCTTATTCCATTAGCCCCGTTGCCATACAGTATGAGATGGATGGAGCATGACAATTCAAGAGTAGTGCCAGATTAGCTTGGCACCTAAAGGTGCCAAGCTAATCTGGCACCACCCATGAATTATCATGCTCAATCCATATCCTGCAACTGGTACATAGTTTTTAGGTGAGGCTGGTGCCAGTGAGCTAAATGTCCTTGGGCTGACGTTAACTGCAGTTGGCCTTTTCACTACTATAGAAGGTGAAAAGGGGCCAATTGCAGGCGACATTTAGCCCAATGTTCTTTTGTGCACTGCTTCCCTGGCACAGTTTGCACATGTTCTTTTGAATTTTATTCCATTGCTGTTCTTTTTTGGGTGGGATGGGAGGAGGAGGGGGTGTCTGTGAGGTCGGCAGTGGGGCTGGTGATTTGTGGGAGCGCACGTTTGTTTGTGTGTGTGTGCATATATATGTGAGTGTGTATGGGTGTGATATTGTTTAGACTGTTCTGCATACAAAAATGAACAGATCCCATCTTCATCATGCATCAAACGCCCTATCACCTCTTCCATCTCAAGAACGCATTTTCCCCATTTCCCTGTCAACAAGTGTGGTCATGCAGCTAGAGACATTGATTCTCATGAGCCCCCACAGGATGTGCCTTTAACCCTTTTGTTTATGCAGCCACAGGTAGTGTTTACAGTGGCTGCATGCACAAGAGGGTTAACCCTTTTCATCCTGATACACTACTGCTGGGAATAAATTTGGCTATGATAGTGCAAGGATGTTGCCAGAATGGCTTGGTGCCTGAGGCGCCAAGCTATTCTGGCACCATCCTTGAACTAAAATGGTTGATCTATCTCCTATTCTGTAATGTAGCCTTCATACAACAATAAGCAAATTTTAAAAACATCAGCCTTAGGATGTAATGGGTTAAGTCACATACAGGAATCAATACCCTGAAAGAGTCTGTACCCTGAATAAAAGAAGCAGGGCAGACGGACCACATGTGTTGTGTACATGGAGACAGGAACTAGGAAATGCTAGAATGGGGTGCAGGACTTTGTTTTTCTCACCAGTTGGAGTAAAATTACACTCAGACCTGTATGACATAGTCACTTGACCTCTTTGTACATGAAGTCACAGGTACATGTTGCTGTTCACAGTACTGGTGTCATGGCTGTATGCACCAGGGGGTTAACCCTTTGGCTGATGGTAGTGCTTTCTGTGAAGGGTTAACGTAATGTGGAAAGGGGATAACATTGAGGTCTGGTACTGTTAACAGTACCTGTGGCTGCATGCGCAAAGGAGTTAAAGGCACATCCTTGGGGGATGGGGTGGAGGGGGGGGGGGGGGTTATAGAAGGGGAGGCAGAAACATTCTTATAAAGCCAAAATTCCCATGTAAGTTTGGGAGTGCCCTCTGAGGACTGCGTTACACTTACCATTACAATTTACTGTCCTTTAGCATGTTGGCTGTCTGTAGCAGTTTTTGTTGCGATGTTTCCTGCAGGAATTATCATGACAGAAGTGCATGCTGCCAACAGCCAAAGGGTTAACTACTCGGGGTATCATATTCCGTCCATATATTGTCTGTGGCACTGAAGGAGCGAAGAACGGGTGCAGGCACACTGCATCATTTAAATAAAATTACAGGGCTGAAGGAATAAGAAACTGTTGTTAGATGGGTGGTTGTCTGTTTAGGCGAGCCTCTTTGACAGGTTTGACTGTATCATAATAGCTCTGTGCACTCCTGCATGGGACACCGCCTGTCTGCAACAAGCATAGATCCACAGGGGCCCACACAGTGAGTGTGGGCATGTGAAGATTTAGGCGGATCCTTCTGATCACATAAACCCATTTAGCCCCAGTGCCCTACAACAGATGTATTGAGCATGATAATTCAAGGATAGTGTCAGATTAGCTTGGCGCCTGCAGGCGCCAAGCTAATCTGGCACTACCCTTGAATTATCATGTTCAATCCGTCTCTTGCAAGTGGTAAAGAGTCGTTAGGTGACACTTCCAAAACTTTTGAAATGCAGGCATGGGGTTGAATGGGTTAAAACAATAAACCATTGAGTAAAAAGTGTCAGGCTGCAGTTGTGCTGGTGAGTTGCGGCTGATATTGGACCAGCAGCTAGCATTTGCTTGCTGGGTTGAGGTTTCATTTCAGGCAGTGTTGGCCACACACTGGTTGCCACCCTCCAATCATTCTCTACCGCTGTAGGGGTAGCGAATCGAGGGAGACGTCCAGTGTATTGGCCTTTAATTTTTAAATCAACGCAGAACAACGGCATTACCTGACATCCACATTTCTAAAGCCATTTGATAACCTGGAATTTGGAAAGAAAATTAAATTATGTATTCAGAACTGATTGTGAACGAAAGGGGAGGTAGGATTGGGGGGGGGGGGGGGGGCGGGGGGGCTAGATAGACAGGGAGGCAAAAACATTCAATTTATTGCGTATTAGTGTCAGAATGGGAAAAAGTGTGTGTGTGTGAAGAGGTGGAAGTAAAGAGGAGAGAAGAGATTGGGAAGGGGATGTTGGCTTTTCCTCTGAAAGCTCCTCCCAAGTAGCAGCTCGACAGTGGGATGACCCCTGAGGTTTGCTTTTGTTGGGGAAGACAATGTAATTTTGCTCTTAACCCAGCGCCCAACAGCAGGAGACGAATTGACCATGATAATTCAAGTTTAGTGCCAGTTTAGCTTGGCGCCTGAAGGTACATAGTCGTTTAGGGCCGAAATGAGTCGGAGATCTGTTATACTTTACAGCCGTATACCAGGTCTAACTGTATACAAGTATATCCTTTATTTGTGTGCTTAATTGAGTATTGATTGTTTTGTGTCCTGCAGTGATCAGCACAATAGCCTCATTGTACTGTGTAGCTTTAGTGCCCTGGATTTTCTTCTCTTTCACAATGTCTGATTGCTTTGTGACAGTTCAATGACAATAAAGGAAGAAAGATGCATGTTTTGAGACTGAAAGGAGGCAACATGCTGTGGAGACTGAAAGATTGAAATTTGCTTTTAAAACACGCTGTTTTTTCCTTGTTTTTTTCAAGAGCTTTGCTTTTTTTCTTTATTGATAAATAGCCGTTCCTGTCTTCAAAAGCATGCATTGTTCTTTGTTAGTTGTTTTAACCCTTGTAGCCCCGGTGCCCTACAGCAGGAGATGGATTGACCATGATAATAAATCAAGGGTAGTGCCAGATTAGCTTGGTGCCTTATGAACTATCATGGTCGATCAATCTCCTGAAACTGGTACACAGTCTTTAGGTGACGCCTCCAAAATTTGAGAAAAGCATCCATGGGGTTTAATGAGTTAATGCATTTTACATGTGGCACTTGGTCTTTTTCATTTCATACAATTTCACCATATCACAAGTTCACATGTATTTAAGGATCTAATGCTAAGATACCAAATGTATCACATTTTCAGTTTCTTGAAATATACATGATTTTGCTAATCCTTTGGCTGCCTGTAGCAAGTTTTGTCGAGGTGATTCCTACAGGAAGCGCTTCAACAATAAACCGCAGTGGAAGGCCAAAAGGTTCAGAAGAGAACTGTTTCCTTTCTTCTAAACAACTCTAGCTGTGAACATAATTTTATTATTTCTGGTTTGATTGTGCTGTATCAAACCACGTTTTGTATCCTTTGCACATACCGGTATAGATTATTTTGTTTGTATGCCGTGAGTAGCAGGACACATGTGGTTCAGTCTGCCCTCTTCTCTTCTGTCCAACAGATGGTGTGGTCCTTACAGCTCTGCCATCGATAAGCATGCGTAGCCAGGTGTGTGGAAGTTACGGCAGGGGCTGCGATAAATCGAGAAGACCGATCTAAAGTAGATACCACACTTAACCGGGAGCGATCTAGCCTTGAGATCAATTACGGCCATTTAGCATGGCTGTAGCACCTTCTGTGGAGGTATGTGCTCAGGTCTTGTTTGTCCCATTTTGTGTGCAGTAAATTCAGCGCATTTTGTTACACGTAAACATCAGCCGGTGCAGAACCGGTCAATTTTGCGATAATGCAGTGTGAAATGTAATACCTGGAACACAAAACTGTGAACCTTGGGCTGTCAGTAATACGTTGTGTGACGATGTTTCCTGCAGATCAGCAAGCACTAGCGATAAGCAAAGGGTTTAAACATTGGAGCCAAACACTGGATGGTGCAAAACAAAACTTAGTACAAACCCTGGGTTAAACCCAGGTTTTGTACTAAGTTTTGTTTTGCAAACTGCCAGTGTTTTATATTTATTAAATTTCATTCTCCTTTCGGATACAGAGTTCAGTCATTCAGGTCTTTACAATAAATTCTAAGGTAGAAATTCGCCAGATTTCCTCTGAATACTAACCCGTAAAGCCCTGACATGCTATGACAGGATGCAGATCAACCATGATAGTTTAAGGGTGGTGCCAGAATAGCTTGGTGCCTGTAGGCACCAAGCTATTCTGGCACCACCCTTAAATTATCATGATTGACCTGTCTCCAGAACTGTGATGTAGACCTCAGAGGATATTTTTTTTAAAAAAGATGATAATTTCATCATCAGGATGATCAGAATCATCTCGGGAGACAGAACAATCGTGATACCCATCGTTCAGGGTTGATGTAATGCTGGATTAGCTCGGCACACAGAGTAAGTCTGTCTCGAGTTGCAGGGTTTTCATGCTGAGTGTGAATTTGAGATGTGCTGCATTTAGATACGTGACTTTGAGTGTGCCATGCACATCTCGAATGGTCTTTTGAGCTCAGATGGGGCGTTATGCTTTGTAGACTAAGCCATAAAGACTGACTACCTCTCCATGCAATGTACAGCTGTTAGAATGTTAAGTTTGAATGTGGCAACAACAACAAAAAAATATTTACCCTCCGAAGACTGCAGAATAATTTTGCTGATGTTATAAAAAAAAATCCAGTGCAGTTTTTTTGGCTTGAAACAGTGTTTAAAGGGGCATAAAGGGCAGTGGCTATGACATAGTCTATGTCATAGGCAAGCAGTGACCAACTGGGAGAGGCACTCCCACAATACCGCTGTCACCGGCAGCATGCATCATACAGATAGAGTTCCGTACGGTAGAATAGTGTGTTTAACACGAACAACACGAGTAACAGCTAAAGTGGGAAGGTCGGCAAGAGGCGTAGATTCTCATGAGCCCCTGCATTTGCATGGGTCTTCTGAGAATCTGTCTTGTGCACTGCAGTATTTGTATTTTTGAACCCAAGTGACATGCTTAATTTCAGTGATACCTGTAACAGGTGGAAGACAGCAAGAGGCATAGATTCTCATGAGCCCCTGCGTTCGCAGGGGCTCATGAGAATCTATGCCTCTTGCAGATGGAGGGGTATGGATGAGGGACTTTACAGATGAGAGGCATTAGCACTGAGGGGTGAACTAGCTTTGCACCTGGCATTAGGCTGACATCTTTTCATCGGGCATCGTACTGGGATGAGGTTGGTCTGATGACATTTTCTTTAGTTTTTCCTTTGGTTGTTACATACTATTATCAGATAACGTTGTTTCATTCAGTAGCTTGGAAGGGCATGTGATGGAGTGCAGTGTACAGTCAGTGCGTGATTTAATGTAAATAATGATGCAAGATTTGAACTCAGCACATTGGACAGACGGGCATTTTGTCACCTGAAGCAGTACTTTTTTTTTTACTTGATAAATAATCACATTTTTTTCAAGTAGAAGTCATGCAGACTCTTTGCCCTTTGGCCCACAGGAAATGTTGCTCAAGGTTGTGTTTATTAGTTAAAGTAGTAACGCTGGTTGTAAATGAAACCTGCAAGAGAGGGTACCAAGTTAATCGACATGAGCAGCCGACTAATCTGTGTCTGTTGTAGATGACTGTCATTTGCTTAGTGACTGGCTAGATGTTTGACAGAATATAGATGTGCTTAAAACAGATTGTTTCTCCCTAATGGTGGAAACATTTAAAAAATCTTTTCGTATAGCATAACATTTTTGAACATTTTTTGTATGGTCATCTATTTTGAGATAGAAGAAAGAAAGTGTGTTTGCAGGTATGTAACATTTATTGATATTATGAATGTATACAGTTGTGGTCTTACACTCAGAATGTGTGCATGCGTTTAGTGGAGTGCTTCAGAAGAGAGAGAGTGTGTGTGTGTGTGTGTGTGGGGGGGGGGGGGGGGGAGGTAGTACAGTATAGGGCAGTATGTCAGATATTGTAATTTATGTGTTTGTGGTGGTGTTTTTTTTTTTTTTTTTTTTTTTTTTTTTTTAATAACTTATTTATGAATGAAACAATCAATATTCATGGAGATGCACTGTGAACATTGAAGTGAAATTCTGGACTCTCCATCTTCAAGACTATTCTGTACATGCACACTACTTTTTAAATCTTTGGCTGTCAGCAGCGCTTTCTATTATGGTGATTCCTGCAAGAATTACACCGACAAAAATCACTGGTGACAGGTAAACGATTAACACTCTGGGTGTCAGTAGCAGTTTTAGTTAATAGTACCGATGATTCCTTTCCTGCAGGAATCACGACTAAATCTCTATGACATCCAAAGGGTTAAAGATTTTGAGAATATTCTAGGACCACTAAGACATTTATCAGTGGGGCATGAGGCCAGTAGGGTCCCACACTTAGATTTGCCAAGAAGCTGTCAGCATTATCAATTAGATGAACAGATTTTAACAATGGAGAATGTAAAAAGCATTTCATTATGTAACTTAAAACTCCATTAAAAGTTAGTCAACAGTTGTGATGAGATTAGAGCATCACTGTATGGTATATGTGTCCAACCCTTTTTTCTTATTCCTATTTAAAACTCATCGGAGCGCATTCCGGAGCATGCACATGACGTTTTTGGAGTGCTGGGCAGAAATTCTGGCAAAGAAGTAACAAGATGAAATTGACGTCACGTCTAGCTACGCAAACCTTGCTGGAGAACATCTTTTGGGCACCAAGCACCATGTGTGTGTATATGTGACAGCGACTAGAGACTGCATTTTAGGACCGACAAGCTTGAAATTGTAGGATGTTGTCCCTAAAAGAATAATCTTGAGATATTTTTTAATTTTTTTTATTTATTAAGATGCTCATTGGCGAAAAAGTGGCCATTTCACAAAAACCGGTTGATCCACACTGGAGTCCGTAATTTTTTAAAATTTTTACTTGATATTTTGCATATAGCTAGATAAAAGGAAGATATTGAATGAGTTTGATAACCAGCATTGTACCTCTAGAACTTTATAAGTGATAATTAAATATTTTTGGGAAAAAATATTTTCACCTTTTTGGGATTAATTTCACGAATTATTTGGGATTAATCTTAAAACAATTGAATCTTTTTTTTAAAAAAAATCTTCTGATTAATAATTGCATGATTTTTCATGCACGGTATTTAAATAAGCCTCCAGTTTGTCTCGGCTGTCGGGTACGATTAGGTCAATTGTGACCTGTAAGGCCTAGGTGTGAAAATCAGATTATTTTCTGCACCACATTTTCAGAGTTATTTTTAAAACAGCTAACATAACTTTGATTTTTCTTTTATGAAAAAAAAACTATATTCTCATTAATGCCCGCATGATTTTTCATCAACAGTGTTTGCATAAACCCTAGATGTGAAAATCAGCAAGAAAATTGCCTAGTTTGATCCTCTGATACTTAAAAAAATGTTAGTACTGCAATGAGTGACATATAACATGGCATTGTGGGACTAATGATGCCATGACGTGAAGCTTGAAGTGACGTCATTTCGTTGCTCGTGCTATTATTCTTCTTCAGAATAGCTATGGCTACGCCACCCACAGAGCTTACGAATGGCTGGCTGGAATCGCCGTGTGTGTCTTGTCTTTATTTCTATGTGCCAGTGTGTGTGGATCAGGGGTGTTTTAGAGTAGAAGGAGATGGATCAGAAGGATGAGCTTGAAAATAGGAACAACTTTGGGCTGGGGTCCCATCTTGTTTTTAATCCATTACTTCCTGAGGCTGATGTTGTAAAATTTGCTTCTTGTCCTATGATGGCTGCATTACAGATTATGAGATACATTAACTGTCGGTCAAATTTATTTCAAGGAATGGGTGTATCAGGATGAAAATGGTTAAACATTTATTTACATATATTTGTTTATATTTTAGTGTCTACTGAGTCAGCTAGAAACTGATTTTAAATGTAGATTTGGTGGATGTGGATAGATCTGCGAGTGTGTTTCCCTCTGATGTGTTTATGGGCTATTGTGGCTGATATTGATCACCGTACAGCACACATGTTGCTCATGTTTTGGATATACATACAGCCTATTGATCCAGTTATGAATGACCCCTCTCTTATTGTCCTCTATCAGCTGTGGTGAGAAAAGATGCTTATGTCATTGATCTATACAATAAGTTCTTTTACTTTTGCAAGTCTTGATTTTTCTGCTTATGTACAATAGCAAAAGTGAGTCTACGTATTGGGCCATCTGTCGTCCCAACTTCTTAATTAAATTCATTTCATACTGAGGCTAAAAGCTTCAAATTTGTACACTGCCACATGCAGGCTACATTATAGTACTTACAGATAAGGATATAGACCAATGGCTTTAGTTCAAGGGTGGTGCCAGAATAGCTTGGCGCCTAGAGGCACCAAGCTATTCTGGCACTACCCTTAACTATTTTATTCAAACTTATCTCACACACTGGTGTATTCTGAATGATAAGGGTTAAATATGGCGTACGGTCTAAAAACGATTTTCATTTTGATCTATTTGGTTGTAAAGTAACATAGCCAAATGGTGAGTAGAGTGACTTCAGCATGAAGTGTCGGTGTTATCAGTAAGCAAGCGTGTTCTTCCAATTCCAAATCACAAGCACATAACATGTGTGTCTAAATGTAATCTATCAGCAGGTAGTTTCCTGAAATGGTGCAGTTAGTTGGGGTTTAACACAGTCAGAATTGTTCTTTGAAAATGACGTACATGTACAATGGTTCATTATTCAGATTGGCTGTGACATGTCAAGGTGGTGCCGAAGCAGCTTGGCACCTAAAACAACCAAGCTATTCTGGCACCACCCATGAGCTGTCATGGTCAGTCCATTTTTTTGGCTTATGCGTGAAGCAAAAGCAAGTATTTCTGGGCCAGTGGTCGTATGTCCGGCGTCCATGATAAACTTTAACGTTGGCATTTTTTCGGAGACTGTTCACAAGCCACAGTCCTCAAACTTGGCCCAAGGATACTTTGTGGCAAGACTTTTCTATACATACCTATTTCAGTTACCTCTCACAGAGGTCAAGGTCACAAGGGATCAGGAAATATGTCCCAAAATGCCATATTTTGACATAATTAAATTTTTCTCAAATACTATTCACAACTTCAAACCCAAACTTGGTACAAAGATACCTGATGGTAAGACCTTTTTATGCATACTAATTTGGTTGATCCCTCGATAAGGCCAATGGTCACAAGAGCTCAGGAAATAGGTCCAATATAGCCCTCTTTTGACAAAAGATGGTTTTTCTCAAATACTATTCACAATTTAAAACCCAAACTTGCTACAGAGATAGCTGATGGTAAGACCTATCTATGCATACAAATTTGGTTGATCCCTCGGAAAGGTCAAGGGTCACAAGAGCTCAGGAAATAGGTCCAAAATAGCCATATTTTGACAAAAGATGTTTTTTCTCAAATACTATTCACAACTTCAAACCCAAATTTGATACAGAGATACCTGATGGTAAGACCTATCTATGCATACTAATTTGGATGACCCCTCGGAAAGGTCAAGGATCACAAGAGGCTGGCAAATGTGTGTAAATTGACAATTTTTGATAAAATTGTAGGTATTATCAACATTTTTCCAAATTTTAAAATCAAATTTGGCACAAAGGTAGCTGATAAGACCTTCCTATGTATACTAATTTAGGTGACTCATCGCAAGGGTCACAGGGTATTGACAGATGTGTGAAAAATGCTTACATTTTTAAAAAAATGGATTTTGCTGGTGCACAAGGCATCCCTTTACTAATATATATTGTCACAAAGGTCACTCATGCAAATCGGTCATATGCATGAGCCATAATGGCTTTGCCTTTCTTCTTGTTGTTGTAGTGGGCTAGGTCTGAAATGGTTAACCCTTTGGCTGTCGGCAGTGTTTTTGGTCGTGTTGATTCCTGCAGGAATTATCAGGATTAATGTCATTACCAACAGCCAAAAGGTTTAAGTTCATGTTGCTCAAAATCCAGCAAATGATCTCATTTGAATAAAATTGAAGTTGTGTACTCCCTGAGTGCCTCACACTGGGACCATATGGCGTTGAGGCACGTCCCCTGGGTGGTGGATAGGGGGTCCCTCGTGAGAGGGGTGCACCGAATGAAATAAGGTGCCGTGAACCAACATGGTCTAAGGGAAGGAGACCCCGACAGAAAACCCCTGGTCCTCCTAGTAAGGGGGTTGGGCGTGGGGGTAGCTTCCCCACCCTGCAAATAAAGAAATAGCTACAAAAACGCTGACGAATAGACAAACAGCAATTCCTTTCCTGGAGGAGGAAGGTTCTTCTACCAGAAGATTTATGACGTCGTGTGGTGAAAGCTGGAAGTCTTCGGAAGCCACAGGACCGAGCCGTCTCTCTCTATCCAGAGACACAATCATGGGCACATGGAATGTCAAGACCATGTACCAGAGTGGGAAGTCTGCCCAGATAGCATCGGAAATGCAAAAGTACAACCTTTCCCTGCTAGGTATTAGTGAAGCCAGATGGACGCAGTCTGGCCAGAAAAGGCTGTTAAGTGGGGAGATGATTCTGTATTCAGGTCATGAAGAGGAGAATGCCCCCCCATACAGAAGGTGTAGCATTCATGCTGTCACCAGTGGCACAGAGAGCACTGATGGGCTGGGAACCTCTTGGGCCAAGAATTATCACAGAAGCCTTTAGAACCAGGAAAAAGATTAAGCTGAACGTCATCCAGTGTTATGCGCCCACTAATGACGGTGACGAGGAAGAGAAACAAGAGTTTTATGACCGACTCCAGAGTGCTGTGGACAAATGTGTGGAGCGAGACATCACCATCATCATGGGCGATTTTAATGCCAAAATAGGGGAGGACAACACCGGATATGAAGAGGTGATGGGGAGACAGGGACTAGGGGAGATGAGTGAGAACGGAGAGAGGTTCGTAGACTTTTGTGCTCTAAACAGACTTGTCATTGGAGGCAGCATCTTCCCACACAGAAGAATACTCAAAGCAACGTGGGTCTCACCTGACCATACTACAGAGAACCAAATAGACCATATCTGCATTAGCAAGAAATTTAGAAGATCCCTTCAAGATGTTCGAGTGAGGAGGGGAGCAGATGTCGCCTCAGACCATCATCTGCTTATCTTAAGAATAAAGCTCAAGTTAAAGAAAAGCAGCACAGAGACAACAAGAAGACAGCGCTATAATGTAGGCCTCCTGAGAGAGACTGGAGTGAGAGAGGAGTTCAAACTGGTGCTGTCCAACCGGTTTCAAGTGCTACAGGAGCTAGTAAATGAGGAGGAGGCGGTCACCACAGAGCAGCAGTGGAAGGCAGTTAGAGAGGCACTGAACTCGACCTGCAAAGACACTGTGGGGTTCAAGAAACACCATCACAAGGACTGGCTGTCGGCACAGACCTTGAAGAAGATAGAAGTGAGGAAGCAGAAGAAAGCAGTTGTCAACAAAAGTCGCACGAGAGCAGCCAAAGCAAGGGCACATGAGGAATACTCAGAAGCCAACTGTGAGGTGAAGAGGAGTATCAGAGCAGACAAGAGGGCCTACACAGACGGCCTAGCAGCAGAGGCAGAAAAGGCAGCAGGCAGCGGCAACATGAAACAGCTCTACGACATTACCAGAAGATTGTCTGGCAAGTATGGCCATACAGAAAGACCAGTAAAAGACAGACGGCAAGCCTATTGCAGACAGAGCAGACCAACTCGACAGATGGGCCGAGTATTTTGAAGAGTTACTGAACTGACCCACCCCACCTGACCCCACCCCCCCCCCCCCCCCCCAGACATCCAGCCAGCAGAGACTGACCTACCCATCAGCTGTGACCGACCCAGCTGGGAAGAGATCAGAAGAGCAGTGGCATTTTTGAAGAACGGCAAAGCAGCAGGACCAGATGGCATCCCAGCGGAGGCTCTGAAAGCAGACCTAGAAACAACAGTAGAGATGCCGTACCCACTGTTTGGAAAGATCTGGGAAGAGGAGGTGATGCCAGCTGACTGGAAGGAGGGGTACCTAATCAAGCTTCTCAAGAAAGGCGACCTCAGCAAGTGTTCCAACTACAGAGGAATCACCTTGCTGTCAGTACCAGGAAAGGTCTTCAACAGGATCATCCTGGAGAGAATGAAGAGCTTCTTTGACCCCCAGCTGAGAGACCAGCAAGCAGGATTCAGGAAAAACCGATTATGAACAGACCAGATTGCCACTCTCCGCATCATCGTGGAGCAGTCTCTGGAGTGGAGCTCCCCGCTGTACGTCAACTTTGTGGATTACGAGAAAGCATTTGACAGTGTGGACCAAGAGTGGAAACTCCTACGACACTACGGTGTACCCACAAAACTCGACTGCCTGATCAAGAGCAGCTACGTTGGCATGACGTTGCGTGATCCATGAAGGGCAGTTCACCAGGGAGCTCCAGGTCAGAACCGGCGTCAGGCAGGGGTGTTTGCTGTCTCCGTTCCTCTTCCTAATGGCCATAGACTGGGTCATGAAGAGGACCACAGAGCAGAGAAGCGGAATACAGTGGACACTGTGGACACAGCTTGACGACCTCGATTTTGCAGACGACTTGGCTTTACTGTCCCACACTCGTCAACAAATGCAGGACAAGACCACGAGTCTTGCTGACATCTCGTCCCAAGTGGGCCTCACCATCCACAAACAGAAAACAAAGACAATGAGGCTGAACACAACCAGGGAAGAACCAGTCTTGCTTGCTGGCACTCCATTGGAGGAGGTGGAGTCCTTCACCTATCTCGGGAGCATCATCGACAAAAAAGGTGGTACTGATGCAGATGTCAGAGCACGAATCGGTAAAGCCAGAGCAGCCTTTCTCCAGTTGAAAAAAGTGTGGAGTTCCAGAGAGCTGTCACAACACACAAACGTAAAAGCAGTTCTCCGATATGGAGCAGAGACTTGGAGGTTGACAAAAACCACAGTCAACAGAGTACAGATCTTCATAAACAGTTGCCTTAGAAGAGTCTTGAAAATCCACTGGCCAGAGAAGATCGGCAATGTCAGACTCTGGGAGAGAACAGAGTAGATAACAGCAGAAAATGAAATTGGACGAAGAAGATGGGGATGGATAGGTCACAGTCTGAGAAAGCCAGTTTCCAGTATCACTAGGCAGGCATTGTCATGGAACCCCCAGGGAAAGAGGAAAAGAGGCAGGCCGAGAAACACCTGGTGTCGAGACCTCCAAGCAGACATCAAGAGATTGGGAACCACCTGGAGTAAAATCGAAAGAGAAGCACAGGACAGGAGTCGCTGGAGGTCTCTCGTCGACGGCCTATACCCTGGCAGGGGTGACAGGCGTAAGTAAGTACTCCCTGAGTGGGTCTATCCCTTTGGGGAGTGCGCTCAGAAGGTATAGGGCATCTTGCCCTGCTTTAACCCATTCAGCCCTGACGCACTACAGCAGGAGATGGTCGACCATGATAATTCAAGAGTAGTGCCAGATTAGCTTGGCGCTGAAAGGCGCCAAGCTAATCTGGCACTACCCTTGAATTATGGTCGATCCATCTCCTGCAACAGGTGCATAGTTGTTAGATGATGCCTCCAAAATTTGGGAAATATGTGCGTCGGGCTGATTAAGTGGAGGAGCTAACTGAGGTAGTAGGCCATCATAGTATGTTTTAGATTTAAAAAAACAATTCATAGTATATGCTTAACCCCTTCCCTGCCACTGTACGTACTTTTTTGTTTCTGAAATCTTAGTTCAGTCAACGACCAAAAGCCAACACTATCCAAGAAACATGGATACAAATTGATCTCAGCTAGAGGCATAGATCCTCGTGAGCCCCAGCAGTAGCGGGGCTCATGAGGATCTATGTCTCTTGCCTTTGGATTGTTTTTACTTTTTTCCCCATCGGCAGTTAAGGGGTGAAACCACAATAGCACTTTCAATTTTAGGAACAGCTGGCACCATTTGCAAGATGCATATAAGCAGCTTTGTGTGCTCATGTGAATCTGTGTCGCCTGCTGATGGAGGGATGGATGAGAGACTGTACATACAGAACTGATACTTAACCCTCTGGCTGTCAGCAGCGTTTTTTGTTGAGGGAATTGCCTCGACAATAAATCGTTAACGACAGAAAAAGCATTTCACTTGTATTGCTACATTATATTTTTCATTTTGTCTGGTTCACATCTGTTACAGATGAGTTCAACACGACAGTTGGTCGCAAATGTTCCATTCTGTCGTAAACGTCAGTTTCACCTTTGTGTTTCATTTTCCAGGTTGTATTCTCAAGCGCAGCTGCTCACCATCCTCATGAGAGTCTGTCCCTGTGTTGACACGCGCACAGTATGGATGCCAGCTGACCCCTACATCCTATTGATCCCAGGGACTTTGTTGCCTGCAAGCTAGCTGTGGTCAGACATCAGCTGTGAGTCGTTCAGTGCTGGTATTCACGCACGAAAAGGAAAAAGAAGGCAAGAGGGGTTAATTGTTAAGTGCTGTGATTCAAGCAGAGAGTTATTAAGATGGAGCCGTTATCTGCTGCAGAGTTAGAGTCAGCATTGGTCAGTATTTCAGCAGGGTCATTACCTGGCTCGTCCCCCACCAAAGTCGTGACGCTGAGCGTACTGCAGATGTTGTTACTGAATGCGGTGGTGTGTGGTGTTGAAATATGCGCATGTGCAGGCTTTGTCTACATCCCCCCCATGCTGCTGAAGGCGGGCTACTCGGAGGAGGAGATGAACTTTATACTAGGTATGGGTCCTTTACTGGGCTTCTGCCTGGTGCCGGTGTTGGGACGTGCCAGCGATACTTGTCGCAGCAAGTTTGGTCGGCGGCGCCCCTTCATATTGGGACTGTCGGTGGTGCTAGTGATGTCCATGTACATGATCCCCTTTGGTGAGTACTTCATGACAATGGCGCTGGGCGACATCCCGCTCAGCCGCTCATTTGGGGTAGGTTGTCTGGCTGTGGGCTCCATCCTCCTTGACTTCACCAGCCAGGTGTGTCTGACACCATGTGAAGCCATGTTGAGCGATGCCTCAAGTGAGACCCACCAACACGACCGTATCTTCACAATATACTCCGTCATGGTCAGCCTGGGTGGTATTCTTGGGTATTTACTAACTGCCATCGATTGGACATCCAACTCTGTGGGATTGTACTTTGGTGGCCAAGAGGCCTCCATATTCTCCATGCTTATTGTGATCTTCACCATGGCCTTGACAGCCACTTTAATGGTGGCCAACGAGACACCCTTCACAGGACACCCCGCCAATCTCTCCATGATCTCCACAGATGACACCACGACTATTCTCAACAATGGAGCTCCAGCTGCCATTTTAGCTGTGTCAGACAAACCCAGTTTGCGGACATTCTGCACAGAGAGGGCTTTGACAGGGGATAGCCCCACCAGAGCCCCCTCCATACACAATGCGCAGGAATCAGGCTATGAATCCTCCAGCAGTGAGGATGATGGGAAAGGATACTCGGATTCATACCTGAAAGATCGGACTCGAGTGTTTCGTGGGGGATCCCGAAGCCGCTCCCCCAAACGCTTCCGCTCGCTCCAGCGTTACCTCATCAAACTGAGTGTGATGTTGCGGGCACGGGGACTGTCGCAGCTAGTCGAGTGCGTGAAGTTAGTGCTGCGTAATATGTACCGATGTCTGCCACAGCAGATCCAACAGATGCTGTGTATCCCCTTGGTCCTGCGCTACCTCATGCTGGCCAACTTCTGTTCCTGGACTGCCGTCATGGGATTCAACCTCTACTTTACAGACTACGTGGGACAGGTCGGTAAACCAGGGGCCACTGTGGCTTGTCCCACCAGCTCTATACCAGTCATAACCTTCTGGCTGTCAGTAGCGTCTTTTGCCATGGTGCAGGAATCACCATGACAAATACTGCGACTGATAGCCAAAGGGATAATACCCATAAAGAACTGCAACTGCCAGAACTAGTCTGCCAGCATGTTTCTTTGTTTGTGGATTATTTCTTTGCATTTTATTCCACTATCAGCGAGGTATCCTTTGATCTTTACACATATCTTGTTTGCATGGTAATCACCAGAGTACAGTTTGTGTGGCCTGTGTGTCAGATGACATCAAAAGTTCTTTATCATGTTCCGCAACCATACTGTATGTTCCAGGATGTGTGACCATGTGGCCAATGGAACCCTTACATTCAGACCAGAGACACATTGTACGTAAAGTGTGAAACATGTAGCGGAATGTGATAAGGAATTGTTGACGTCATGGTGGAACTTATTAAAGAATTGTTGACATCACAACTGTGCAGCTTCATGTTATGGAGCCCTTTCAGAGTTATTATAGGAAAGTCCAAAGTAAGCAAAATGCTTGTGTTTGCTGTATCAAGTCGGCCACTCTGCAGACCGGTATGACATTAACCTTTTTCTTCCTGATACATCTATACGGATATACGGATGGGTCAAAGTCTGAGGATGGGAGATGGGCTGCGGCCGTAGTGTCCTCTCGCCATCCCAGACGCCCATTTGAGCACCGCCTCCCAGACCATTCATCTGTATTTAGTGCAGAACTGCAGGCGGTTCTGCTGGCACTCAAGCATGCTTATCGGTCTAGGGAAAAGAACTTCCTGATTCTGTCTGATTCTCTTTCTGCCCTGCAGGCCCTTCAGGGCGCAGGAACAGACCACGCACTGCTGGTGCAGATTAGAGAGCTCTACGCAGACTTGATGAAGGAATATTATGACATCATTTTTATTGGGTCCCAGGGCATGTGGGCATCAAAGGCAACAGGATCGCAGATTCTGCTGCCAAAGATGCCCGCAACGACCCTGTCCCTGACGCACAAACTGTTCATAGTGATTTTAAACCTGTGATTAGTGCCTACATAGCCCGTGAGTGGCAGTCCGAGTGGGACAAAGAGGAAGCTAACAAGCTGCGTGAAGCTCTTCCTAAGGTGTCCGACAGTCTACCTTACCGCTGCAGCCGCCGCCGTGAGGAGACTGTCCTTGCTCGGCTCCACATCGGGCACACGTATGTTATGCACTCTTATTTACTAAAACAGGAGGAGCGTCCATGGTGTTATGCCTGCGACGAACAATATTCTGTTAAACACTTTTTGCTGTCTTGTGCCGATCTAATTGACACAAGGTATAAACACTTAACAGCAGACTCCCTGAAGGTTTTGTTTCGAGATGTACCCCAGGACAAGATCTTCAGTTTTCTGAGAGTGCAGTATTTTAAGTAAGATTTGAGCATTCATAGACTATGATAATTCTATTATTTTGACCTTTTTGAGAGTCTGTAGACATTTCCTTTAAAGACCTTCTGCGACATTTTTTAGCATGAAATATTTTTAAGATATATATTTACGCCTTGTCTTAAGACCTTTCTTTTAGTTTGGCTGACCAGATTTTTACCCATCCTGCTGTGAGATGGTCTTAGTTGTCTGCTTGGCGTTTAAACCCCAATAACTAACTAACTGCTTCAAATAAATTTGACTGATAGTTCAAGGGTGGTGCCAGAATAGCTTGGCGTCTCAGATGCCAAGCTATTCTGGCACCACCCTTGAACTAAAACAGTTGATCTATCCCCTAATCTGTAATGTAGCCTTCATAGGACAAAAAGCACATTTTACAAAATCAGTCTCAGGATGTAATGGGTTAAACAGAGGATCCTACAGCAGTGGGATGAATATGTTAAATCCATAGGGGCTCGATGACAGTAGCTTGGACTAATGCAAATCCGCTGCACCACCGCGTGCGCGCCAATGTCTACTAATGCTCAAGAGAAAATACAAGGGAGGAAACAAAATAACACAAGGCGGCGAAGCACTGTGATTCCAGAGCAGTTTTCAACCCTCAAAGCAACCATCCACCTAAAACCTCGAACTGAACAGACTTGGTAGATATTTTGCCACAAATCTATACCAACCTTGTCCTCCGATCAAAACTGAT
This sequence comes from Semisulcospira habei, assembly GCA_036245525.1. NCBI lineage: Eukaryota > Metazoa > Mollusca > Gastropoda > Semisulcospiridae > Semisulcospira > Semisulcospira habei. Next base: position 72,597,662 of record BTPG01000006.1, read on the forward strand.
AGTTTAGTATCAAGGCAGTGTATGGCCCCAGGCACCTGGTTCAAAGTCCCCTGCGGAGCGCTGATGGACAGGCACTCCTTGCAGATAGTACGTCCATCTTGAACCGCTGGTCGGAATATTTTCAGGACCTCTTCAGCGCTGAGCGCACTGTTCAAGAAGCAGTCATTTTCCAAATCCCACACCTCCCAGTAAAGGTTGAATTGGATGAACCACCCACCACTGAAGAGACCCTCAAGGCCATACACCAGCTCAAGAGTGGCAAAGCAGCAGGCATTGACGGAATCCCACCAGAGATCTGGAAACATGGAGGCCCAGCACTGCACAACAAGCTCCACTGCTGCTGGGAGAAAGGAACACTACCAAAGGATCTCCGTGATGCAGTCATCATCACCATGTACAAGAACAAAGGAGAGAAGTCAGCCTGCTCTAACTATCGTGGAATTACCCTGCTGTCCATTGCCGGGAAAATTCTTGCAAGGCTGCTCCTGAATCGACTGGTACCTGCCATCGCTGAAGACCACCTCCCAGAGGCCCAGTGTGGCTTCAGAGCCAACGGGAGTACCACTGACATGGTCTTTGTGCTGAGACAGCTTCAGGAGAAGTGCTGCGAGCAGAACAAAGGGCTGTACGTAACGTTTGTCGACCTAACAAAAGCGTTTGACACTGTGAGCAGGCAAGGCATGTGGCAGATCCTGGAGCGACTTGGCTGTCCCCCAAAGTTCCTCAGCCTAATCGTCCAGCTCCACGAGGACCAGCAAGGCCAGGTCAAACTCAACAGTGACCTCTCAGAACCATTCCCCATTCTCAACGCGTGAAGCAGGGCTGCATGCTGGCACCAACCCTCTTTACCATCTTCTTTAGCATGACGTTGAAGCAGGCCACAGTGAACCTTGATGATGACGACGCAGTGTACATCAGGTATCATCTCGATGGCAGCCTGTTCAACCTCAGACGACTGCAGGCCCACACCAAAACCCTAGACCGACTGATTCGTGAGCTGCTCTTTGCTGATGACGCTGCCCTTGTTGCACACACAGAGAGAGCCTTGCAGCGCATCACATCCTGCTTCGCAGATGCTGCCCAGCTCTTTGGACTTGAGGTCAGTCTGAAAAAGACAGAGGTCCTTCATCAGCTGGCACCCAAGGAAGAGCATTGCCCTCCCCACATCACCATCGGCGAGACCGAACTGAAGTCTGTACACCAATTTACCTACCATGGCTGCATCATCACGTCGGACGCCAAGCTGGACAAGGAACTGGACAACAGGCTGGCAAAAGCGAACAGTGCTTTCGGGCAACTATTCAAGCGGGTGTGGCACAATCAACAGCTAAAAAATGGCACCAAGATCAGCGTGTACAGAGCTATCGTCCTCACCACCCTGTTGTATGGTTCCGAGTCCTGGGCCCTCTACCGCAGCCAACTACAACGCCTCGAACGCTTCCACCAGCGCTGCCTGCGTACCATCCTCGGCATTCACTGGAGTGACTATGTCACCAACGTCGAGGTCCTTGAACAGGCGGAAACTGTGAGCATCGAGGCTTTGTTGCTGCGGACACAGCTTCGCTGGGCGGGGCATGTTTCCAGGATGGAGGATCATCGCCTACCCAAGATCACCCTGTTCGGCAAGCTCGCCACTGGACACTGAGACAGAGGGGCATCAAACAAGAGATACAAAGACGGTCTCAAGAAGTCACTTAGTGCCTTCCAAATCGACTACCACCAGTGGTCTTCGCTTGCTGCGGACCGCGACACCTGGCGCTCCACCATTTACAAGGCAGCCGTCTCCTTTGAGGACTCTCGCAGAGCTAGCCTTAAGGACAAGCGGCTCAGGAGTAAAAACAGAGATGTCAATAATCAGAACCCTGGCCAGACCTTCCCCTGCAGCCACTGCAGTCGCACCTGCCTGTCCTGGATTGGCCTCCGCAGCCACGAACATGCCTGCAGACGTCGTGGACAACCCCTATAAAATCTTTGTTCGCGAAGTCAAAGCCAAAGCCAAGAGTATCAAGGCTTTTGCACAGCCAAGCATTATTCATAGCAGACATCGAGTCAGATTTTAGATGTGGCCGGAAATAAGCCGCATGCTCATTTTCCATTGGTTTATGTAAATTAGCATATTCAATGAAATTTAAACAAGAGTGTGTCTTACTGTCGACATGAACTTGTGACCCAGGCTGCACGCTTTAGTAGTCCAAGAGCTAGCCCGTCCTACCGTGCCCCCCCCCCCCCCCCCCCGACCTCCCCACCCACCGCCCCCCCCCTCCCCCCCCGCCCCACCCCCCCCCCCCCCCCCCCCCCCCAAGTACTCAATAAGATGAGTTTCAAAGTGTACTTTAGTATGTCCTGAGATGTTTAAGCGATGTTCCCTTAAAATCCTTAGGAACACAACAGAGATATAGCCAATGGCGTAAAGGTAGCCCCATTCACGCTCTTTGCGGATGCTAAAATGAGCTTGAGAAACATTTTCCTCTAAATAAATCTGAATTCATTTCAGAAGCCAAAATCAGGCAATATTATGTTAAGGCACACCTTCTGCGTACTCTGCAAAAAAAAACAGAATAAAAAAATATTGAATCTGTGGCTCACAGAGAATATTTGTGCACCCAGTAAATGGCCATTTCCGCAAAATCGCAAAAAAAGACAAAAATAATGTGTCAGATGCCTTCGGACATTTTCTGTAGCACTGGCAGTCCATTTTCAGGCTTGCGTCATTAAAACAGGATGTCACAATTATTATAAACTTGACTAGGTGATGTTGTGATCACTATGAGTGGTTGATTTTGTATCCCTACCCCCAAGTTGTAAAAATACACAAAATTAATTAGAAAAATATTACTAAAGTTATTCCATTTCATTTTGACCTCTCTTTTCCTATTAAGTTTCAATAATTTGAGCATAAAGTGCAAGAAAATGAGAAAACTCAGCATCCGGTACGATACGTTTGTGGTGAATGATAGCTATTTCCCATTTTAAATTGCCAAATTGGGAAACGTACATTGACTCCGATGCCCTCAGACATTAGATCTTTTTTTTTTTTTTTAGGCTTTAATGGTTAGGATAGAGAGAGTACTACAGTTACTCCCAACCTGATTTTATGATGCTGTGATTCATTTAGGGGCCACAGATACTGAGTATGCTATCCTACCCCCATTTTACCAGTACGCAAAGGAACGCAAAATGATCATAAAAATTGCTTATGTCATACTCCTCTGTTTAAATATTTTTGTTGCCAGTTTTCTTAACAAAGTGTGCACATTGAGCATAAAATTTGTGATCATTTCATTAATTTCAATATAACCCATCAATTTAATTGTAATTCTTTTTTGTTAATGCATAACAAGGGGGAAATGTCTGTAAACAAGGGCTGCCGCTGAAGAACTTCCTCTTTAATAGAACAGCAAGACTGAAGCAAAAGGCACTTTCAGGAATCTTGTCAAACTCAGGGAAGGTGTACCTCAGGGAGGTGATGTGTCTGATGCTGTTCTTGGTCTACATTAATGACATCAGTACAGCAGTACCAAGGTTCGTCTTGAACATCCTCCATGCGGATGACTTTGCAGTGTGGAGCGCAGCAGAACATGCTGAAATTGCTTCCTGCAGAATCCAGGATGCTGCCAATAGAGTCAGCAGCTGAACTGAAGGATGGCCACTCAAACTGAGCTAGATCATCTCTTTCAATCAGATGGAAGAGGTCACCTTGAAAACTGGAGACATTCCAGTACCAAAGACAAACAACAAATAAATTACTGGATTCATGTGGAGGCCTCACATCAAAGCCGTGGAAGCTAGAGTTGCGGGAAAAAAAGTGTCTGAAACTGGTGGGGACCACATTGGCGCAAATTACAGCATCCTGGCACAAGCAAACACTAGTTCGGTCAGACCAGTAGTGGGGTACCAAGATACTTTGACAACATGAAACACTCCCTGCAAAACCAAAAATGACAGGCTTGACTCCCAATGCAGTGACATTCTTAGAGCTATCTGGAGTATTTTCTTAACATCGTTTTGGCTGTTAGGAACCATGAAACTTTATTACGCATATTCATATTTACACCTTTCTAGACGAAAATAAATGAGAAGAAAAGACCATACTACTAGGTAAAATATCTCCAAAAAGACCAGCTAGTTTCACTCATTCAGTTTATCATTTTTGCCTTTTTTTCTCCACTAAACAAACAGCAAACAAATTGATTGGTCACATTTTGATCAGAATACAGTCCACTGTTCCACATATTTTACGGACATTAAAGGGATGGGAGACACGACACCTCCCTGAGATACAAATTCCCTGAGTTTGACAAGACTGCTGAGTGTGCCGTCCACTTCAATCATGCAATTTTGTTAAAGAGGAAGTCTTTCAGCCATCGGTACATCATGCCTCCAACTCCAGACGGTAGAAGCTTTAGCAGCAGCCCCTGTTTACAGACTTCCCCCGCCCTCCCCCCCCCCTTCCCCCCTCTCCCTTATGTTCTTATTCCAAAATAGTTACAATTAAATTGATGGGTCACATTGAAATTAATGAAATGATCACAGATTTGTATTCTCAATGTGCATACTTTGTAAGAAAACTGGAAACAAAAATATTTAAACAGAGGAGTATGATGTAAGCAATTTTTTTGATCATTTTGCGTTCCTTTACGTACTGGTAAAATGGAGGTAGGGCAGCAGATTCAGCCACTGTGGAGACCTTAAATGCATCACAGCATCATAAAATCAGGTTGGGAGTAACTGTGGTGCTCTATCCTAACCAATAAACCAATAAAACCTAAAAATTAGAACTATCAGTTTTATACACAATTTCTGAGGGCATCGGAAACTTTTTTTTTTTCTTCAATTTTGCTGGAATAGCCATTTACTGGGTGCACAAATACCTTCACTATGAGCCACAGATTCAATATTTTTTCATTCTGTTTTTGCAGAGGACGCAGAAGGTATGCCTTAACAAAATATTGCCTGATTTGGGCTCCTGTAATAAATTCTGATTTATTTAGAGAAAAATGTTTCTCACGCTCACTTTAGGATCCGCGAAGAGCGTGAATTGGGGTACCCTTGTGTCATCGGCTATATCTCTGGTGTGTTCCTAAGGATTTTAGGGGAACATGGCTTAAACATCTCAGGATATACTAAGGTATACTTTGAAACCCATCTTATTGAGTATTGTGGGGGTGGGGGGGTGCACGGTAGCCATGACTGGCTTATGGGGTATAGGTACGTATTTCCCCCAGCCCAAAAAGGTCTACTTTAATGGAGTCTGGTTTATACACTGCTCAGTTGTCAACATCTTTTTTCGAGTAATTCACTTCAACTTTAGAGTAAACAAGGCAGAAAACAATGGATGCACTGCAGTGCATCGAGGCCTCTTTCACGGCACTCTACTAAAGGGTCTAACGTTCAACTCTGTATGTTGAGAAAGAGGTCCGGGATACTTCTGGCCACAGCTAGAATTTCTCGTTTCCTCCCTTGTATTTTCTCTTGAGCATTAGTAGGCGTTGGCGCGCACGCGGTGGCGCAGCGGATTTGCATTAGTCCAAGCTACTGTCTTCGAGCCCCTATGGTTAAATCGTGGAAGGTGATGATTTACAAGCCTCGATGCTGAGCCTTGGAGCCAGAACGTGTATGTCAAAATTAAATCTCAGCTCGTAAATCACCACCACTCATAGTTTAACATATAATTATTATACGTACACACTTGGCTTTCTCATCTTTGGTCTGTGAATGGCGGGAGCGACTTTTATTGTGATGATTCCTGCAGGAATCATCGCAACAAAAGTCGCTACTGACGGCCAAGAGGATAGTAAATTGTCAAAGATTTCATCATTATGTACTATTTTACTGACACTTTGTTTTTCACTGTAGATTGTATTCCATGGGAATCCCAACCTTCCAGAGACATCCGAGGAGGGCCACCTGTATGACGAAGGTGTGCGCATGGGCAGCTGGGGACTTCTGCTCCATTGTCTGACCTCTGCCATTTATGCTACGATAATCGAGCGACTGACCACAAGCTATGGTTACCGTATGACTTACCAGGTCTGTAATCACGCAGTGCCAATATGTCCCTTTGTGTGTGCTAAGTAATGCATGCATATATTTGTAGATTTCTTGTGATTCACATGCAGTGTGTATGTATGTGTGCATGTGTGGTGTGTTTGCATGTGTGCATGCGTGTGTGTGTGTATTTGCATGTGTTTGTGCACACGCATGTGTGTGTGTTCGTATGAGAATTTGATATTGCATCTTGCAGTGATAAAATATTATTTTTGGCTCACGTGCAAAGCAAAAGTGAGTATGTTCTGGGCCATTGGTCGTCCATCCGCCGTCGTCCGTGGTGAACTTTAACGTTGGCATTTTCTCGGAGACTATTCAAGCCACAGTCTTCAAACTTGGCCCAAGGATACTTTGTGGCAAGACATACCAATTTGAGTGACCTCTCACAAAGGGCTTTGCCTTTCTTGTTTTTTTAATTGTCATTGTGCAGTTTCAATTCTTTGTTGTATGCATGTGCATTTTACATTATTGATTTGGTGTTTATAGGTGTTTCTATGTTTCTGTTATATGAAAGAGAAAATATGTGACACCACACCACATTTCTAATTTTATATTACTGTATTTTATATCTTACTGTAATGCAACCACATCAAAGAGTATAGACGCTACGCTAAGAGGTACAGGCTGCAGCATTTCCTGATATAATAAGCGAATCCCGCCGGGAGGCCAGCTGGCCATGTTCTGCACATGCAAACCGGCCACTCCCACACAGCTCCAGCCATCTGTGTGTATGTTGTAAGCGAGGATTAGACTTGCAGATTGTAAACAAACACTGAGGTGGTGTGGTTTAGGTCCAATGTGTGTGTATATATATATATATATATATATATATATATATATATATATATATATATATATATATATATATATATATATATATATATATATATATATAATACAATACCTAGCTGTATCACACACTGCCAGTGTCAGGAGGTTATTCACACGCACAAATACACATACAACTGAGAGAAAGATACAGAGGCACACGGGGACACGCGCACACACACACACACACACACACACACACACACACACACGGCAAATAAAAAGTCTACATGGTGTTAACCTAATCAATCTATTACTAACAACTCCAACTTCAAAGATTACTCAGAAAATCTAAATGATGCTTAGTGTGAAATGCCAGCCCATTTCTAGCGAGTTTTTGTACAAGAAGATGCTAAGATAAGAAATTATTCTTCACAGAAGTGGAAATTGTTTTCACGGGTTTACATGTCAGTAAAAAAAAAAATAAAAAAAAAAAATTATCACAATTAAAATGTCATTCAGTCACGCAGCCACATACATTCCTACACTTTGACATACTCACATCTATGTCTCAGAACACGATTAGATTGCTTACCCTGAAATACACTTTGCAGCTTTTGTAAAATTTCCACTGATGAAGGCATGAAATTAATCGAAAGACCACCCGTTTAACCTGTGGCAGTGAAAAGTTTGAAGTCTACCAGTAAAATTATTTTAAAAAAATTGTTTAAGGTTAATTAAAGTTCAGTTAGCCTTCGTATAGTTTCATTGCCCACCAAACTGTGACAAGTCAGTTTGACTCAGTAGAAATGTTCATCATCTATGTCACTGACCTGGTGTATGAGTAAGGTAGGTGGCATACTTGCTAGTCCTCGCGCTGGGACCATATGGCGTTGAGGCGCGTCCCCTGGGTGGTGGATAGGGGGTCCCTCGTGAGAGGGGTGCACCGAATGAAATAAGGTGCCGTGAACCAACATGGTCTAAGGGAAGGTGACCCCGACAGAAAACCCCTGGTCCTCCTAGTAAGGGGGTTGGGCGTGGGGGTAGCTTCCCCACCCTGCAAAAAAGGAAATAGCTACAAAAACGCCGACGAAAAGACTAACAGTAATTCCTTTCCTGGAGGAGGAAGGTTCTTCTACTAGAAGACTTATGACGTCCTGTGGTGAAAGCCGGAAGTCTTCGGAAGCCACAGGACCGAGCCGCCTCTCTCTATCCAGGGACACAACCATGGGCACATGGAATGTCAAGACCATGTACCAGAGCGGCAAGGCCGCCCAGATAGCAGCGGAAATGCAAAAGTACAACCTTTCCCTGCTAGGTATCAGTGAAGCCAGATGGACGCAGTCTGGCCAGAAAAGGCTGTTAAGTGGGGAGATGATTCTGTATTCAGGTCATGAAGAGGAGAATGCCCCCCATACAGAAGGAGTAACATTCATGCTGTCACCAGTGGCACAGAGAGCGCTGATGGGCTGGAAACCTCTTGGGCCAAGAATTATCACAGCAGCCTTTAGAACCAAGAAAAAGCTCAAGCTGAACGTCATCCAGTGTTCTGCGCCCACCAATGACAGTGACGAGGAAGAGAAACAAGAGTTCTACGACCGACTCCAGAGTGCCGTGGACAAATGTGCGGAGCGAGACATCACCATCGTCATGGGCGATTTTAATGCCAAAATAGGGGAGGACAACACCGGACACGAAGAGGTGATGGGGAGACAGGGACTAGGCTCAGAGATGAGTGAGAACGGGGAGAGGTTTGTAGACTTTTGTGCTCTAAACCGACTTGCCATTGGAGGCAGCATCTTCCCACACAGAAGAATACACAAAGCAACTTGGGTCTCACCTGACCATACAACAGAGAACCAAATAGACCATATCTGCATTAGCAAGAAATTTAGAAGATCCCTTCAAGATGTTCGAGTGAGGAGGGGAGCAGATGTCGCCTCAGACCACCATCTGCTTACCTTAAGAATGAAGCTCAAGCTAAAGAAAAGCCGCACACAGACAACAAGAAGACAGCGCTATAATGTAGGCCTCCTGAGAGAAACTGGAGTTAGAGAAGAGTTCAAACTGGTGCTGTCCAACCAGTTTCAAGCGCTACTTACTTACTTACTTACGCCTGTCACCCCTACCCGGGTATAGGCCGTCGACGAGAGACCTCCAGCAACTCCTGTCCTGTGCTTCTCCTTCGATTCTACTCCAGGTGGTTCCCATTCTCTTGATGTCTGCTTGGAGGTCTCGACGCCAGGAGTTTCTCAGCCTACCTCTTTTCCTCTTTCCCTGGGGGTTCCATGACAATGCCTGCCTAGTGATACTGGAAGCTGGCTTTCTCAGACTGTGACCGATCCATCCCCATCTTCTTCGCCCAATTTCATTCTCTGCTGTTATCTGCTCTGTTCTCTCCCACAGTCTGACGTTGCTGATCTTCTCTGGCCAGTGGATTTTCAAAATTCTTCTAAGGCAACTGTTCATGAAGGTCTGTACTCTGTTGACTGTGGTTTTTGTCAATCTCCATGTCTCTGCTCCATATAGGAGAACTGCTTTTACATTGGAGTTGAAAATCCGGACTTTGGTGTGTTGTGACAGCTCTCTGGAACTCCATACTTTTTTCAACTGGAGAAAGGCTGCTCTGGCTTTACCGATTCGTGCTCTGACATCTGCATCAGTGCCGCCTTTTTTGTCTATGATGCTCCCGAGATAGGTGAAGGACTCCACCTCCTCCAACGGGGTGCCAGCAAGCAAGACTGGTTCTTCCCTGGTTGCGTTCAGCCTCATTGTCTTTGTTTTCTGTTTGTGAATGGTGAGGCCCACTTGGGACGAGATGTCAGCAAGCCTCGTGGTCTTGTCCTGCATTTGTTGATGAGTGTGGGACAGTAATGCCAAGTCGTCTGCAAAATCGAGGTCGTCAAGCTGTGTCCACAGTGTCCACTGTATTCCACTTCGTCTGTGCTCTGTGGTCATCTTCAAGACCCAGTCTATGGCCAGTAGGAAGAACGGAGACAGCAGACACCCCTGCCTGACACCAGTTCTGACCTGGAGCTCTCTGGTGAACTGCCCTTCGTGGATCACGCGACATGTCATGCCATCATAGCTGCTCTTGATCAGGCGGACAAGCTTTGTGGGTACACCGTAGTGTCGTAGGAGTTTCCACAGAGTCTCTCGGTCCACGCTGTCAAATGCTTTCTCATAATCCACAAAGTTGACGTACAGCGGGGAGCTCCACTCCAGAGACTGTTCCACGATGATGCGGAGAGTGGCGATCTGGTCTGTACATGATCGGTTCTTCCTGAATCCTGCTTGCTGGTCTCTCAGCTGGGGGTCAACGGAGCTTCAAGCGCTACAGGAGCTAGTAAATGAAGAGGAGGCGGTCACCACAGAGCAGCAGTGGAAGGCAGTTAGAGAGGCGCTGAACTCAACCTGCAAAGACACTGTAGGGTTCAGGAAACACCACCACAAGGACTGGCTGTCGGCACAGACCTTGAAGAAGATAGAAGCGAGGAAGCAGAAGAAAGCGGCGGTCAACAACAGTCGCATGAGAGCAGCCAAAGTAAGGGCACAGGAGGAATACTCGGAAGCCAACCGCGAGGTGAAGAGGAGTATCAGGGCAGACAAGAGGGCCTACACAGACAGCCTGGCAGCAGAGGCAGAAAAGGCAGCAGGCAGCGGCAACATGAAACGGCTCTATGACATTACCAGAAGATTGTCGGGTAAGTATGGCCATACAGAAAGACCAGTAAAAGACAAAGAAGGCAAGCCTATTGCAGACAGAGCAGACCAACTCGACAGATGGGCCGAGTATTTTGAAGAGTTACTGAACCGACCTAGCCCACCCGACCCCCCCGACATCCAGCCGGCAGAGACCGACCTACCCATCAGCTGTGACAGACCCAGCCGGGAAGAGATCAGAAGAGCAGTGGCATTTTTGAAGAATGGCAAAGCAGCAGGGCCAGATGGCATCCCAGCGGAGTCTCTGAAAGCAGACCTAGAGACAACAGTGGAGATGCTGTACCCACTGTTTGGAAAGATCTGGGAAGAGGAGGTGATGCCAGCTGACTGGAAGGAGGGGTACCTAATCAAGCTTCCCAAGAAAGGTGACCTCAGCAAGTGTTCCAACTACAGAGGAATCACCTTGCTGTCAGTACCAGGAAAGGTCTTCAACAGGATCATCCTAGAGAGAATGAAGAGCTCCGTTGACCCCCAGCTGAGAGACCAGCAAGCAGGAGTCAGGAAGAACCGATCATGTACAGACCAGATCGCCACTCTCCGCATCATCGTGGAACAGTCTCTGGAGTGGAGCTCTCCGCTGTACGTCAACTTTGTGGATTATGAGAAAGCATTTGACAGCGTGGACCGAGAGACTCTGTGGAAACTCCTACGACACTACGGTGTACCCACAAAGCTCGTCCGCCTGATCAAGAGCAGCTATGATGGCATGACATGTCACGTGATCCACGAAGGGCAGTTCACCAGGGAGCTCCAGGTCAGAACTGGTGTCAGGCAGGGGTGTCTGCTGTCTCCGTTCCTCTTCCTACTGGCCATAGACTGGGTCATGAAGATGACCACAGAGCACAGACGAAGTGGAATACAGTGGACACTGTGGACACAGCTTGACGACCTCGATTTTGCAGACGACTTGGCATTACTGTCCCACACTCGTCAACAAATGCAGGACAAGACCACGATTCTTGCTGACATCTCGTCCCAAGTGGGCCTCACCATTCACAAACAGAAAACAAAGACAATGAGGCTGAACACAACCAGGGAAGAACCAATCTTGCTTGCTGGCACCCCGTTGGAGGAGGTGGAGTCCTTCACCTATCTCGGGAGCATCATAGACAAAAAAGGCGGCACTGATGCAGATGTCAGAGCACGAATAGGTAAAGCCAGAGCAGCCTTTCTCCAGTTAAAAAAAGTGTGGAGTTCCAGAGAGCTGTCACAACACACCAAAGTCCGGATTTTCAACTCCAATGTAAAAGCAGTTCTCCTATATGGAGCAGAGACTTGGAGATTGACAAAAACCACAGTCAACAGAGTACAGACCTTCATGAACAGTTGCCTTAGAAGAATTTTGAAAATCCACTGGCCAGAGAAGATCAGCAACGTCAGACTCTGGGATAGAACAGAGCAGATAACAGCAGAGAATGAAATTGGGCGAAGAAGATGGGGATGGATCGGTCACAGCCTGAGAAAGCCAGCTTCCAGTATCACTAGGCAGGCATTGTCATGGAACCCCCAGGGAAAGAGGAAAAGAGGTAGGCCGAGAAACTCCTGGCGTCGAGACCTCCAAGCAGACATCAAGAGACTGGGAACCACCTGGAGTAGAATCGAAGGAGAAGCACAGGACAGGAGTTGCTGGAGGTCTCTCGTCGACGGCCTATACCCGGGTAGGGGTGACAGGGGTAAGTAAAGTAAGTAATACTTGCTAGTAAATTTGAACCATCATTTTATTAACACTGAAAATGAAGAGAATAAGTAAGACTAAAATTTAACGAAGTAAATCGACCATATTATTCACCACACAAAGATGTTCACAGAATATCAGATGACATCCAAGTGAATGGCACAGTACAGGTACTGAATGAAAATGTTCGTTTTGCTCATGTAGTTAAAACAGCAACTGAAGAGACAGAGTGAGACTCAGTACATTTTCATGGAAGGACATATACTTTAAAAAAAAAAAAAAATGAAATGATGTTTTTCAATACAAAACTGCGGGGCACCATACTAGAGAGATATGACTGAAATTGTCACAGATCAGTGACTACGTTTTAGAACTTTTCTGTTCCTTCCCACGAGAACATTCAAGAACGATTGGTTGTTTTCTCCGAGTGAAAAAATGAAGTCTTTATGTTCAAGAACAGATTCTTCTTTTTCTTCTTCTTCTTCAGCGTTCCCGAGTTTCTGCCTCAGATGTCAAGATTAATATCTATCTTAGGCATAATCCATGAAGGTTGCGTGTGTGCTCGTTTCCCTGATGGGTTTCCACACTATACCAGATGGCATAGTCAGCGACACTCCAACTTCGTTGGTGCCTACCCGGCACCGGCCTCCACGTGGCGTAGGTGGGTAGTCCGCTCAGTCCCTGACTGAGTGGGCTAGCGGACGGGTGCCATCTTTGTCCAGGATTAGGACTTGATGTCAGCAGATATGTTGTTCAGCCTTTTCACTGGTCCGGTTTTTAAGGAGCTGTGCTAACCTAGGTCGTACCATGTTGGATTGGTCCTTAAAAATACTCGTGACTTTTTGGTCCTTTGGATCCCAAGTGTTTGCCGTGCTTGGAGACCCGTGTCGGGGGAGAAGAGGATCCTGGTGGCTGAGGTTCCCTTTGGGCTGCGGCTCACTGGTGCCAACACTCCACTTCGGCCTTGACTTCTACCTAAACGGGAGGCTAGTCGTACCGGCCTAGTCAATCGGCTCTTGTCACGTTGAGCCCTATCCCACTGTTGACATGCGGGTTGCTATACGGAGCACCATGCTATAGCTTCTGCTGCTGATTAGGTGCTTTACGCCAGTATTCCCCTGCATTCAACGGTGTGATAGAAGGCGGTGGCTCAAACGGTTCAATCGGGCTTACCCCCTTGAGTATATCTTTCGGGCAGTCTCCATTGTGCGTCGGCTGGACACCCGCCGACAGTTGCACTTTCCCTTGTTGGGCTCGGTGGCGGGCGGGGACCCCCGGGGGATGAATATCTCTACTAATATAATATGGATAAAAACAAAAAACCAAAACTAGCACAGAAACGGCGCATAGACACCGACATTGCACATGACAGTGATTCAGACTGTGAGGAAGCGACGCCTCAGGCGTCGGCCGTATGGCCTCGCTTCCTCATTGTCCATAGCAAGGTGAAGGAGAAACCAGTTACCAAGCTGCATCCTTTTCTGGTGGGGGAGACCCTCAGGAGCCGTGTTGGCAGGCCTGACGCCCAGCGCCTCAGGTCTGGTGACTTGCTGGTGGAGTGCCGTACTCGGGCACACTCCAGCGGGCTACTGGGGCTCTCTTCCATCGGAGACACTCCTGTGGAAGTCACACCCCACAAAACTATGAATTCGTCAAGAGGCGTAATCAAAGATCAAGCTTTGGCAGAACTGTCAGAAGATGAACTTGTAAGGAACCTTAAGTCTCAGGGGGTGACTTGCGTCAGGCGCTTCGCTTCCAAGCGAGGTGGTGGGGAGATCCGTCTCCCTACCATCATCCTGACGTTTGGCACCCCCACCCCTCCTACTACCATCTGGGGAGGTTACTACTCCCTGAGAGTGAAAAAGTACGTCCCTCTTCCCCTCCGGTGCTTTAAGTGCCAAAAGTATGGACATGGGCAGAAGACATGCCGTCAGGCAGAGGCTTCATGCGCCCGTTGCACTAGGCCCGGACACTCTGCTGAGTCCTGCACAGCCACCCCCCTGTGTGTGAATTGCCAGGGGGCGCATATGGCTTCGGATAAGAAATGCCCTCGTTGGATATCCGAGTGCAAGATTCAGCAGGTGCGTGTGGAGAAGGGGCTGTCCTTTCTGGATGCCAAAAAACTGGTTGAAGGCCCTGGTGCAGCTGCGGCTGCCCCAACCTCTAACACCTCAGTGTATACTTTTAGTGCAGCGGTGGCAGGCAAGCGCCCCACCAAAGACTTTTCATGTCAGACCCCAACTTCTTGGTTGGGGGCGGAGCCTCGGCTCATCTCGCCCCTGGAGAGTAACCCTCCTCCGGTGGTGACAAGGAGCCAGGGAACGCAGAAGGCGGACACTGCCGGTCCGGTTGTGCCGCCTTCTGTTGCCCCTAAGCCTCAGCCCCCACCCAAACCTGTTAGTCAGTCAACTCCAAAGGCTTCTGGCTCTGGTCAGCCTTCTAAGGCCGCTAACTCTAGCGGCAGGAACGCTGCCCAGGACCAGAAGTCTAAGAAATCTATGGGACCGCTGTGCGCACGGGCCCAGAAGGGGAACACAGATGTGCCCCTTCAAAACAAATATGCTGCACTGGAGGAGCGGATGGAGGGAGTGGAAGTTGTTGTTGCTGATGCTGCGGCAGCTCCACCCCCTTCCTCTCCGAAGAACCAGAGGAGGCCCGGGAGCCGGCCCCCCTCTGTTTCTTCAACTCCTTCCAAGGTAAAGGAAAAAGGGGGGGAAAACTCCTTACCCCCAGATCAGACTTAATCATGGACTCTTTGCTTCAGTGGAATTGTCGTGGTTTTCGAGCTAACTTTGAGGAATTACGTCTTTTAGTCAAGTTCTATAACCCCTCAGTCATATCTCTTCAGGAGACTTACCTGAAGACTTCTGACCCTGTGTCTTTTAATGGTTTTAATGTTATACATAAAGGCTCTGATTCGGAGAGGCGCTCGGGTGGAGCGGCTCTTCTCATTAGTAGCCAAATTTTATGTAGCCCCGTTAGCATCGACACCTGTCTTCAGGCTGTCGCTGCTCGGGTTACCTTAAAAAAGACCATAACCATATGCAGTATTTACCTGCCACCATCACTGCGGGTCTGTAGCAATGATATTTTTCACTTAGTAGATCAACTGCCCCCTCCCTTTATTCTCATGGGGGATTTTAACGGTCATGCTCACCTTTGGGGTAGTGACCACTATGATGGCAGAGGTCAGATGTTAGAAGATGTTTTTTCTCAACTTAACCTATGTGTCTTTAACGATGGCTCACCTACATACTCTAACTCAGGTTCCGGATCTAGTTCTACCCCACCCGGGTCTGCCCTGGGGGACTTGGGTGGGGTTAGGTACTTTTTAGTTCCCAGGGTCACCCTGGTCAGCCCCACAGGGTGGGTTTTTCTCTCTATTCTGGGGCATGTGTTTCTGTCTACCCGAGGTCCATTCACCTGTATTTGCCTTTTTAAAACTCTCCCTACTGTCTGCACTGCCTGTAGCTCTTGATATTGGATGTGTGTTGCTAAATGGTCTTAGCTTTATTTAGCCCCATGTGTTAGGTTTATTTAACGTATTGGACCGGCTGGCGACATACATTGAATGTTCTGTTTAGTGTTTTTTTTTCACAAGCAGTGCAGGCACATCCTGAGAAAGCCTTGTTGCTGTCGGGACGTTAAGCAATGTACAATCGGATCTAGTTCTGTTCTAGACCTCACTGTGTGTGATCCTTCTCTCATGCTGGACTTTGACTGGAAGGTTCACGACGACCTGTGTGGTAGTGACCGCTTCCCAGTAGTCCTGTCATCGGTCAGCTGTGAGGAGGATTCGCCGGTGGGGCGCTGGAATCTCAAGAAAGCTAACTGGTCTCTGTTTGCCTCTCTCTGTCAGTCTCGTCTTACAGAGGAGGTGGTCATGTCAGCTGAAGAACCTGTTTCTTGTTTTACTTCTATTTTGTTGGAGGTTGCAGGTGAAACCATCCCTAGAACTTCCACATCACTCCCTCGGAAGCCGAGAGTACCATGGTTTAATGAAGAGTGCCGCAAGGCCCAAACAATGCGCAAATCTGCTCAGCGACGTGCATTTCGTAATCCGTCGCAAGCAAATATTTTAACCTTTAAAAGACAGCGGGCGAAAGCCCGTTATATTTTTAAACGTGAACGCCGTGCTTCCTGGAGACGCTTCGTCTCATCTTTATCTTCTAGGACTCCGTCCCAAAAAGTCTGGAAGGCTGTTCGAAGAATTAGGGGCAGGGGTGGCTCGGCTTCTGTCGGCCATCTTAGAGATGGTGCCAGTTTGGTCACAGATAAAAAGGCTGTGGCCAATTTACTTGCCTCCACCATTGCCCATAATTCTTCAACAGAGCATTATTCACCTTTCTTCCAGAGAGAGAAGGAGAAGCGAGAATCTTGTGCTTGTGATTTTATATCGGATAACTTGGAAGACTATAATGCCCCTTTTACGTTTTCAGAATTGCAGCAAGCCATGCAGAAATGTACTGACTCTGCTGCTGGATTAGATACCATCCATTATCAGCTCATAACACATCTGCCTGAGGATTCACTCCTTGTACTTCTCAAGGCCTTTAACCATATCTGGATAACCGGTCATTTTCCGCCATCTTGGCGCCAGGCTGTGGTTGTGCCAATTCCCAAGCCGGGTAAGGATCCTTCCGACCCGGGCAACTACTGGCCAATAGCTTTGACATCATGTTTATGTAAAACTATGGAACGCTTGGTCAACGCCCGACTGGTGTGGCATCTTGAGTCACAGGGTCTCATCACAGACCTCCAGTGCGGTTTCCGGCGCTTCCGTAGTACAACTGACCATCTAGTCCGCTTTGAGTCTTTTATCCGAGATGCTTTTGTCAACAAGCAGCATGTCTATGCAATTTTCTTTGATCTTGAAAAGGCATATGACACTACCTGGAAGCATGGTATAATGTCTGATTTGTCGGACATGGGTTTTAAAGGGCATCTGCCCGTTTTTATTCACAATTTTTTGTCCAACAGGTCGTTCCATGTCCGTGTGGGCTCCACCCTCTCCGACTCCTTTGAACAGGAGATGGGTGTCCCGCAGGGCAGTATTCTATCTCCTGTTTTATTTAGCATTAAAATAAATAACATTGTAAAGGCCGTCAAGGATGATTCTGAATGCTCTTTGTTTGTGGACGACTTTGCTTTGTGTGCACGAGGTCGAGGACTTGCGTCCCTTGAGAGGCGCTTGCAGCTGTGCGTTGATCGCATCCAGGGGTGGGTGTCTCTCAATGGATTCAGATTCTCGCCCTCCAAGACAGTCTGTGTGCATTTTACTAACCAGACGAAATTTTTTCCAGAACCTAGCCTGAGCATTGCTGGAGTGCCAATTAAGGTGGCTGAAGAGGCTAAGTTTTTGGGGGTCATCTTTGACAAAAGATTGACCTTCTGCAACCATGTTAACTACCTTAGAACCTCTTGTCGGAAGGCCCTCGACATTCTTCGTGTCATTGGTCGTACTGACTGGGGTGCAGACCGCATCGTCTTACTTCGACTGTACCGGGCCCTTGTTCGGTCCAAACTGGATTACGGCTCTGTGGTATATGGCTCGGCTTCCAAGTCTGTTCTGCAGCGTCTGAACACAATTCACCATCAAGGTCTGCGCATATGTCTGGGAGCCTTCAGGACATCTCCAGTTCCTAGTCTGTATGCAGAGGCAGGGGAGCCTTCTCTCAGGCTCCGCCGCATCCGCCTCATGCTCAGCTACGTTCTGAAGCTGAAGGCCCATCCAGAAAATCCTGCCTATGATTGTGTTTTTAACCCGTCGTTTGCAGAGATTTACGATGCCCATCCGGGAGCTGGCCGTCCACTTTCCTTCCGTGTCCGACCTCATCTGCAGGCGGCCGGAGTGGACCTGGACAAAGTTTCGGAATCTCTGCAACACGTCACTCCACCCTGGCTACTACCAGTTCCTGACATCTTGCTGGACTTGACCGCCCACAAGAAGGATTGTACTCCACCAGCCATATACCAACAGAGCCTCAATGAACTCCTTTCAATTTTTCCTGGCTATTGTCGTCTTTATACGGATGGGTCCAAGTCTGAGGATGGAAGAGTGGCTGCGGCTGCAGTGTCCTCTCGCCATCCTAGACGCCCATTTAAGCTCCGTCTCCCTGACCATTCCTCTGTATTTAGTGCAGAACTGCAGGCCATTCTGCTAGCACTCAAGCATGCCTATCAGTCTCGGGAAAGGAACTTCCTGATTCTGTCTGACTCTCTTTCTGCCCTGCAGGCCCTTCAGGGCGCGGGAACAGACCATCCACTGCTGGTGCAGATTAGAGAGCTCTACGCGGACTTGATGAAGGAATATTATGACATCATTTTTATTTGGGTCCCAGGCCATGTGGGCATCGAAGGCAACAGAATCGCAGATTCTGCTGCCAACAGTGCCCGCAGTGACCCTGTCCCTGACACACAGACTGTCTATAGTGATTTTAAACCTGTTATTAGTGCGTACATAGCCCGCGAGTGGCAGTCCGAGTGGGACAAAGAGGAAGGGAACAAGCTTCATGAAGCTCTTCCTAAGTTGTCTGACAGTCTACCTTTCCGCTGCGGCAGCCGCCGTGAGGAGACTGTCCTTGCTCGGCTCCACATCGGGCACACATATGTTACGCACTCTTACTTACTTAAACAGGATGAGCGTCCATGGTGTTTTGCCTGTGATGAGCAGTTTTCTGTTCGACACTTTTTGCTGTATTGTGCTGACCTAATTGACACCAGATATAAACACTTCACAGCAGACTCCTTGAAGGTTTTGTTCCGGGATGTTCCCCCGGACAAAATCTTCAATTTTTTGAGAGAATGCAATATTTTTAACAAGATCTGAGCATTCATAGACTATGTGAATTTTTTTATTTGCCCTTTTTGAGAGTCTGTAGACGTTTCTTTTCCAGACATGTGCGACATTTTAGCCTGAGATTTTTAATCTATATTTACATCTTGTCTTAAGACCTTGCTTTTAGTCTGGCTGACCAGATTTTTACCCATCCCGCTGTGAGATGGCCTTAGTCGCCTGCTCGGCGTTAAACCCAAATAACTAACTAACTAACCAACTTCGTTGGTCAGTGGTTTTGCCCATGGTTGGTTTTCTGTCGGGGTTTGCTCCCCTAGCCTTTGCCTCTCTTGAGGCACCCACAAGACAGTGGCGGCTATTTACACATAGTTGGGAGTCTGGTTCACGGGCATCAGGGCATAGCCACACGCCGGTGGGCCTGCATGCATCATGTCTGGGGGCCAGACCTCCTCCGAGTCCCCTGTAGTTCAGCCTGAGTCCATAAGGTGCTCAGTTACCGTGTGTCACCACTAGGAGGCACTTACTTACTTACTTACTTACGCCTGTCACCCCTACCCGGGTATAGGCCGTCGACGAGAGACCTCCAGCAACTCCTGTCCTGTGCTTCTCCTTCGATTCTACTCCAGGTGGTTCCCACTCTCTTGATGTCTGCTTGGAGGTCTCGGCGCCAGGAGTTTCTCGGCCTACCTCTTTTCCTCTTTCCCTGGGGGTTCCAACCCCACCCGGGTCTGCCCTGGGGGACTTGGGTGGGGTTAGGTATTTTTTAGTTCCCAGGGTCACCCTGGTCAGCCCCACAGGGTGGGTTTTTCTCTCTATTCTGGGGCATGTGTTTCTGTCTACCCTTTGTCCATTCACCTGTATTTGCCTTTTTAAAACTCTCCCTACTGTCTGCACTGCCTGTAGCTCTTGATATTGGATGTGTGTTGCTAAATGGTCTTAGCTTTATTTATGCCCCATGTTGTAGGTTTATTTAATGTATTTGACCGGCTGGCGACATACATTCAATTTTCTGTTTAGTTTTTTTTCACAAGCAGTGCAGGCACGTCCTGAGAAAGCCTTGTTGCTGTCGGGACGTTAAGCAATGTACAATCAATCAATCAATTCCCTGGGGGTTCCATGACAATGCCTGCCTAGTGATACTGGAAGCTGGCTTTCTCAGGCTGTGACCGATCCATCCCCATCTTCTTCGCCCAATTTCATTCTCTGCTGTTATCTGCTCTGTTCTGTCCCAGAGTCTGACGTTGCTGATCTTCTCTGGCCAGTGGATTTTCAAAATTCTTCTAAGGCAACTGTTCATGAAGGTCTGTACTCTGTTGACTGTGGTTTTTGTCAATCTCCAAGTCTCTGCTCCATATAGGAGAACTGCTTTTACATTGGAGTTGAAAATCCGGACTTTGGTGTGTTGTGACTGCTCTCTGGAACTCCACACTTTTTTTAACTGGAGAAAGGCTGCTCTGGCTTTACCGATTCGTGCTCTGACATCTGCATCAGTGCCGCCTTTTTTGTCTATGATGCTCCCGAGATAGGTGAAGGACTCCACCTCCTCCAACGGGGTGCCAGCAAGCAAGATTGGTTCTTCCCTGGTTGTGTTCAGCCTCATTGTCTTTGTTTTCTGTTTGTGAATGGTGAGGCCCACTTGGGACGAGATGTCAGCAAGCCTCGTGGTCTTGTCCTGCATTTGTTGACGAGTGTGGGACAGTAATGCCAAGTCGTCTGCAAAATCGAGGTCATCAAGCTGTGTCCACAGTGTCCACTGTATTCCACTTCGTCTGTGCTCTGTGGTTATCTTCATGACCCAGTCTGTGGCCAGTAGGAAGAGGAACGGAGACAGCAGACACCCCTGCCTGACACCAGTTCTGACCTGGAGCTCCCTGGTGAACTGCCCTTCGTGGATCATGCGACATGTCATGCCATCATAGCTGCTCTTGATCAGGCGGACGAGCTTTGTGGGTACACCGTAGTGTCGTAGGAGTTTCCACAGAGTCTCTCGGTCCACGCTGTCAAATGCTTTCTCATAATCCACAAAGTTGACGTACAGCGGGGAGCTCCACTCCAGAGACTGTTCCACGATGATGCAGAGAGTGGCGATCTGGTCTGTACATGATCGGTTCTTCCTGAATCCTGCTTGCTGGTCTCTCAGGTGGGGGTCAACGGAGCTCTTCATTCTCTCTAGGATGATCCTGTTGAAGACCTTTCCTGGTACTGACAGCAAGGTGATTCCTCTGTAGTTGGAACACTTGCTGAGGTCGCCTTTCTTGGGAAGCTTTTTTAGGTACCCCTCCTTCCAGTCAGCTGGCATCACCTCCTCTTCCCAGATCTTTCCAAACAGTGGGTACAGCATCTCCACTGTTGTCTCTAGGTCTGCTTTCAGAGACTCTGCTGGGATGCCATCTGGTCCTGCTGCTTTGCCATTCTTCAAAAATGCCACTGCTCTTCTGATCTCTTCCCGGCTGGGTCTGTCACAGCTGATGGGTAGGTCGGTCTCTGCCGGCTGGATGTCGGGGGGGGGGGGGGGGGGAGTCGGGTGGGCTAGGTCTGTTCAGTAACTCTTCAAATTACTCGGCCCATCTGTCGAGTTGGTCTGCTCTGTCTGCAATAGGCTTGCCTTCTTTGTCTTTTACTGGTCTTTCTGTATGGCCATACTTACCCGACAATCTTCTGGTAATGTCATAGAGCCGTTTCATGTTGCCGCTGCCTGCTGCCTTTTCTGCCTCTGCTGCCAGGCTGTCTGTGTAGGCCCTCTTGTCTGCCCTGATACTCCTCTTCACCTCGCGGTTGGCTTCCGAGTATTCCTCCTGTGCCCTTACTTTGGCTGCTCTCGTGCGACTGTTGTTGACCGCTGCTTTCTTCTGCTTCCTCGCTTCTATCTTCTTCAAGGTCTGTGCCGACAGCCAGTCCTTGTGGTGGTGTTTCCTGAGCCCTACAGTGTCTTTGCAGGTTGAGTTCAGCGCCTCTCTAACTGCCTCCCACTGCTGCTCTGTGGTGACCGCCTCCTCTTCATTTACTAGCTCCTGTAGCGCTTGAAACCGGTTGGACAGCACCAGTTTGAACTCTTCTCTAACTCAGTTTCTCTCAGGAGGCCTACATTATAGCTCTGTCTTCTTGTTGTCTCTGTGCGGCTTTTCTTTAGTTTGAGCTTCATTCTTAAGGTAAGCAGATGGTGGTCTGAGGCGACATCTGCTCCCCTCCTCACTCGAACATCTTGAAGGGATCTTCTAAATTTTTTGTTAATGCAGATATGGTCTATTTGGTTCTCTGTTGTATGGTCAGGTGAGACCCAAGTTGCTTTGTGTATTCTTCTGTGTGGGAAGATGCTGCCTCCAATGACAAGTCGGTTTAGAGCACAAAAGTCTACAAACCTCTCCCCGTTCTCACTCATCTCTGAGCCTAGTCCCTGTCTCCCCATCACCTCTTTGTATCCGGTGTTGTCCTCCCCTATTTTGGCATTAAAATCGCCCATGACGATGGTGATGTCTCCCTCCGCACATTTGTCCACGGCACTCTGGAGTTGAACAAATGCAGGACAAGACCACGAGGCTTGCTGACATCTCGTCCCAAGTGGGCCTCACCATTCACAAACAGAAAACAAAGACAATGAGGCTGAACGCAACCAGGGAAGAACCAGTCTTGCTTGCTGGCACCCCGTTGGAGGAGGTGGAGTCCTTCACCTATCTCGGGAGCATCATAGACAAAAAAGGCGGCACTGATGCAGATGTCAGAGCACGAATCGGTAAAGCCAGAGCAGCCTTTCTCCAGTTGAAAATAGTGTGGAGTTCCAGAGAGCTGTCACAACACACCAAAGTCCGGATTTTCAACTCCAATGTAAAAGCAGTTCTCCTATATGGAGCAGAAACTTGGAGATTGACAAAAACCACAGTCAACAGAGTACAGACCTTCATGAACAGTTGCCTTAGAAGAATTTTGAAAATCCACTGGCCAGAGAAGATAGCAACGTCAGACTCTGGGAGAGAACAGAGCAGATAACAGCAGAGAATGAAATTGGGCGAAGAAGATGGGGATGGATCGGTCACAGTCTGAGAAAGCCAGCTTCCAGTATCACTAGGCAGGCATTGTCATGGAACCCCCAGGGAAAGATGAAAAGAGGTAGGCCAAGAAACTCCTGGCGTCGAGACCTCCAAGCAGACATCAAGAGACTGGGAACCACCTGGAGTAGAATCGAAGGAGAAGCACAGGACAGGAGTTGCTGGAGGTCTCTCGTCGACGGCCTATACCCGGGTAGGGTTGACAGGCGTAAGTAACTCTGGAGTCGGTCGTAGAACTCTTGTTTCTCTTCCTCGTCACTGTCATTGGTGGGCGCATAACACTGGATGACGTTCAGCTTGAGCTTTTTCTTGGTTCTAAAGGCTGCTGTGATAATTCTTGGCCCAAGAGGTTCCCAGCCCATCAGCGTAGGAGGCACTACATGAGGCTTATTGTTGGAGAGGCTATGTACTGGCAGAGAGAGACTGACGCATTCTGCCCTCCTTTTCGCAATACTGCTAGCCAGCGGTGGAAGCTGAGAGCAAGAAGTGACAAGCACTACCACTGCGCTACCACACTAGACGCATCACAACAACCATTTTTGACACACAAAAACAGATTCAGTATAAGATGTTTCAGTGGACACTAGATTCTTTGGAACACTTTAAACGGAATTCATTTATTTGAACAGTTTGTTGCTGAACAAAACCAGGCTCTGCATAGTTCTTTAATTTTCCTCTTTTTTTTCCCCCTTCTTGGCTTGTCTGTGTCAGCCAGTACAAGTCACTGTCAGTCTCAGAGTGAGGACTTTACAGTATTCACATTCCCATACAAAGAGTGACCAGAGAAATGCCATATGGCTAGGATTTCCCAGTAGCCGGTACAGCGCAGTTTCCGTTTGCACACGCGGAAGTCGGTGCCAGCAGCGTGGCGCCGGGCTCGCAAAATTGGCGATGCCTGGATCTCTTAGCATAGCGTCAGTGCTCATTGACCACATGGACAATATCTGATTATGTCAGCTAGGAATAATTTAAATTTTAATCAATTGATTTAATGCTTTGTATCCTGTTTGTCACTGGTTGTAAAAGAAAAAAATAAATTAAATAAAAGATCCTCCCAAAATAACATGATAGGTATGTTGTAATGAAGTTTTATGTCTTGTCAGGTGGGCATGACCTCGTTCTGCTTCGCCATGGCAGGCATGGTGCTAGTACAGAATGTGGTGTTTGTCACGCTGATGGCTATGCTGACAGGGTTTGCCTACGCCACGCTCACCACCATTCCATTCATGTTGGTCACCCAGTATCACACTGATAAAAAGGTGAGTTGGACAGCTCGTGGGACATGTACTTTAGTGCAAGGTCATTCCTAAGAAGGAAAGAACCACACTTAGAAAGGGCAAGTGCAAACAGTTAACTCATTCAAGACGCGCTGCCTCTGGATACGCAGCGAACCACCACGTATCTGGAGGCGGCACGTCTCGAATGAGTTAAATTGTGTTACACTTTCTAAGCGTGCTTCTTCAGCAATGTATGGGCAGTTTCTTTGCATCTCACACACTTGGCATTCACCTTTATGGTCTGACTTAGGCGTTTCAGTGGCTTTGTTTTTGTAACTGCGGGCCAGCCTTCGTAGAATATGGTACCCTAGTCAGACGGCTTTATTCACATTTGCATTATTTTGCTGCTGAAATTGTATTGTCAGTGAGGAAAGAGCACGTAGTAAACAAAGTTCTGCTTGTGGGTCTGTTGTCCACAAGCAAAACTTTTGTTTATTACGTGCTCTTTCTTCATGCATTACTTTGCATGGACTAGCTATGGCTGAAATCTGGACCTTTTGCGCCCGAGAATACAGTTGGGAGCGCACGTGGACCACATAATATAGGTCAGCCTTAGTATATCACCATGAAGACAATATTAGTTGTATTACAAGTTAGGCTTTGCCAGTGGTTCTTGTCACCTAAAGGGTCCGGTCAGGGGTGTCAATGTTGGAGGTAAGAGTCGAGGACTTTAGCCAAGACTCTTACCTCCGACATTGACACCCCCTGATTTTGTCTTCAACTGTAAAAAATAATAGTCTGAAGTGTAACCTTGAAAGGACCCCAAACTTTACGTGTGACATAGAGATTCAGGGAACATAATTTTCCATACTTCCGACTATCAGTAAACACCCTCGTGCAAACTGCATTCGAGTGGAATTTCTCTTTCAGGTATTTTTTAATTTAACACATTTTCAGTCATTCTTTTGTATGAAATTGGTAAAATGGGCGGAACACAACACGTGCATATAATTATTTTGTTGCATAACCCCCTCAATTTTTATTGGCTCACGTCCGAAGCAAAAGTGAGTCTATGTTTTGGGCCAGTGGTCGTCTGTCTGTCTGTCATCCGTCTGCCATTGTCCGTGGTAAACTTTAACGTTGGCACTTTCTCAGAGACTATTCAAGTTACAGTCTTCAAACTTGGCCCAAGGATACTTTGTGGCAAGACCTTTCTAAACATACCAATTTCAGTGACCTCTCACAAAAGTCAAGGTCACAGGGGCTCATGAAATAGGTCAAAAATAGCTATATTTTGGCATAATTTATTTTTGGCTCACGTGCGAAGCAAAAGCGAGTCTATGTTCTGAGCCAGTGGTCGTCTACCGTAAATTTTAACGTTGGCATTTTCTTGGAGATGATTCAAGCTACAGTCTTCAAACTTGGCCCAAGGATACTTTGTGGCAAGACATTTCTAACCATACCAATTTCAGTGACCTCTCATAAAGGTCAAGGTCACAGGATTAGGAAATATATCAAAAATAGCTATTTTTGGACTTATTTGATTTTTTTTTCTCAAATACCATTCACAACTTCAAACCCAAACTTGGTAAAAGAAACCTGATGGTAAGACCTTTATACACACACTAATTTGGTTGATTCCTCAGAAAGGTCAAGAGTCACGAGCTCATGAAATAAGTCCAAAATCGCCATATTTTTACCTAAATTTTTTTTTCTCAAATACTATTCACAACTTTAAATGCAAGCTTGGTACAAAGATACCTGATGGTAAGACCTTTCTATGCATACTAATTTGGTTGATCCCTCAAAAAGGTCAAGGGTCACAAGAGCTCCAGAAATAGGTCAAAAATCGCCATATTTTGACAAAAGATGTTTTTTCTCAAATACTATTCACAACCTCAAACCCAAATTTGCTACGGAGATACCTGATGGTAAGACCTATCTATGTATACTAATTTGGATGACCCCTCGGAAAGGTCAAGGGTCACAAGAGCTCAGGAAATAGGTAAAAAAAATAGCCATATTTTGACAAGAAATGTTTTTTCTCAGTTATTATTCACAACTTCGAACCCAAACTTGCTACAGAGATAATAATAATAATAATAATACATAGTTCTTGTATAGCACCGTTCTCCAGGAAAACACTGGACTCACTGCGCATGCACAACAGCACACCCTTTCTCTCTCAGACACACACGCATAATTATACACTACTTTAAACCACCCCATCCCCTCCAAGAGCTCCAGAAATAGGTCCAAAATCGCCATATTTTGACAAAAGATGTTTTTTCTCAAATACTATTCACAACCTCAAACCCAAATTTGCTACGGAGATACCAGATGGTAAGACCTATCTATGCGTACTAATTTGGATGACCGCTTGGGAAAAGGTCAAGGGTCACAAGAGGTCAACAAATGTGTATAAAATGCCAATAATTGTAGTTATTATCAACATTTTTGCGAACTTTTCAATCAAGTTTGGCACAAAGGTAGCTGTTGATAAGACCTTCCTATGTATCCTAATTTAGTTGACTCACTGCAAAGGTCAAGAGTCACGGGGGTTTCACAGATGCGTGAAAACTGATTAAATTTTGAGAAAACATGGATTTTGTTAGTGCAGACGCATCTCTTTACTTACTGTCGGATATTGTGGGTCGGTCATACACGTGAGCCATAAGGGCTTTGCCTTTCTTGTTTCTCAAATACTATTCACAACTTCAAACCCATACTTGGTAACAGAGATACCTGATGGTAAGATCTTTCTATGCTTACTCATTTGGTTAATCCCTTCAAAAGGTCAAGGGTCACAAGAGCTCAGGAAATAGGTCCAAAATAGCCATATTTTGACAAAAGGTGTTTTTTCTCAAATACTATTCACAACTTCAAACCAAAACTTGGTACAGAGATACCCGATGGTAAGACCTATCTATGCATACTAATTTTGATGACCCCTTCGAGAAGATCAGTGGTCACAAAAAGTCAACAACTGTGTATAAAATGCCAATTTTGGATAAAATTGTAGTTATTATCAATATTTTTTGCAAACCTTTTAATCAGATTTGGCACATGGGTAGCTGATGATAAGACCTTCCTATGTATACTAATTTAGTCGACTCATCGCAAAGGTCAAGCGTCACGGGGGTTTGGCAGATGTGTGAAAACTGATTAAATTTTGAGAAGACATGGATTTTGTTGGTGCAGAACCATCCCTTTACTTATTCTCACACTCATGTGGATCGATCATAAACGTAAGTCATAAGGGCTTTGCCTTTCTTGTTTATCCAGCTTTTTGTTTATTCGCCGTTACGAATACGGTCAGTATGTGATAGGGCCTTCGCTTCAGTCGAAATTTCCTGTCGTTGATATTATCTAACGTATCCAATTATTCAGTTATGTTTTGTTTGACACTGGTACCGCCGGTATCACAGAACACCTATATATAGTTTTTTGTTGTTGTGTAGCCCCCTAAATTATTTATTTATTGGCATATTTTTATTTAGAGGTTTGACTGAATGAAGATAGGGTGTGTCTGTATCAAGAAATGTGATTGACCAAAGATTTATTTGGGGATGAATGCTTTGCTTAGCGAGTATTGTTGTCATCGTAACATTTAATAAGGGACTTTACTTATCACATGTTACCTAGGTAATATGTCACAAGGGGACACCCGTTGCCTTCAGAATGGATGACCAGGGAAAAAACTAAAAATATAGAGCCAGGCCAATGAGAAAAAGTGTAAGGAGACTGAAAGAAGACATACTGCACTATCCTCTAACGCATTATTGTAATGCTGAATTTATATAGATTTGTGAAGAAAAAGGGCTTCGGGCTGATGTAAGCCTTAGCTGGCCCCACACATGGCTGTGAGTAGGTCAGATAAGGCTGATGTTGGCCCATGGACCTTTTGCTTACCTTGGGAGTACATTACATTATGTACTGGAGTGCATGAAACTGATGCTGACCTGCACTAAGGGTGACCTTAAGCCCACATTGTTACCTGTCTAGACCTTCTATAAAGTTTTGGCTTTTGGTCATGTTGAGATGGTTGAATAATGGAGAATAACAGCCATTGAATAATGAGAAGCAAAGGCAGTGAAAGTCAATGATCTAATAAAGGTGCCTTTTCAGTGGGCTTTGCTGTAATTCATTATGATTGTCTTCAAGTGAATGCTTGCACATCTGGCACTAAATAGCTGTAAATGAAGAAGGTTAAAAACTGAAGGAAAGTGGTTCTAGATGAAAGTGACATCCCCGGAGCAATATTTCAACGGTTGTTGTGTCCTCCAGATATACTTCCGAGACTTTCCCGCAGTGGGGGGTGAACCAGAGCGAGGGATCGGGGCTGACATGGCTGTCCTCGACTCTGCATATTTTCTGTCTCAGGTAAGCACGCAGTTATGATGATGTAGGGTCATGCAAGAGCTGCTGTAAGTTGCAGCGTGGGGGGGGGGGGGGGGGGGGGGGGGGGGGGGGGCTCGATGCAATATGGGAGACAACTCTTTCCGTTTGTAAGAGCCAGACCATTCTGTCTACAGGAAGCATAGATTCTCATGAGCTCCTGCAGATGCAGGGCTCATAAGAATCTACACCTCTTGTTCACAGAGATTAGCTGAATTAGCACCTGTGTGCTCGGGGAATTCATCTACATTGATCCCCTCATGCCTCAGATCATTTTCTGATTTTTTTTTTTGTAAATTCAAGCCAAAGCACCCCAGCCATCCAAGGAACATGGATACGAAAAGTTGTCAGCAAAAGGCATAGATCCTCATGAGCCCCAGCAACTGCAGTTTGATTGTATTCACTGTTCCTCGGTAGTGAAGGAGTTAGTCCCCTTGTACATCCAGTCACCAGTGCTGTAAATAGTATCCGTCCGTTACTGCATGCATAAGCAAAGAATACAGTGGAAACAGACTGCACGCACTATCCTTGAATTGCTGATTGGATTGCACCCTGGACGGCAGGCACTCTTCATTTTTGCTTTTCTTCTGATCAGGTGATCCTGTCGGTGCTAATGGGAAGCGTCGTGCACATCACGGGCACCGTGGTCAGCTACATGGTGACGGCCGGCACCTTCGGTCTGCTGGCCTGCTTCTTCATCCAGTTCATTGTGACTTGCCCGGAGGAAATGTCCCACTGATCCAGGTCAGGAGTTGGTCCAGCTCACTGGAAACCATATTAAACCAGTTTGTTCTGACACATTTCAGGTGGCCAGTCAACCATGCTGGTTGAAATCCCATTTGTGAGCGCAGCCACCCAGCACTGGTGGCTGCATTCACAAGGAATTTAACCCCTTTGCTGCCAGCGGACGCAAGATTATGTCTTTGAAAACGGGGCAGTATTCAACACCCATCAGTCCGAGGAAGACGGATTTGAGTAAGGTCAGCAAGAGGCCAAAAATCTCATGAGCCCACGCTGATGCGGGGGCTCATGAGATTTTTGGCTCTTGCAGTTGAGTGGTGTTCACATTTTTGCCGACAGTGAAAGGGCTACGGGTGGTGCCAGAGCAGCGTGTCACATTAACAATTCAACCACCGTGGTAAAGAAAATGTATTACTCCAATCAGCCATGACCCACTACTGCAGGACACCAATCGACCATGATAGTTTGAGGTCACTGGTGGTGGTCACTGAACCCTTTGGCTGTCGGTAGTGGCTTTTGTCGCGATAATTTCTGTAGGAATCATGACAAAAAATGCTGCTGACGGCCAGAGGATTCAATGCCGGCAATGGTCTGTGTTTGTGTTGCATAGGTGTTGCAGGTCCGTGAGATCACTACAGTGGAGTCCAGTTAACACGAACTCGCTTAACACGAATTTCCGGTTAACACGAACCGCTTTTGCATTCCCGGCTGACGGCCTTCTTATTATGTATTAAAATTTCACTGATAACACGAAATGCTTAACACGAAATTTCGCTTAACACGAAGCTGTTTTCGGTTCCCGACCAGAGCAATTTCACTATTATTCACCTGTTTAACACGAACACACATTCCAGTCTCAAACACCGAAAACCGACTCATGAAAGGGGCACTGCACGAGTCGCTCTCGTGCTGTAGTACACACGACACATGAACGAACTCTAGCCTGTGATTGGCTGAATAGCCTTCAGTCCTTGTAATCCGTCTTCTCATTGGCTAGTGTTTTTGAACTGAATTCATGCATCATTCGTGTACCAACACTCCCTCAATTCAGTTAACTACCGATCACGGCTACCCCCAAGGTAAAACAGAAGTCGACTACGCTTGAAGTGAAAAAACAAGATTAATGAGATCCACGATTGTCTCTCTACACGGGCTGTCAATAACGCAAGACCGATTTCGATCATGGCCCGTTTTTTAAATGACTGACTGTGTTGCTTTTACCAATGCCAGATGCCCGTGTTGCTTTTACTTTACTATGGATTTTACCTGATGGATTTTACATTAACTACGTGAGCTGTACACATATCCTTGTGTTTTCCTAGCGAGCTGAACGTAATGTAAGCATATATAGTACAATAATATGCACTTTTAACCTCGTACTCATTCATGCACGCATCTCTTACACACTTTTTCCTTGCCGGGAGGGCCGTGATCAATTTTGAGGCCATATTGGTTAACACGAAATACGGTTAACACGAAGTGATTTTCCATGTCCCCAGAAATTCGTGTTAAGCGGACTCCACTGTACTTGAACCCTTACTATCTGCAAGAGGCAAAGATCCTTACAAGCTCCTACAGGCTATGGGGACTCATGAGGATCAACGGGTCTGCAAGTGAATATTTTTGCTGCTATATTTTTGCTGCTGCAAACTATTTTGATGTGTTTTGTGGGGTGTTTTGTTTTGTTTTTGCGTGTGTTAATTTTAACTCATTTACTAGTAACAATGACTGCTTCAGCTTTTGGAGGCATTTATGAAGACTGTAACAGCTGTGGGAAATGAATTTATTATGATCGTTCACCCTTTTTTCTGTTGGTAGCGTTTTTGTAACAATGATTCCTGCCGGAATCACTGTGATAAAAAGCGCTACCGACATCCAGAGCCTTATAGGGGCATGTCGGATCAGCCTGGCTCCTTCCCAGATGCAGACTCCTCTGACACTATCCTTGAACTATCATGACCGATCCATGTGCCACTGTTGTGTCTTGAGGTTGAACATGTCAGACTGTGAAATCGAGCAAGCTTCTGTAGAACTCTTTCTATTTGCACTTGTGCCAGTTGCCTAAGTGAGCTTAGTCCTGCATAAGCCACTAAGCAAGGTGCTCCGTTATCACGGAGTACCTTGCTTAGTGCCTTGCGCAGGACTAAACTCACTTATGCAAGTGGCCTGAGGTCCTTTGCAGCTGCTGGTTTTTTTTTTTTCTTTCTGTCGCCATATATTTTGACATGAAGTTCATAGAACCCTCGCCTTCCTATAAGCCATCAGAACATATCTGACCCAATGCAATGATATATATTTTTGTAACAATTTAGCATTTATCAATTTCTCAAGTTGTGTATTGTGGGTCTTTTAACTCTTAAACTCTCAGAACTAAATGACTTCCGTTCTGTGGAATGGAAGTCATTTAGTTCTGGGAGTTTAAGAGTTAAAAATTGTCTCAAAAGTTTTCCTACTTGAGCTTTTTTGTTATGATACTCCGCGTTGATCTACAAAGTATCTTTACATGTGTGGTGATTCATCTTTTGTGGGCAGATTATGTGGATTTCATTCTGTGCTGTTCAGTGGTTTTTGGACCTTATAGCAGAAAGCCATATGGTACCAGAATCAAAGGCCAGTACACATAAATGGATGAATACCGGTATACATGAATTTTCTGAGAGCAGGTTGTTGTTTGCTTTGATCTTCATCACAGTGTTGATACTAAATTTATATTTATGCTGAACAGTATATTTTTGAACAACAGTTGCTGAACATTTGAATGGATAATTTTTGCTTTCACTTGAATGGATAATTTTGCTTTCACTTGTAGCTCATGTGTGATAACAAAAAGTGAGTCCTTGCAATGAGCCATCAATGGCCCATCTATTCATCTATCGTCCTATTGTATCCTTTGATAGCAGTGTGAACTTTTTTTCCCCACAGGAGTCTTGAAAGCTTTGCCTTTTAAGTTGTACAGATCTTGCATCACATCAGCCTCTTGTGTGTCAAATTATTTTTCACCATTGTAAATTTTGATTTTGTATTTAGCATCCATATTCTTTCTGCTGCAAAGCTAACCATCTTTGACAGGCATAGATTCACATGACCTCCCTCTGCTGAGACCCATGTGGCTCTACGCATTTTGCTCACCTTGAACAGCGTTCAGTACGCATTCAATTAACCCATGAAGTCCTGAGGACAAAATTATCAAATTTTATATATCCTCTGAGGTCCGCGTCAGTTCTGGAGACCAATTGACTTTGACAGTTTTTGGGTGGTGTCAAAATAGCTTGATGCCTAGAGGCAACAAGCTAGGTGACAAGCTATTTTGACATCAGCTTTGAAATATCATGGTCGATCCATATGCTGATTTATCATCTCAAAGCTTTATGGATGCAGCATAATGATTATCTGGCATTTTTGTGTTGCTACTTGATCTCATTCAGCCTTAACATTACAACAACTAACAAGAGACAGCTTGACCTTGATAGTTAAAGGGTGGTGCCAGAATGGCTGTTTTGGCACCAGACCTGAATGGCTGTTGTCGATCACTGAAATGCCACATACCCCCGGTAGTCTTTACATAGTCTTTATAGGACAAATCTGGGCCTCTTGGCTCAGCTGGTAGCGCTTTTTGTCATGATTCCTGCAGGAATCTTTGTGACAAAAAGCGCTACCCACAGCCAAAGGGCTAGAAGGCCACAACTTGTTAATAGCCCACATGGCTTATTGGTAATTGTTATTCTCCACACCAAGTCTCTGTCATTTCCTTACTTCTCATTTCAATTTTCCAAAAACAGACGTACACACGTGTACATATTTAAGAGGGAGTCTACTTGGGTTTGTGAATTGTTGTTTAGCAAGAAGATGTGACATTTTGTTTCTTCAAAAACATTACCGATGACATGACTTTATGGAAGTGTCTACTACTTACTCAATTCTAGCCTAAGAACCCGTTGTGTTACCACACAACCCGGGAGGCACTCGGGGAACCCCGAGGGGGGCCGAGAGTTGGCCATTACTGCCCATCCGGTTCCGAGTCGTGACTAACCAGTCTACTTAGGCTCACGCTGTTCAGACGTGTTGCTCTAGCCTACGGACTTTGGGAATTTTGACCGGTTCACTGGTCTTCCGGACTTTGGCTTCTTCACTTGGCTTCTACTTCGTCGGCCCTGCCTGTTCCTCTGCGCGGCTCTGTCGTCCCCTCATCGTTGGCTGCTGCCCTCTTCGGCCTTTTGAGTGCCTGGGCTGCGCGTTGAGCGTCGCCGGGACTTAACCCGGTCGTGCCTTGGGTGTTTGGACATTTCTCCCCCCGTTCCTGCTCCGGCGGAAAGATAAGGTAGCTGGGTTGGCCCTCGGCCGGTTCCCGGGCTGGGCACTGGTTTGAGCTGGCACGAGGGCAGTCTTTATCTTCGCTGTTGCTTGCGCACCAAAATTCTCGACTCTTAGCTTGGCGGGGCCCCTCGCGCCCGCGTCCACTCACCTTTCGGTTGATTGGTGTGGCATTGTTGGCGCTTACCTACTCACTTGTACCTTGTGCGATTTGGGGAATTTGTTATGCTCCAGGCCATGCCTTGACGCCATTATGTTGGTGGATGTGGCGGGCTCAGACGCTTACCTCGTTCCTGAATCTGTCATGAAATGCTTGTTTTTTTTTGTGCACCAGGACAACGCTGCTCGTCAGCAGGAGCACTGAGCCCGGCTGCTAGTGGTTGCAGGGGCCTATTGTTGCCCTGCAAGGAAGCGGAGGTTCCAGTGTCCGCCCGATAACCTCAAGGTCTGTCTCCCTGCGCCGGATGTGCCGCCGACCACGCTTGCAACGTCTGCTCCTCCTGGCCCGAACTGCGCTGGTCACAGCTACGCAGTTTCTACAGACGCAAGCGGCCGACGCCTGTGGCTGCTTCGAGACCAGTCGAGACGCCATCCACCGTGCCCGGTGCTCCGACTGCTCGAGACCGCGACGACCTTGTGGAGAGAGCGCCACGCCGGACGCAGTAGGCTAGTGCACGGAGTGGGTTGATCGAGGCGGCCGCTTCCAGGAGGGAGCGCGCCTGGACAAGCCTTCTGACAGGCAGAGATCCCGCCTCGCCAAAGAGCCCGGTTCGGAGAGGCGCGCCTCACGCCGTCCCATGTCCTCTTCCGATCCCCACTTGTCTCCTTGGAAGCCCGCTGGCTCCTACATGGAGTCACCTCGCCGGCAGAGAGCCCACCTCGCCACAGAGCTCGGCTCGGAGAGACTTTCGCGCACTCGTCCAACGTCGCGGCGCGGCACGGAATCCACCCGCCGCTCAAGATCTGCCCGTCCCTCTCGCTCCCTGCCAGGGTATCCACGCTTTCTGCGGACTGCCCGCCGTCTCCCCCCCCCCACTCACGAGAAGGATCTTCACTGGTGGTCGCTGGAAGACAGCTAGGAGTTCCTGTCCCGGCCACGGCTTCCGGCCTTCGTGACCTGTGCTATGCTGCTCAGCGCTCCTCCTGTCGGGTTCCTGGGACTCCGTATGCTTTGCCGTCCATAGATGTCCGCCCGGTTTCGGCTTGCCTTCGTCAGGACTGGTTCTCGGGACTCTCCCAGGCGTGCCTCTGCCCCCTGCCTGCTGTGGACCCGCACCCGGCTCTGCGTTTGGGATAGGTGACCTCGCTTGTCCGTAACTTCCTAGCCTGCGTGGGATTCTGGAGCTCCTGATCCAAGCCTTCATCCGTCGCTGCGAGGACTCCTGGCTCCCCTACTTGACGACCTGCCGCGGATTGCGCCCCGGTGATGAGGACTCTCCCGCGCCTTGCTTCCCTGGACAGCCCTGCTCTTCGGTGCGTTCGAGCAGACTGAGGAGACATCTAGGACCTTGGGCTTCGCAAGACACCTCCTCTTCGCTCCCGCCGGAGCTAGGCCATGGTTCTCGCCGTGTGATCTTCGACTCCGCCTGCAGCTTTGGACTACGCGTTCAGCCTGGACTTCCGACCTTGTCTCCAGGTCCCTGTGCGCTCGGCCTCCATGGAGTATCTCCGGTGCACTGGCGACGGAGTAGTTCCAGTTCGGGCGCTGCCGTTCGTCTCCTCCTCTGCCCTTGGGTCCTCACCGCTTCTTGGACGCAGTGGTACCTAGGTGCAGCCCCTGTCTCCCTGGCGTCTATCTACCTCGACGACCTCCTCCTGCGCACCTTGGACGCGACCAGACTGCGGACAGGGATGCCCTGATACGGCTGTGCTTGCGGTTCGGGTGACCGGTCACCACAAGTACGTCGGACCTCTCATCGTTTACAGGCTTCTCGAGAGTGCAAGCTATCGCTACAGCCCGCAACCCTCGACATGACGCGTCTACGAGGGAAGATGGCGAGTACTGTGCTCCTGGGCGGCGTCCATCGCCGCACCCCCCACCGACCTAACCCCCAGCTTGCGGACTTTTTCCTCTGGCTCTTCAGAGACCACGGATGGCCTGTTGCGGACATGACTCTTCCGACTTGCTTACTGGTGGCTCTCGCCACGGTGGCCCGAGTTAGCGAGCTACACGCGCTTCAGCGCGCCCTGCCTGCCTGCAGCTTTGAGCAGACCTTCCGTACAGCTCCTTACGGACCCTGCATTCATTGCCATGACCATGTCTCCTTGGACTGCGCCACAGGTGATCACCTCACGGCTGCTGAGACGGACGTACTTTCCCCAGGAGACCAGGCAACAAGATCCTGTGCAAGCCCTACACGTTTACCTATGCCGTCACAAGCCATCCGGAGTGGACGCGCACGCGCACGCCTCTTCTGCCGTTAACCCGGCAGGACTGACGCTACAGCCCAGACGATCTCTTCCTGGCTACGCTCAGTCATACGGTCCGCCTACCAGGATCCCTCCCCAAGGGAGCATAGAGGCTAAAAATACGTGCACACAAGGTACGCGCCATGGTCACGAACGTTGCGTTCGACTGGAACTGTGCCGTCATACACATCGTGGCTTCCGTGGGCTGGTGGGCAGAATCTACCTTCGCCTGCTTCTATCTCGGGGATCTGGCAGGCCAGCGAGACTCCTCGCGCTGGTGGGGGACATCACTGCGGCGCAACACTCCCTCCTGGCGCCTCAGGTATACACCGACCTAGGGTCGTCGGGAGTTTGCGGCAGGGAGGACGGCTCTTGGGCCCTAAGGGTGTGCTGGGGCACGGCACCCTCCTCCTGTTCGCAAATCTTCCATAAAGTCATGTCATCGGTAATGTTTTTGAAGAAACAAATTCATTTTTCTCTAAAAGGTATTTTTTCGAAAAATACTTACCGATGACATGACTCGGACGACCCTCCCACCTGCCCCGCTCACCGCTGGTGAGCTAAGCATCCACGGCTTTACCAGCCAGTGCTGGCGCCTAGCACTTATAGTTCGCTTCCAGCTGCCAGCGAGATAAGGCGCCGCGAGGTCACATTCCACTCTCGCCCGCTCATTCTATTTATATCGCTTGCTACTGTGGGGTACACGGCGTGACCGGCGCTCTGCCGCTATAACAACTACCTACACATTTGTATTCATAACACATCTCTGCCTACAGTGACTGTTGTGGAAGCAACATCGTTCGAAAGTTGAAATTCTCACCTACACACTGATACCAAATATGACAACATTACGACTTGCACTTGTGTAGCAGGTTATGGTGAAAATAAAGAGAACGGGAATTTGTTGATGTACGATGTCGGTGTTTGTTGTGAAATTGACAAAGTTCCCACAGCCGTAACATGAAGACGCTACTTTTCCCAACGAAACACACTTCATGCATAAGGGTCAGCATGCCTACAGTAAGTATCACTTACCGGATTTTGGATTCATGGTGGGGGACGAAAGCAGGAGGGTGGTTAATGAGGTCACTGACAGGTCGCGTGTTGTGTGGTACACGGCGTGACCGGCGCTCTGCCGCTATAACAACTACCTACACATTTGTATTCATAACACAAATCTGCCTGAAGTGACTGTTGTGGAAGCAACATGGTTCAAAAGTTGAAATTCTCACCTACACACTGATACCAAACATGACAACATTACGACTTACACTTGTGTAGCAGGTTATGGTAAAAATAAAGGGAACGGGAATTTGTTGATGTCGGTGTTTGTTGTGAAATTGACAAAGTTCCCACAGCCATAACACAAAGACGCTATTTTTCCCAACGAAACACACTTGCATGCATAAGGGTCAGCATGCCTACAGTAAGTATCACTTACCGGATTTTGGATTCATAGTGGGGGACGGAAGCAGGAGGGTGGTTAATGAGGTCACTGACAGGTCGCGTGTTCTGGCATTTCTCGCCCGCAGCCGTCTCGGTACTCCACAGACTGCTATTGCCATCCCGAAATACGATCAGTCCATAACAGGTCACAAAATTCAACAGTGTTTTTAAACATACCTTGAGGTTTAACACATTTTCTGACACACTAGACATAAGAACCGTTTTACGGGGAGTAGACGTCGGCGGAATAAAAACTTGTATACCACTATCACCTTCATTAGTGCTGTTATCAGTGTCGGTGTTATGAGTGTCACATGCCGCGGATTGAAACGATCGTTTCTTTCCATGCCGGGAACCCCGCTTCGCTGGTCGTCCTCCTTTACCTAGCTGCATGAAGTGAACACACGCGACACATTCTTCAACACTCGTATTTGGATGGAACATGGTCCAAATGTGTTGTGATGAGGCAATATCAGACGCCGCATTTCGCGTTGTCTCCTCGGACACACGTGTTTCAGTCGAGTCTATCCGTTTCATCCGACAATAGCAACTCCGCCTACACATTGTTTTGGAGTGCATCATGTCTTTGTCTTCCTGGATATTAATTCCATAACACTTGTGGATTAAGTGTTCATAATTGATACAAAGAAATGACTTTTTATCCGTGTATCTCTTTTGTGATCTCTCGCCACATATTCTGCACAATGCATTAACTCTCATTGCATGGAACACACCTGTGTGTACACAGACTGCACGCGTTTCGTCAGACTCCATCATGATCAAAAGTTAAATCAAAAGTACATTTACAAGGTTGACTGTTAGTGTTACACTATTTCCCAAGAAAGAAACGTGGCTATCTCCTCAATAGTATCCGTGTAACTAAGCCCTTTCTTTCCCCAATGCCGGGAGTGTACACCAAGTCGGATGTCTGGAACTTGTCTGTCGACACCTGTCAGTGACCTCATTAATTACCCTCCTGCTTCCGTCCCCCACCATGAACCCAAAATCCATTAAGTGATACGTACTGTAGGCATGCTAACCCTTATGCATGCAAGTGTGTTTCACTGGGAAAAGTAGCGTCTTTGTGTTATGGCTGTGGGAACTTTGTCAATTTCACAATAAATTCTCGTTTTCGTACATCAACAAATTCCCGTTCTCTTTATTTTCACCATGACCTGCTACACAAGTGCAAGTCGTAATGTTGTCATGTTTGGTATCAGTGTGTAGGTGAGAATTTCAACATTTGAACGATGTTGCTTCCACAACAGTCACTTTAGGCAGAGATGTGTTATGAATACAAATGTGTAGGTAGTTGTTATAGCGGCAGAGAGCCGGTCACGCCGTGTACCGCTCAGTAGTGCGATATAAATAGAATGAGCGGGCGAGAGTGGAACTCGCGGCAGCCTTATCTCTCTGGCAGCTGGAAGCGAACTAAGTGTCCTATGGTAAAGGCGTGATCCTGACTGATTAGTCACACCGTGACTCGGAACCGGATGGGCAGTAATGGGAGACAACTCTCGGCCCCCCTCGGGGTTCCCCGAGTGCCTCCCGGGTTGTGTGGTAACACAACAGGTTCTTAGGCTAGAATTGAGTAAGCAGTAGACACTTCCATAAAGTCATGTCATCGGTAAGTATTTTTCGAAAAAATACCTTTTAGAGAAAAATGAATTTTAATAATGAAAAATATGTGACCAGATTTATACTGATTTGATGAGACAGAAAATGTAGGTTTCTGCTTTAACCCTTTTCATTTGGAATACACCAGTGTGTGAAATAAGTTTGACTAAAATAGTTCAAGGGTATGCAAAATAGCTTGGCACCTCTAGGCGCCAAGCTATTCTGGCACCACCCTTGAACTAAAGCCTTTGGTCTATATCCTTATCTGTAAGTACTATAATGTAGCTTGCATATGGCAGTGTACAAATTTGAAACGTTTAGTCTCGGTATGATATAGGTTAACCTTTGTGTATTCAACATTACTGTGCCATAAAACAGTATGGTAAGAAGATATCTGTGTGACCTATCTGTCAGATTAGAGTAATTTATTTAGGGTGCTGCTTTTGATGTAAGTAGAAACGTTTGTTTTCTGTTCCTTTTAACAGAATGTTCAGAAATGTACCTGTTCACTATGCCAGCATGAACCTGTGGGAAGAAAACTTGAAGTCAATATTTTATTTTGCTATTCAGGTTTGTAATTTGTGCATAGCTTCCTGCTACATGTTCTGCGCATTGAGTTATATTATAAATATGAGAAATGCCCATATAAATACTATGTATTATTAAAATGTTCTGGTATTTAGATCTTTTCTGTCTGGTGTGTCAGTTTTTTTCCATACATACATACATGTACACTGTAGTTTGGATGCATCTTTTGTTCAAAGTTGAACCATAAACAACTCATTTATTTCTGAAAATACGTTTTGTACAATGGACGCATTTTGTCAGACGTTTTGTGAAAAATTAAACTGTTCTTGTTTCATGTCCTCATTTTAGACTGTGTTCAGTTTGACATTTTAATTGTAGACAATTAACTGGAAAATGCTCATAGCTAAATTTGCTGGGTCCGTCTCATCTTCCTGAATTAGTGGCTGGAAATCCTCTGATTTGCAAACCTGAATTGGTCATACATGTATTTTAGCTCTTTCGAGAAGTGCCACATCCGGATTTGCGGCTTTACGCCGCGAATCCGGATGTGGCACATCTTTAAAGAGTTAAAAACCTATGAAAAGCAGCAGGAGCTGGATCAACTGTCATAGTTCAAGAGAAGTGTCTGGTTAGCTTCATGCCTGGACTGTCAGCAAGCTAATTACGATAGGCACTGTCGATGAGTTTTTTTTTTTTTTCAGTCAGTCTATCTCCCACAAATAAAGGTTACATGGGAAGTGTTTAATTGGCTATGTTGAGAATACATGTATGCATCTGTGCCAAAAGGAAATGCAAAAAAAAATGAAATGTATAGTGGAAAGATATAAGAATGAAATTCATTTTGTGAACTATCTCAAAGTATGTTTCATATGTGTTATGTTCAGCCGCCGTGAGATGGCCTTAGTTGCCTGCTCGGCGTTAAACCCAAATAACTATTTGTTCAGAGGCGAGGGTGGTTTTTTAGATGGGGGGGGGGGGGGGGGGGGGGGGTAGGTGTTGTTTGGTTGGGGGGGGGGGGGGGGGGGGGCGGTTGGGTGGTTTTGGGGGAGGAAAACCTGACAAAGCTGGTTTTGACAAAGGCTCATATGTTTATTATGCTAAGATTTAATCTGATTACAATCAAAATCCCATGTATAGAAAGAAATGAGCTTAGAAAGGACAATACGACACACTTTATAAATTGTATTGCAATTGTCCTTTCTAAATACGTTTTCTTCTTGGGATTTTCTTTGCGTTTCACATGCTTAGCCATCACCTTTTTCATCTGGATTTCAGATTACGTTACAGCACAAGTGCCTTGTTCATATGCCTCGATGCTCTTGATTGTTATTCTGCCCAAGAACGCGCGCGTTAGTGATGTGCGAGTTTGAGAGAGAGTAGTGAAAATATTGGAGGTGATAAAAGCAGAATTTGCAGAGAAAATTTTCTTTAACTCATTCAGCACTGACACACCACAGCAAGATATGGCTTGACCATGATAGTTCAAGGGTGGTTCCAAAATAGCTTGGCGCCTATAGGCGCCAAGCTGTTCTGGCACCACCCTTTAACTATCATGGTTGATCTGTTTCCTGAATTATAATGCAGTCCTCGGAGGACAACTACAAAATGTGGGCATTTTATGCCTGGTCCACAATGAGTTAAATGATTGATTGGCGTAAATATTTGTGTGCATTTGCACAACGGAGGTGGGTGACCAATGTAAACTTAATACTTTTTTTTAGGTCTAGATGTTTGTTTTTGTTGGTCTCACTAATTTTTAGCATGCATTCATGTGGGATTACTTGAAGTCTTTATCATGTCAATCTGCCTTCAAATTACAACAGTGAGTGATACCATGCATGTGCTACTAATTACATTGTATGCAAATTCTGCAGTTGCAACATCCGCCATAGAAAATTGTAACTGCTTAATTTGCTTAACATCTTCAAGACGTGCTGCATCCGGATATGGGGCTTTGTGCAGTTATCTGGATGCGGCACGTCTCGAGCGAGTTAGTGCCCTTACTCATGGATTGTTGGCTCAATACATGAATTTCATAAACAATTGATGCTCACGCATTCACATTGCTAACTCTAATACTGCCAGCAGCTGACAATGTCTCTGAAGATAATAGTATATTCATGAAATCTATCAGACTGATCCACAATGATATAAATAAGGCTGGCATGAGGCATAGATCTTCATCAGCCCCAGCAACTGTGGGGGCTCATTAGGATCTATGCCTCTTGCATTTGGTCCCTGTGTTCGTGCCAGGAAGGGCTGCTTGTTTGTACACTTTTGGTCATCGGTAGGGATTTTTGAGGAAATTTCCTCACCTCGAACTGCCAACGACAGTCAAAGGGTTACGGTTCTAAAGTAAGAAAGACTTACTCGGGATGAGCCCACACTGTACCAGCGTAAAAATAGAGGCAAATACTGTTACTTTGAACCAGTTTATTACTGTATCTGCCATTTCAGCACATTTCACGCAAAAAAAAAAAAAACCATTGTAATGTATATCAACAGGAGGGTTTACACAAAGTAGATGGTTTTCTCCATGATAATTGTCAACTCATGTGATATATTATCTGTGCCGTATTTACAGATAAGTGGGACTAGAATGGGTCAATTGAACAGATGAACAAATAAAATTGACAAGGTGAAATGGTGTGTTTGTGTGTATTTGTGTGCATTTGCGTACATTGTTTATAAAAGATCCTGTGGCTCATTTACAATATTACCGCTTACAATTCCAATCATCAAACACACCCCGCAAAAATGCTGAATCAGAATTATCACTATCAGCATCAATGCACTCTCAAACAAACTGCAGGCTACAGTCGAGAAATGTCTTTCACAGCATGCACAATAAAATACTAATCTCTTCTGTTCCAGAATCATTGCAATTGTTGCCATCTGGTAGTACACGAGCCATACATGCAAACAACCATAGTCTGTACAATACCCTTCGTAAATATGTACAAAATTGACAAGAAAATTGACTATGATTAAACAAGATGTATAGTTTACAAAAGAAGGGGGAAAAAAGCCTACAAAGAGAGCCAGATCTGGAAACTGCAAAACAAATGAAAGTCATTTGTGTTGCATTATACACATTAAGTTATGTACAGAGTGGGTGGTATTTACGTGAAAATCAAAATGTGCTGGTCTGTGATTTAGACCTTACTACCTACGGCAACAAGGTCCAAAAATCACCAACCAGCACACAGGAGATTGTTGGTCTTTATTTACACAAAGAGATCAGACAATTTTACAAAAAGCTGATGAAAACTGTGCGATCGTCATAAAGGTCCTCTGGCCTATGTGAAATTTAACATTTTTTATCCCGATACACCGATTGCTTGAAATAAGTTTGACTTGCAGTTCAAGGGTGGTGCCAAAATAGCTTACAGTTCAAGGGTGGTGCCAAAATAGCTTGGTGCCTGAGGCACCAAGCTATTCTGGCACCACCCTTGAACTAAAATGGTTGATCTTTCTCCTGATCTGTAATGTAGCCTTCGTAGGACAATATGCCAATTTTTTTTTTAATCAGTCACAAGATGTAATATGTTAAACTTCACCTATCGAGTACATCCACAAGTGCTGACAAACACACTATTGTCATTTGACAGTTCTTTGGTTAGAAACACAAATACTAAGCAAAAAAATCCTTTTCACGAACGAACATTTTGCAAAGGGTCGTGATAAGATTCTGCCCTTTTGCGAAGTACTTGTTTGTGAAAATGAATCTAAATGAATCTGTTAACGCGTGCCCGAGGTACGAAATACCCACATTTTGGAGTTATCCTCGGAGGACTGCATTACAATTCTGGAGCCAGATCGACCAAGATAGTTCAAGGGTGGTGGCAGAATAGCTTGGCGCCTATAGGCGCCAGGCTATTCTGCCACCACCCTTGAACTATCATGGTCGAGCCATATGCTGCTGTAGTGTATCACGGGCAGAATGAGTTAATCACATTGTGCATGCAGCCAGCAGTACCTGTGGCTGCACCCACCAGGGGGTTACTATAATATCACCATCCATTGCAGGGTTTCTGTGAAAACTATCACCAGTCGTATGGATTATTTACATCATTACTGTACAGACTAAAAAAAAAAACAAACAAAAAAAAACTGTACAGACTAAAGACAGCGAGATTCCTTCAGAGTCGCTTGTGCAGACTAGTGGTCATGATAATCTTGTCAGTGTTCTCCGAGTGCCCCTCAAAGTTTGCAATCTGGTTAGCGGCCTTCGCATCAATTTATATAGATTCTAATATGCTTTACAAAATGTGTACATATTCACACGATTCTTGAATTAACCCAAAGATTTGTACAGTACATTTCAAGAATGATTACCTCCCTTCATGACGAAGTTCATGAACTAAACTAGAACTTCCTGTACACGAACATGAACACAATACATGAACTTCTGCTTCCCTCTTGTGAACCAATTTTTAGTCAAACAGAAATCTGTTCATGTCAATAAGCACCACATGAAAATACAAGTTAACCTGTCAACAAAATCCACAGCAAAAGAGATTTTCAAAGTTGCGCAATTGTCGACTGGTCATTCTCAGTCTGCCATTTTGCAGATCCATATATACAGTTTAACCCTTTGTCTGTCGCAGTTTTAGTCGTGAAGAATCCTGCAGGAATCATCGCGA
This sequence comes from Semisulcospira habei, assembly GCA_036245525.1. NCBI lineage: Eukaryota > Metazoa > Mollusca > Gastropoda > Semisulcospiridae > Semisulcospira > Semisulcospira habei. Next base: position 72,642,028 of record BTPG01000006.1, read on the forward strand.
CAATAACAGCTGCCAACAGCCAAAGGGTTAACACAACATGCGAAAAAAATACCAACAAAGGAAAAATACACTTTGGAATAACAATGACACCACAGTTTTAATGCTTTGCCTGTCAGTAGCACTTTTTGTTATGATGATTCCTGCATGCTTAGGAATAACAATGACAAAACAGTTGTAACCCTTTGGGAATCATCGTGTCAAAATGCGCTACTGACAGCCACAGGATTAACTGTCTTGTCCTTGTTACAGTATATTTCAAAGCACAGTTTCTTCATTTGTTGGTTAAGTATAATGCCATTTACACACTTGATAGTCTTTCATCTGGATTATGTTACATAAGCACATGATTTGATAAAAAAAATTATGACGCCATTTATGTAGCTTCCAGGCAATTGTTTTAAAATGTCAAATCTGGTACACAATGTGAAAAAGGAAAATCAATGAGGAATAAAATTCTAAGACAAACTATGATAAAATATAAGGACACAAACACACTGTACACAAGGGAGTGTAAAACTTGGTCTATAGAAGCAAAAACTTTGACCTGTTTACCTCTTATACAAAAACATACTTGGTCTTATGTACCATTTCACATTTTACTTGAAAGGAATAAATCTAAAAGTAAAATAACACCACTGAGCACCCAGCCACAAATATGTTTAACCCTTTGACTCCCAAAACTGAATGACTTTCATTCTATAGAAGGGAAGTCATTCAGTTCTGGGAGTAAGAAGGTGAACAGTACTTGCATGCTCAAGGGGTTAAAATACCTCTCTAAAATGAACACACTTTGATTTGTTGTATCTCAATCAGAAAGAAGATGGAGAAAATGCGTTCATTTCCGCTCGAGATGCCTTCACTTTGTTATTAGGGCCATGTAGCCACCCAATGACTTGTTTGGTGATTGGCAGTTTTTCCATGCGTTCTGCTGAGGCAATGGGGTTGAAGGGAGGGGGCATATTGGTCAGGCTGGACTTTTTGTTTCCCGTCTGCAATCTCTCCAACTGTCCGCTGTCACGTTCAACTACTTCTTTGCCACTGCTATCACCCTCGTCTTCACCTTTCTCCTCCGACAAACCAGCCAAACTGTGAGAGGCCGCCGACGAGATCAGTGCATTAAAGCTGCACTGCTTGATAAGAGCGAAAGTTTTGGAAGGGGAACTGGCATTAGGGTTGGAGTTACTAGTTTGCGACTGCAGCTGCTGTGATGTGACGGCCAGCTGGTCGAGTGTGGATGGCCTGTGCTCGCCAGCCTGTGACCGCTGACCGAAGGACTGGAATTCATTGTGGAAAGTAGAGAGGATGATGTTGCTACTATATTGGGGGTGGGTGTCATAGCGCAGCACCGCACTGTTGTAGTCTGAATTAGCAGAGGGGAGAAAACCTTGTCCATCAGGTTTAGTGGCAGTGATGGCCCCCGTTGCCAGCCGCATGTCATCCTTGGTCATGTCCAGTTTCTGCTGCGCTGCACAACAGAAATGTCAAATCTGTCAATGACATGTTTCACGAACCTCAAATGAAATAGTTCAGACTGACAGAACAAAATATACACGTTTCTGATATTTATCTTTTCTCCAGAAAGGATCCCAGATGCAAAACAGGCTATATTTTATTAATCAATTTTACGTTAAAACAGTTCAGATGTTGGTGTACTCAGATGCTGGCATACATACAGCCAGTTCAGTAAATCAGACACTATAATTATTAACAACACCTCAAGAAACAGCATGATGCAATAAGATGAGAACCACTCTACACTAAACTACAGGTTTCGAATATAAACCTGAAAAAAAAAACCTACTCTGAGGATGTAAAAATGGGACTAACATCTGATCTACAAGCAAAGGGCAAAGATTCTCATGAGCCACTATTGCAGCAGGGTCTTATGAGAACCTCTACTGCAGAGAGCTTCTGATGCACCATATTCTTCCATACTTTATTGTGTAGAGCAACTTACTTGATGTAACAGATGGCTGTTTGATGACTGGCTGCGAAGAGCACCGTTTTAATGGTGCGGTGACAAACAGGGGCTTTCCAATGTTGGCAGTGTCTGGAGGCATGGCCAGGGGGGTTGCGAGATTATCGTCGTAATGTGTGCCTCTGCCCATCAGCCCGAACACGCCAATTGGTGATCCAGTGCCAGGAAGCTCCTTGGACATGGTGAAGTATTGAAATCTTGGCCTGTCACACACAACAAATAAATGCTATGAAATGATCCATTTGACAAAATCATATCTGCCACACACACAACAAAAGCTGTGCATGCAATGAGCCATGTACATCATAGTTTGCTTAAATTTTAAATTACATCATCCCTTAAGCGGACATCTGGGCCATTTTCTACAAGGACGTATTTCTCAATTTGCTTTTGCATTCTTTATCGACGCCATCTAGCTGAAGATGAAGATGGATGCATTCTGACATTGCAGTTGGACAGGGCCTGCCAAAGGTGTACCTGTATCAGCACTTTAAACCCTTTCTCTACCACTGGTCGCAGATGGTTTTTCTGAAATCTTTAATTCCACGCCAAAGAGACTCATACTTACTTACTTACGCCTGTCACCCCTACCCGGGTATAGGCCGTCGACGAGAGACCTCCAGCAACTCCTGTCCTGTGCTTCTCCTTCGATTCTACTCCAGGTGGTTCCCAGTCTCTTGATGTCTGCTTGGAGGTCTCGACGCCAGGAGTTTCTCGGCCTACCTCTTTTCCTCTTTCCCTGGGGGTTCCATGACAATGCCTGCCTAGTGATACTGGAAGCTGGCTTTCTCAGACTGTGACCGATCCATCCCCATCTTCTTCGCCCAATTTCATTCTCTGCTGTTATCTGCTCTGTTCTCTCCCAGAGTCTGACGTTGCTGATCTTCTCTGGCCAGTGGATTTTCAAAAGAGACTCATCCATGCATGGAATTTGGACACGAACTGGTGTCAGCAAGCGGTATAGATCCATATGAGCCCCCGCGAATGCGGGGGCTCATGGGGACCTATGCCTCTTGTATGGCACAGTATAAGGGGTTAAAATGCACACACTGAATGACACTATTTAACGTTCACAGTTTTCAAATTGCAGATGCCACAGGGAAAATGATGGATGCCGTCATTTTGTTAGGCCTGTAAACTTCTAAAGCAAAGTAAACTGCACAATACTGTCAACTGTGATCAAATGAATAAACTCACACACGAAAATAATGGTCCTAAACACATAACCTTTTGTGTAAAACAGTCATCCTCATAGTACAAGTACCGTGCGTCTGATGCAATCAGCTTTCCATGATGCAACCGACATGTGAAAGATAAACAGTGCCCACAAGACTCAAAAGAAATCAGCCTCCTAACACTGGCTAAAAAACTACAGCAAACAGATACCAAGAACAGCCTGCAAACATACCTTGTAACCTACAACATTTGATGAAATCAGCTATGCATGCAGCAGTCAAGTGCAAAATCTGCTTTATCAGTTTAAAGCATGTACATGTGCTGATTTCATGGATTACAAAGATAAGTCTCTGTATGACTTTGGTAAACCCACTAATAGTGTAGCAATGACACAGCTATTTTTTTTATCAACAAATGTTACATAACATAGGTCACTTGTTAATGCTGACAGGGTCAACTTCACTAAACATGAGGAAAATCTACCAATGTGGTTCTACCCAGCCTGATTCCACCCATATGAAAACCCATCCCCACAGGATTTTTGCCACCATGATTCCACCCAATTTCTCAGTCTTGTGCAAAGCATCATGTCACATCATGCTCAGGGATGTGAGTGACGAAGGATGAAAGTAAATCAGCATGTGTGGCAGATTTCCAAATCACGCTGGCCAATAAGACTTTGAAACATGGGTAGATTCACACCTGTGAGAATCTTCTCTGTGTGGTTTCATGCCTGTGTGGATTCGAACTGGGTGGATTTTTGTTTCAAAATGGTGAAAATGACCCCTTCAGCCGCACTGATAGTGATCATCACACCAGATCCCTGCCAAAACAATTGGGGCCTGACGAGTGGTGCTTTGACTAAATGCAAATCCACTGTGCCACCGCGTCCACTAGCTCAATTCAAAATACAAGGGAGGAAACGAAAGGCACGCAAAGCGGCGAAGCACTGTGATTCCAGAGCAGTTTTCAACCCTCGTGGCAACCATCCACCTAAAACCTCGAACTGAACAAACTCTGTAGATATTTTTCCACAAATCTGTACCAACCTTGTTGGCCGATCAAAACTGATAGTTTAGTATCAAGGCTTTTTGCACAGTCAAGCATCATTTTAGCAGACATCCATGTGTTGGGTTTTAGATATGGCCAGAAATACACCTCATGCTCATTTTTCACTGGTTTATGTAAATTAGCATATCCTATGAAATTAAAAAAAGAGTGCATCTTAAGACACAGATCCATGGTCCGTTCGGCCACCTGATCGGATGTCCGACGGGATTGAGCGCTCCACGTTCCCGTATTGCCTGACCCGCATACATACCACAGCCTGTGGTCAACAGATGAAACTCAAAAAACTTACGTTCAGTTTCAGGTTTAACTTGGTACATTATCAGGAACAGGGCCTGAGTGGATTCCGGTGCCCGATTCCTCATTCATTGGTCCTTGTACTGTTTCAGTGAACAGTCCCACAAAACACTACGATCATGATATAATAATTCAATCAGAGCCGATGTTTGCTCACGCGAAATCGCCACCACTTTTTTTAGACTGTGAGAGGGGTGTACGCGAAACTCACAATGTGATTAGTCATCTGATGCCAGCCGTCAGACTCTTGAGGGATAAAAGTAGCGCCAGCCTCAACTCGTCCTGCAGCCCGCGCGATCCGATCGTGACAGTCAGAAATCTGATGGTTGCCCTGGAAACCCATCAGATCGCGCACAGTCGCACGACACGACACGAACTGACGGTGGATCGTGGCCTTTACCTTCGACATGAACATGCACGCAGCAATCGCTTTAGGTATGTATTCCCCCCGCCCAAAAAGCCCTACTTTAATGGAGTCAGGTTTAAACAGATCAGGTCGCTCCCCTACCACACTGCTCACACACACACCGACACACACACCCTACTGCACCCTCGTCCCATCTTTCTCTTGCCTGTCCACACAAACAAACATGCTCATCAGATACACACGCCAACAACTGCTATCTCTCAGTGCCGCCAACAGTGTTGCAAATGCCTTATGTGGCATCCGGTGGCGAAAGAGGCCGCAGGGGTGGAATTAGCAGAAGGCACGACTCACCACCACACCCACACACTTCTTCCCCTTTTTCTATGTCCTTCCACCCCTTCCGCCTCCCCATCCCTTCCTTCTTCTCCCATTTCTTCTCCCGTCTTCCCCACCTACCGCTCCCTGCTCTCCTCGGCCGCCTCCTCCCCTCACCCCCTCCTCCTCCGCCTGCTTTTTCCTCCTTGTCCCCTCCTCCCCCTTTCTCCTCCGCTTCACCCTCCCCCTCGCTCTTCCTCATCTTTTCCTACTCTCCTTCCTCCCCCTTTCCCCTCGCCCTCCTCTCACATCCTCTTTCTTGCCTGAATCTCCTTCCCTGTCTTTTCCTCCTCCCCACTCCCCCCCCCTCCCTCATCTTTCCCCCCTCCATCCTCTTTTCCCCCTACCCACCCTCCTCCTCCTTTGTCCTATTCTTCGTCCATTTCTTCTTCCTCTTCCTCCTCCGTCTCACCCAACCTAAAACTGTGTCTGTTCAATGCACAGTCTGTCTGCAAAGATGGCAAAGCCGACGTGATTTCAGATTTCATTCTAGACAATGACCTAGATGTTGTCGTGATCACCGAAACGTGGCTCCGCTCAGCTGGCGATGAACACATCATCGCCAGCGTCACTCCGAGTGGCTACCGCCTGGCCACATTCCCGCACGCTTCCCGAGGGGGTGGCATTGCCATCATCTACAGGGACTGTCTCTCCGCTCACCTCTCCTTCTCTCAGTCTCTCCCTTTTGCTCATCCCTCCTTTTTGAATCTGTCGAGGCCGTAGCAACACTCCCTGGCCAGTCCCTCATTTTCTCATGCATCTATCGCCCCCCTCCAAGCTCACAAAACAAATTCACAAACTCCATGTTCCTCACCGAGTTTGACCTCCTCCTCGACCACTACAACACACGTCCCAGAAAACACATCCTTCTTGGCGACTTTAACTTCCACTTCGACAAACCCGACCACCCTGACACAAAACGCCTTTGCACTCACTTTCAAACCACAATCTTACACATCACCAAACCCACCCACCGACTAGGCCACACCCTCGACTGGATCATCACCCGCACCTCCGATCAACTCTTTCTCGACTCTGACACCTCCTCTGTGCTCTAACCACCTCGCTATTCTTGTCTCCCTCAACCTACCTCCCCCGAAAAAAACCCAAGCTCCTTGTCTCTCGTCGCGAACTAAAATCCGTCGACCGAGAGAGCTTCTTCGATGAAGATGTCGACCTTCTCCTGGACCCCGCCTCCTCTCCTGATCTTGCATCCCATTTCGACTCCTCCCTTCGAAAACTTCATGCACCTGTCACCACCTGCTCCATACCCAACCGACCCCCCTCCCCCTGGCTCACTGACGACATAGCTGAGGCCAAGCGCGAGCGCGGACAAGCGGAACACCGCTGGCGCTCATCTGACCTCACCGTTCACAGACAGATCTTCCAAACAACTAGATCCAAAGTCTGCAGAATGATCTCCGACTCCAAACGTGAGCACCTTCAAAACAAAATCCTGGAATCCACTTCTTCCAAAACCCTCTACGCTACCATGAACACACTCCTAGGCATTTCTAAAGACTCTCCTCTCCCCAACACACACAGCAAAGAAGAACTCCCGTCCGCCTTTTCCACCTATTTCTCCGACAAAATCCAAACTCTGTGCAACACACTCGACACTCTGCCTTCTCCGCCTTGCCCTCCCGACACCCCCTTTTCCGGCACCCCCCTCTCGTCCTTCCGGCCCGTCTCTCAGTACGAAGTCCTCAAGACCATAAAGTCCATGCCTCTCAAAACCTGCGAACTAGACCCTCTCCCAGCTTCTCTCTACCGGGACGGCCTTCCAAAACTTCTGCCATTCATTACCGACATCATCAACACATCTCTAGAGAACGGCTCCGTCCCTGATATTTTCAAGTCCGCCATATTCCGTCCTCTCCTCAAAAAACACAACCTCGACCCAAACGAACTCAAAAACTATCGCCCAGTCTCCAATCTCTCTTTCCTGTCCAAGCTTCTTGAGAAGGTCGTTCTCAACCAGCTCAACCTCCACCTCGCCGACAACAACCTCCTCAGTCCCTTCCAGTCTGCCTATCGCAAACATCACAGCACTGAAACAGCCCTTCTACATATCTTAAACGACCTGCTTTTCTCCACCGACTCGGGCAACATCTCCCTTCTTACGCTACTTGACCTCTCTGCCGCCTTCAACACTATAGACCACTCTATCCTCCTCCACCGCCTTCACCACTCCTTTGGCATCACCGACTCTGCTTACTCCTGGTTTCTCTCCTACCTCTCCGACAGACAGCAGTCCGTCACCATCGACGGCGTCTCCTCTATCCCAGTCACGCTCTCCTGCGGAGTTCCACAGGGGTCCGTCCTGGGCCCGGTCCTTTTCACTCTCTACACCTCTCCCCTGTCCAACACCATCCAGTCTCACCTCATACACCACCACCTCTACGCTGATGACTCAACTACTAGACAAAGACAAACTCAACAACACTCAGTCACTACCGACTCGCACGGCCGACTGCTATGAAGATGTGAATAACTGGATGACAGCAAACAAGCTTAAACTGAACGACGACAAAACGGAAGCCATGCTGGTAAGCACTCACCAGAAACTTTCCCAGCTCCCTCCACCTTCAACTCAATAGCACCCCATCTCCCTCTCCGACTCGGCCAAAAACCTCGGCATTATCCTCGATTCCTCTTTCCATGACCAGCTTCGTCTCCGCCACGGCCCAAGCATGCTACTTCCACCTCCGCCGCATCAGTCAGATCAGAAAATACCTCACTACCGAAGCCGCCACCAAACTTGCTGTCTCTCTCATCCTATCTCGCATCGACTACTGCAACTCTCTCCTTTCCGGCCTCCCTCACTCCATCACTTTCACTCTCCAGCGCGTCCAGAACAACGCTGCCCGCCTCATCCTCAGAAAGAAAAAATCCGACCACATCACTCCCCTGCTCAAACTCCTTCACTGGCTTCCCACCCCCCAACGCATCCAATACAAGATTCTGTCTCTCTGCTACAAATCCCTGAACAACTGCGCTCCCGCCCATCTCTTAAACTTACTTCACCCCTACACTCCTCCCCGCTCCCTCTGCTCCGCCTCCGACCCTCTCCGCCTCCACATCCCCCGCACCAAACTCAGCATTTCGGCCCCCGCTCCTTCTCCTTCTCAATATACGGTCCATCCACCTGGAACACTCTCCCACTCTCTCTCCGTCAGAAACACTCTCTTTCCTCCTTTCATTCCGCCCTCAAAACTCACCTCTTTCAACAGTTCTAGCACTATATCACAACACTCCCCACCCCAAGCTGAAGCAGACTGTCGTAATGTATTTCACTATTTGTGGTACGTGAGTCATTGTCTAAAGCGTGCGCATGCGTGCACGAGTTGTGAGTGCGCGCTTAGAGTTATAATTATTATAAGATAAGCGCATTATAAATACCGTAATTATTATTATTATTATAAACACTGCTCAGCTGTCAATAACCATTTGAGTAATTCGCTTGACTTTATAGTAAACACCACAAAAACTAGCGGATGCACAGCATTGCTGAGTGGCCTCTTTCTCGGCACTCTACTAAAGGGTTTAACGTTGACCTCTAGATGTTGAGAAAGAGATCCGGGATACTTCTGGTCACAGCAAAAATTTCGCGCGTGCCTTTCATTTCCTCCTTGTATTTTAAATTGAGCTAGTGGACGCAGTGGTGCGCACCGCACCCGGTGGCGTAGCGGATTTGCATTTAGTCAAAGCACCACTCGTCAGGCTCCTATGGCCTAAACTACACAACCCCAGCCAGGTTCTTCCATCTGCAAGAAACACGGATTCTCACTAGCCCCTGTAGTTGTAGGGCCTCATGAGAATGTATTCTTCTTGCTGATTTATAAACTGTCCATTTAGATTATCAGCAAAATGCGGTGTTGGAGGTTCAACGATCCCACAGAGTAGGTCAATGCTATTCTTGTCAGCAGCAAAAATAGGCTAAAAGTTCACGGCTATGTCACTGTCTGAAAACGCAAGGGGTGAAACTTGTCTGAGATAAACAGCTAATACAACATGAGGGAGGAGGGGGTAGAGGATATGAGGGTAGGGTGGGGGAGAGAAGTCGTTTGGCGCAACCATTGAGCGTACATATATAATGGGCGCAACGCATGGCAGGTGCCTGCAGGTTACGCCTACGTGACGCCGCCATGTGCTCTATGTGCCCACATGCTACCTGCTCTAGCTCAGTGATGTTCCACTTTGGGTTGTAGGGCCTAATGGTACAGCAACGTCCTGCCATGTTAATATCGGCCGAAAGTGAGACGAACTATCTCAAAATCAAATATGTAGTGTAATGTTCATTTACACAAGCAATCTACACTTTTTATTAACCATTTTAACTCAACACCCTACAGCAGAAGATTGATTGACAATGATACCTCAAAGGTAGTGCCAGATTAGCTGGGCGCCACCAGGTGCCAAGCTAATCTGGCACTACCCTTGAATTATCATAGTCAATCCACCTCCTGCAACTTGTACATAGTCGTTAGTAACACTTCTAAAATTTGGGAAATGCACCTGTGACTGAGGCTAGAAGGGTTAAACGGAAAACCACGATGATAATAAATTACCCCAATTTTTTTTTTAGTATGATAAAAAATAGACGTACTGTACGGTAGTCCTGGGCACGTACATATTGCACGATCCAACCCAACCGCAACAAATCCATTTAAGCAAAAGCGTAAGATATTATTAACACATTCGACAGGTGCTGCATCAGTTTTCTTTTTTTATCCAGCCACAGCTTGTCTCAAATGAGTTAATATTATTGAGAATATTCATGGATACAGTCAAAAATAAGTTCTCACTGCAACAACAACCAAAAAAAATTATCAGCTGCAGAAAATCCTATCATTACATAAACACAAAATAATTTAAATAAGAAACTTACTTGCATCGCATGGAGCTGATTGCTAGTGATTTCACTCGGGTCATCGGCATTTTCCTTTGCCTTTAATGAAACTACTATCTGTAGCTTGCTTACTGGCTGAACATTGAACACCACCACGTATAGTACACTTATCTCCCGATGTATACTGTTGGCTGCCCCAACTGACCTGGTCAACTGATGCTTTCACTGTTTAGGAGCATTGTCGACTGAAATGTTACATCGGCAATATAAACTTTAAATCGACACAGTAGCCCATTTGTTCTAACAAAGACACAACTGGTTAAAGAAATTTCTCAGACCGGTCACACCTCTGACCTTGGCCCTTTCAAATGACACAGGGATTACTTTCATTTAAAGAGCCAACTGTAGAAAACATCGACGTGAATCACCGTTTCACAATGGTTGTCTCTCTCTCTATTCGCTGCGCTCTGAAAGGGAAAACAGCCGTGACAAAAGAGAGATTCTCAGGAAGAGCTTACGTTATAATAGATACGGCTCACAAATACACCCCTAAATCAAGGCGACCAGACCCTTTTGTAAACACCATCTGTCAAGTCAGCAGGCACTGAAGACAAAGGAAACAAAACTCCCCAGGAACGAAACACACCGCTAAACAAAAGCCGATCATGATCAAGATTCGTATGCAAGATGAGACCAGTCGCAATCTATGATGAATGTCAGCAAGTCGTGTCTGCAGTAAATATGACAAAACGCCGAGTCAAAATCAGCGTCTTGTAAACCCTTTGACTATACAGTATGCGCCTGCGGCTAGGTGTGCCAGCAGCTGCTACTCGGCTAGGTTACGTACTTTGCAAATAAAGAACGTGCTTCTGTGTTTACCGAGAACTGTGAAAGAAACAGGATTAAGATTAACCTGAATGTAAAACCTGATCATTTCGGCAAAAGAGCGCCTACCATATCCGGGTGCCATCCAGGTACAACTGAGCACCAAACGGCTCAGTCACGATCACAGTTGTCAGAATGACTAGGCTAGGCAATGTGCCTACATCACCACAGACGGTTCAAAGCTAGTTCAATGGTTGTGCCTCATTGGCTTGGCGAAGTTAAACAGGTACTATTCTTGATCTTTAATGTGTCACAGTGATTACAATGTCTAATTAGCTTGACATCTCAAGGAAACCAAACTAATCAGGCCCTACCCTTCGGTTTTAATTCTTGACGCAAACCCCTTAGAATGACAGACAACAGAAAAGTTAGTATAAACTATAATTACAATGTAACCTCTGTGAGAATATAGTTTAAGGTTAGTGCCTAATTAGCTGGGCCTCTCTGCAGGTGCCAGGCTAATTAGACACTACCCTTTAGCTAACAAGTTTCATCCAACTCCAAGCTAATAAAGCACTACCCTTTCGCTCACATACTTCAGCTCATACAACTCTCAGAGAAGCAGACTTGAATAAGTCAGTACCGGTACAATGTGACCTTTGTAACGGCTACTTTAATTCATGAGTCGGCATGTTTAACGAGAAAATAGCGCAAAGGTAATGAGACCTCGTGTCCACTGTCACCTGGATTTCTTTTTTGGTTTGTTTTGGTGTGTGTTAGCCTGGACATTCAAATATATATATATATACGCACAAAGAAGACCTCATCAGACTGAAATGCTGGTACACTTTACGTTTCATCACCATGCACTACACCCACACAAAGGCAAACCAGACCATCCCTGCAGCATGTCACCAGGTGACAACAAACAAACATAATGAGTCCTACATCTAAAATTTCCACATGGGGGAGTTGTACATTATAAGATCAGGATGGTTCATCAAGTGTGACCCACAGCAGTTTGGAACTTAGATACATTACATGAAATAGATTGACCATGATAATTCAAGAGTGGTACCAGGGTAGCTTGGCACTTATAGGTGCCAAGCATTTCTGGCACCACTCTTGAACTATCATGTCCATTAACTATCCTCTTGCAGTGTCTAGGGTAAATGGGTTACACATCCGATACCACACCACAACATAAACATAACTCATATAAAATAAAATACAAAAAAACAAAATAATGATATGTAACTTATAACAAGGTTTATATAATGCATGAAATTACAAGAAAATTTGAGATGGAACAATGTTTCTATGAAATTACAACACAAAATCTTGTCATACTAACAGTTTTAAAATAATAGATTTCAAAAAGAGGATTATCATTAACGTGTTGTTTAGACTGTTTCCTCCACCATTTTTCTCTACATTCTATTTGCTTTTTGCAAAGTAAAACTAAAATGACATAATCAGTGTGACAACAATCCTGACCAAGTACCTCCGTGAGATGGCCTTAGTCGCCTGCTCAGCGTTAAACCCAAATAACTAACTAACCTGACCCAAGTAGCTACATTCATATCAGTGATTCACAACCAGCAGCCTCTTGGATATCAAATTTACAATTCATAGAATTGTATAAAAGGAAAGTAACTCCTTGCTTGCCAGTGAAGCGAGTTGGTATACTTCGCCCTGTGCCTAGGTGATATGCAACAACGGTGGCACTGTTGCTATTTTCGCACCCGACCGGTTGCTCGGACCGATCCTGTGCACCAGATCGTTTTAGAGCATGTGCTCTCTGTACTTGTAATGAACAATCTTGGAGAAAGAATCACGTGACATTTGATTGCTGCAAAATAAGATGAATAAAGAATAAACCCTTTTCTATGCAATCCGACAATAATCCGACAATCCTTATGCTAGCACCACAAAACATGTAACGATTTGGCAGATTTGAAAAATAGCTTTTTTTACTCAATGGTGGTGATTTTGCGACATTTGCGTCGCTTTGCGGAAGAAAGCACCATCGTAGACATAGTATGAGAGACGAGTGCACTACAATGGACTTGATTCAGGAATATGCAAGTTCTGATGAGAATGAACTACCCCTGGAGACCTATCTTTTTCCAGTAGGGATGTATGCCATGGAAACATTTTATGCTCAAAGGGGGGCAACGTCAAAACCCGAAACAAAACGTTTTTCGGCTACGATCACAATCTTCTGCGGGAACATACGAGACCACACTACAAGTGCAGAAGCCAACCTGCATGTGCAGTTCTGGTGCACGGGACCAGTCCGAGTGACCACAGATGCGAAAATCGCAGTAATGGCGCCACTGGTGCGTTTAACCTAGGTACAGGGTGAGGTATAACCAACTCAGCGCCAGTGGACACAGACTGTGTTGCTGAAATTTTCGTTAATTCAGCACCAGAGCCTAGCCCCATCCTTCAAGGAACAGCATACAAAGTGATGACAGCGGCGTAGATCCTCATGAGCTCCGGCAACCATGAGGTTCTATACCTCTTGCAGTCAGCTCATGTTCACTTTTTGGGGGTGGGGGCGGGGGTAGTGAAGTGATTAAATAAGATACCAAACCAGAGGAACTGGCAAACTGATTCTCACCGTTGATGAAGCACCATGTTTCACATAGCAAACAACAAATGAATTTCCCTCACAAAAGTTCTCTTTTTTAGCACAACTTCACACAATCGTGAATCTCGTATCACAACATCAGAAATCAGCTGTGAATGTGTGCAACAGAATTGGCCGTTCACCCTTTTGTAAGCCGGCAGTACCCACGGCGCAAACATGCCTACGTCACCGGGGGGTGTGTGCGAGTGTCCTGCAACGCGATTGGACAAATTGTAGGGGCTGTGCGAACTGATTGGTCCAATTCTGGGGGCCTGACTTTTTTGTACCAGTGCTTGCATCTTAAGTGGCCTAAAGATCGAGTTCAAGGCTCTGCGTAAACAGGCGCATTACACGAACACCAAACAATTGTACACCCCTTCCCAAATGTTACATACCCATGAACGTCCCTGAAGCAGTAACGTAATTTAGAGATTTCATTCTGTCGGGCGTACCAGTGTTTAGCGGAGACAGCTTAGCTGCCAGGACCACACGCATTGGCCCATCTTTTGGTCTTCGTCGACATGACGTCACTTTCCTACAAGGCGGAGTTATCGTTCGTGGATTAGGACTTGACGCTCGCGATAACAAAAATGGTGAACAAGTGCTGTGTAAAGAATTGTCACAATCGATCTGATCGAGAGAAGGATCGACAGTATTTTTCTGTTCCTTTCGTCATCAAACACAGAGGAAAAGAATTGGAGGAGCTAACAAGAAGGCAGAGACGTGAATGGATAGCACAGCTGCAACTTAAGAAATTAACTTTCAGCACCAACACAAGAAAGTTCGTCTGCTCGGATCACGTTGTCAATGGTACGCTTTGTAGTTGGTTTACATTATAAAAGCATGTTACACTGTATCTAATTTTAAGGTGAATATTTGGGTTATAGCTGTATGAATTGGTTATGGGTTAGCCTGCTGGCTGACAGTTACCTATGATTTAAACAAAACCCAGAGGTGATATCAGATATTAAGGAGTCTTGCTGTTGGGGGTGGGGTTAAAATGGCTGTGCTTTTGTGCTTACCAGATGTTACGCAAACAGCTTAGAAAGTAAAGAGTAAATGACTTAATGCAATTGCAAATAACTCTTTGTTTAGAAGTGGAATGGAGAGCGAGTTCAAAATGAAATAAATAGACCTTATTCTTTGCCAGGCCAACCACATAACACTGCATCCCCCTTTCTTTTCCTTGATATTCTATATTAATACAGTTCTGTTATTACACACACACACAGATATATATATAAAGAGAGAGAGAGTATTTTTGCTAAAAACTATTTTTTTCCCACAGGTACCAGAGCCTACATTCGTGACATCAACAGTCCGAGTTAGAAGCCAAGCTTGAAGCTGGGCCATGAACTAGGCAGAGATGGGGACCTCATACGGTACAGAAGATGGCGTGAACGTCAAGAGAAGAAATCTGGAACCTGTGACAGCAAGCATAATTCTGATACTGAACTTGCTTTAGAGGAAGATGTATCTGACAGCACAGTAGACTTACCATCAGCAGCTGCTGCACTACCTGATAGAGGTGATGATGGGGGCACATTTTGCCAGACAGACTTAGTAGCTCTCAGTACTTTGACATTGACAGAGGAAAAAATGCTAAGAGATGAATTAAACAGACTCACACAGGAAAATATCGCTCTTAAACAACAGATTGCTGGCAAAGAAATGCATTTAGAGTCACTAAGAGACCAGGATGACACCGTTAGATACTTTACTGGTTTGACAGACTTTTTTCTTATGTCATCTTTGTTCACTTTTGTAAGCAGTCATCTTCCTGCACACAAGAGACGTGCTCTTTCTCAGTTTCAGGCATTTTTGCTTACTCTCATGCATATGAGACTAAATATGCCACTACAACATCTGGCATACATTTTTTGCATTTCAAGATCAACCGCTTCAAAGGTTTTCCACGAGACTCTCCATGTTTTATATAACAGACTGAAGCCAATGGTGTTTTGGCCTGAGCGTCAGTATATCAGAGCATGTCTGCCAATCCAATTCCGGGAATATCCATGGAGAAGAGTTGCATCTATTATTGACTGTTTTGAGGTTTTTATTGAGCGACCTTCTAGCCATGATGCGAGTGCAATGACTTGGTCAAACTATAAACATAACAACACTATTAAGTATCTTATTTCTATTACACCACAAGGTCACATTTCATTCATTTCAAAGGGATGGGGAGGGAGGGCAAGTGATAAAAAAGTAGCAGAGTCATGTGGTTACTTAAAAAAATCTGCTTCCCAATGATATAGTACTAGCAGACAGGGGCTTTGACATTTTTGAAAGTGTAGCCATGCAAGCTGCTGAGGTTCGAATCCCAGTATTTACCAAAGGTAAATGCCAGTTGACTGGGCCTGAAATTGAATCAACAAGAAAACTGGCCCATAGACGTATTCATGTAGAACGTGTGATTGGTGCACTGTGCGGCAAGATGACTATTCTCAGCACTACCGTACCAATTGATCTTCTGTTTTGTCGAGAGGGTGAAAATGTTACATCACTGGATAAAATAGTAACTGTGGGATGTGCAATTGTAAATTTATGTGAAGGAATTGTTTAAATCGATGAAGTCATGTCTGCATAGTTATGCCCACACTGCACAACCATTAAACTCTATTTAAGAGTCCGAGCTTGATTTTACGCATGCGTACTCAGACTAGACCTCGGTTTATACTCTCATCCGAAAGAGTTAGGCGGTTAGAAAACATCATACAGTTATTGGTCCGCACTACACTTTCAAAAATGTCAATGCCCCTGTCTGCTACAGTGGCCCGTAGCGCAGTGGGTAAGCGCTGGTTTCCAATGCCGATGGTGGCATTGATCGACTGATTGTACATTGCTTAATGTCCCGACAGCAACAAGGCTTTTTCAGGACGTGCCTGCACTGCTTGTGAAAAAAAAAATAAACAGAACATTGAATGTATGTCGCCAGCCGGTCAAACAGAGATTTCCCTGCATATATATATATATATATATATATCAAGGAGTACTAAAGACTATATATATAGGCAGGGAAATGTACGCTATAAACAGAAAGAGAGATAGAAGCTAGACGAGATAGAGATATTGGTATTGCATTAAATTGGACCTAGTAAAAATGTTGAATATTTTTGTTGCAAAAATATTTAGTTATATGGAAAACGTTGAAATGAAGTAAATCAATTCATGACAATTATTAATTTTAATATGAATGAATCTTTAATGTACACATATTCAGATATTAGATATTAGACACATACACACAAAAGTACATTTGTAATTAGCCAGTTTTACAATTATTTGTGCAGTTGAATATTGACATATTGTCATACAAAATGTTGTCAATTTGACTGTCAGCTTGCCACACTTGCCACACTGACAATGTGTTTGTTACTCAGGCCAAGTGAGACTCTTTAGTCTTTGGAAGGCATATGATACTTGGCCAATCAATTAGCCAAAATAGGTCATTACGACATTAGTCAATATTCATTAACAAACGCACAGCAGTCACATTATCCAGCTGGTTACATAACATTGTGATTTTTTTCCGTATGGTCTCAGGACAAAATAATTTGTTAATGATCCACTGCTACTTGTTGTAGGTAATACATGCATTTTTTTGCAGTTTTGTTTATTATAAGTATACAAATATTTGTTAAGAAATACATTGAAAAAGAAAGAAACAAATGAATAAAAACAATAAAGTACATGAACACCTTTAAATTTGTTTTATAGTTCTTTTTTTTCTTCTTCTTCTTCTTATTTTTAAAAGCAGAAATATTGTTGCCCCCTGGGTGCTACGGCCACGAAAAAGCCCTGCAGAAAACTTCATACCACAGGAAAGCATGCAGTGTTCTCCATATTGATTAAATTAAACTAAGACTTTAGTTTCCTGGGGCTTATCGACTCAGGAAACGAAAGTCCTAAAGAGGCACACCTTGGACAGAGCCACTGCCCCTTTGGTTTTCTATGTATTCCTACACATGAATAGTGAAACCATTCAATGGGACAATCAGAATTGTCGCAAGCAACCATCCTGCCATGTTCTGGTTGGCGACATAGGCAGAACAGCACACCAGGGTCTGCAAGTGCACACTGCTTGCTTTCTTGTACACATGTAGAATCTGCAGATTTATGGTCAAGCCAATTGACGTGTAGCCCGCTCAGAGATAACTCCGCCCACTGACCCAGAGTTCGACTTTGACCCGAAGCTCCGACAAACACGCCACAGCAGAAAGCAAAAACGGCTTCATCCATGTGCGTAAGTGCGCGCTTGTCAGACATTCCTGACGATATTTCGGAGCAATACTTGATACCCTATCACCCTTAGGCAGAGACAACGTACAGATTTGTTTTGCTGTGAGCAGTACATTCAAAGCGTACAAATTGTTGTGCTTCATCTGGCTTTGACGTGCACGAACAATTCATTTCCGAAGTCAACTGAGCGGCCAGTGACGGAAAGCCACACTCGGTGCACCTGTCCATTGACCCAACGAAGAAGACGGTTACCGATGCTTTCTGCACATGCAAAGCAGGGTATGTATCAATTCCACATCATGCATTAAAAGTATAGACTGTGCTTGTCATAGTTTTAGCCATTGACAGTTTGTTATACTGTCGGAAATGCCGTGTGTTCCGCTGATGAAGGGGAGACTAAATTTGTGTTATCATCTGTGCAAGGATTTTGATAAAGCCTGCTAAGGTACTAAAGCACAATGTTGCATATGGCATGGTTTGCTTACAAACTTCACCCTAAGCTTGTGTGTTGTGCAAGTTAAGTTTTTTGGGTGTTTTTTTTTTTTCAGACTCGCTCGGACAGTGTGCTCATGTGCTTGCCATCACGACAGCAATGGGACAGACCCCATGAAAAAAATTCCACCTGAGCCAGTTTCCATCATGATTATTTCAAAGCCCGGAAACGTCAACAAGAAAAGGAAGCCCATCATTGCAATCTTTGATGACAACAGGTAAGTTTTACTTCAGCGTGCATATTCTGGTTGAAACTGTAATTTGAAGATACTGTTAGAATTGTATGTTCACACAAATGTGTATGTAAGCAATATACATGTATGCATACTTGTGTACAGTTCGTGTGTGTGTGTGCGTGTGTGTGTATGTTGTCCCTGTGCATTAGCACGGTGAACAGTGAGTGTGGAAAGTAAATCTGTATGCACAGAATTAATTTACACACACACACTCTCTCTCTCTCTCTGCATGTGCAAAAATGACTGCTGATGACATATATGAAAGCTTTATTTATAACAGCACATTTAAAAGTATGGAAAACATGTCATCCTAGAACTGTCCCAAAAGAGCACATTATGTGAGTCTTTGCAGTTGTAGGAGCTCATGAGTCATTTTTCAGCATGGATGATAATCAGTTAACTAATGAGGCAGTACTCTATTCTTAATCTTTAAATGAATAAGAACTAATGGTTTCAAACACCCCACAGTTTAATTTTTTTGAGATAACTGCTCAGACAACTGCATATCCACATTTAGTTATATTTATGTCTCATAGTTTAATACTATGTAAACATGGGCCAAAGGGGGTGGGGGTACGTGGGTTAAAATGATTAAATCTAAATTCTGCTCAAAATCCTGCAGGCATCTATGGCTTGGCTGGCACACAGCTGTTCAAGTTTCTGCACATGAGCGTGTGTTGCCTCAAGCTGCTCCCCGAGATGCTTATTCTCCGCAACAAGGGCTAGAACTAGAAGGATCAAATCTGAAACAAATGAAATCAATATGGCTGTGTAATGACACAGTTAGAAAGCAGTCATCAACTGTGATATAAATACAGAATGTTCCATTTTATTTTATTCTATGTTACAGGTACCACTTAGGAACAGGAGCTGTTGCCTTTGACTACATCACTTGATTGTGGAGATGTTGATTTTTCCAAGATGCCAATCATTGCCATTCCACCAACTGTGATCCAGCAACAACACAAATGGTCGCACCTCAATCTGACACTAGATGATGCTAGGGTACTCGAAAAACGCAAACCAAGAACAGGCAACCTGCTCTTTATGGCTGACAGAGCGGAAAAAACGCATCACTGCCTCAAACTGCAGGCTGGAGAACTGCATACAAAAACAAAAACCTGAACATTTATTTATTTATTAAATCAGATTGAGCAGACCAGATTACTTGTGGTGCTGAGGAACTTTCAATGTCATCACTGCTTGTATGTGTGCCAGTTAGAGACTCAGCATCTGTAGCTGCACTTGTACTGTTGACAACAGCAACACCTTTGTTACAAACAGTCCCTGAATTTAACAGCATTTAAAACGAGAAAGGCATAGCTGAAAAGGGGGAGGACAAACTTGTTGCACAGAGACATGATTGACACTGTATTCTTCCTGGTCACACTCGGCATCTGTAGCTGCACTTGTACAGTGATAATATTATTAACAATGTATTAGTTGAATGATTTTTGAAAATTCATTTTTTAATACAGAATTTTCATATTGTATGTACACCCTTTGTCAAAGTTTACATCAACAAACATGAAGTTAATTATGATATGTAGTAAATCACATTGTGTTTGTTGCTGTAAACTCAAAGGGTGTTGCCACCATAGGAGCTTGTTTCGTAGCATCTTACATACTTGTGTGCAGCCACATCATCTTTTGCCTAAAATAAACAGATTGTTTGCATCATAGAAACTACTGTTTGTGTTCTTGTAAGTTGTAGTGTGTGCATGTGTACAATGTATATTTTTGTGTATGAGAGAGTGTACTAGTGTGTATGCCAGTGTGTAAGCTATCCCTCGCACTCGTACACTCTGCTTTCACCGTTCGAGTCAGTCAGCGACTGCCGACGGAAACGCCGGACTTGCCATACAAAGTACCACCTTCGGCCTTCACTACAGATATTTACATGGGCCTAGTCTGGCATGTGCAAACTGACATTACCCGTTTCATTTTTATAATGAACAAATTCTGGAGAAATGAATATGAACTGACCTTTGTGCAAGCGAAGATATGTCGGTTTCCGGCATCCACTGTACTTGAGGTTCAGCTGCTCAGTCGATCATGCGGCGGTCTACCCCACAATTTGATAGATCGCATGCACTTTTCATGGCTACGACGGTGCTTTGGGAATGGTATGAAGCTTACACCACCTGCTAGACGCTCAGGATATCTGAAATCGCTGTTGCAAAGGCCCCCAGGCACATCTTTTCACCATTTCTTTTCTCTCTCGGTTACTGACCTTCTTCGCCAGCCTCAATGTCGGACCAACACTAGCCGACTTTACGCATCACGCGGGTGTGTCTCATTCGCGCATTCTGATTGGCTAGCGCTGACCCGTCAGTCAGGCACCGGCTACACGTCAATTGCCAACAAGCTCTGGCAAGATTGCCAGCTTAAATAATGCAGTTGCTTTGATAACAAAATCGTCCCATAAGACCTGGTTTGCAAAAATCCTCTGAACGCTGATATCAACAGATGTCCACACTACAAAGTCACAGTATGAAAATTTTGACGAGAACAAATGGGCCTGCACCTGATAATAATATGGGTGGTCTTCCTTTAAAAGTACTTTGTCCTGACAACGCCTAAGGCAAAACTTGGAATCTTGAATGGCTGTGTCAATAGTGTGATCTCTATGCTTAAACGGACATTTGACCTCAACACAACCAGTGCCATGGCACGCACACTCAACTATCGCATCAGGAGAAGCTCCAAGAAATGGGTACTCTGGTGATATGTACAGCCCGCTATCTCTCATGCAAAAATTAGTATGCTCATTCTGTAACAATGTGCAATACTTCACTTTGGCTTGCTTTTCTTTGTTCTTGCCCCAATCAGTCTGCTCACTACAGAATGCAACACGTTGCGGGTAACATATTTTTTTAATGAGCGAAGGGGCAGGGTTATTCACATCAGTGTGGCAGACGGCATGCAGATTAGAAGCTGTTATTCTACCTGCACGGGCAGAAAACCATGTCTCATTTACTGCCTGATCTCTTGTAGTCATTTCTATTTTTTCAGTTTCGGATGACGACATGTGTACAGACAGATTACGACAGTATTCCTGCAGCTCTACCAATGGCTTTCCAACCATTTTCTCCTGCCTTAGTGTTATCAGATTTGCTGTTTGGAAAGTCATGGTTTCGTCTGCTGGAATACTGCTGTACTCAAATGCTGTACTGCTATCACTATGGGAAGTTAATTTTAGGATGTTGTAAGGAGTAAGACCTAATTTTAATTGTTCAAAAAACAAGTTGACTTCATCCTCTGTGGGTGTTTCTATCTCTGGCAATGGCTTTAACTTAGTCTTAGAAGCAGAATCAGCTGCTGGGTCCAGAATGAAGCTCTCAATATTTTTTTCCCTTTGCTTGGCCGATGAAAAGTCAATGTCACATGCGGGTCTAGGAAAGACTCCCTTGACGCCATTTGGTACTTTCCAGTATGCAGGGACACCTGTCACAGTTGTTGTTTCCCTCGCCCTTGTGAAGGAGTCCAACGCAAAAGCCAATGCTGCGACATGGGTGCATGTTTCACCTACTCCTGCCATGCAGGTGCAGTGTGCTGTCAGGATTGCACCATCATCACCAGCAATGAGCCAAGGCTGCAGACATTTCTCGTTCAAACGTTGCGAGTGGAGAACCTGTAATTAGTAAAACACATATTATGCATACATCATAGCTTTAGAGTCATGCTCTAAACAGTTAATAAAAATTAATTGTAATCATGCAGCAGTATTTAAAATAGGCTATTATTGGCATGCATGTAAAATTTTAATTTATTTTCACAGCTTGTAGGTTTATTATTGTGATGACAATTCATATTAAATATGTGTCAATGTGTGCTTGAAAATTAATAGCCATGTCTATGGATGGCTGTGTGCAATGCCTGAAAGTAAATTTGTATCTTAATTTATATAAATTAAAATAGTTTTTTTTTTTACTGCTTTTAGTTACATTTTGTACTTGTATAATGTCTGTTTAAATGCATCAACATTTACTGTCTACTTGCAGATAATACTAATAGTATTACTAATAGTCTACATAATTATGTATTAATAAATTTTACTTCTTAACTTATGTTACAGATTAGGTTATAACCTAAATTATGTTAAAACTAGGATGAATTGTCAGTTGAGAAAAGTCACACTTTTGTGGGATTCCGGATGGGGTCAGTGTGGAGCAACAGAGTACTAAAACTAATGAAAGAAGAAATGGCACAATCTCTAATTTCATCACTTACTTAAAAATCTGTTGGTTTACTCTAGTCTAAATATAGGCTTAGTTTATTGTATCCCGACTATGCAGCAAAATCTCACAAACTACAGAAACAGCCTATATGATTATGAGTAATCCAGCTACAAAGTGCACTTCCTGAGCCTCACTACACTACTAGTGTGTACTAGCATTACAGTTTGTAAACCAAGTGAATGATAAACAAAACTGAAAACAAAAACAAACACTACACAATCAGTGAAATCAGTCACATGAGTGACATGCTGAGTGATAATCATAAATATATATCTCCAACACTTACCAAACAGTGTGAAATGATTTATAACCGTAAAAATAAATGGTAATCTTTAAATCAACTAACCTTGGCAGATACGATGACATTTGGGCTTCCATCTGGCCTGTAGATCTGTATATCACGAACCCAGCCCGAGACAAAAAGCTTGTACGCTTGCAGACTCTTGTAGGCTTTAAATTTATCGCAGGTGTAACTAAGCAGAAACACCCAACACAAAATAGTTGACGATGCTCGCATCCACTACAGGCGGATAAAAATCCGGATTTGAAGTCCAAGAATTGTTTGGAAGTTCGTATGGATCAACACCATCAATGTAGCACAGTTTTTCGAAATACCGTTTCTTTGCCTCCGGCATCAAATTCGATGCGTACTCAACATTACTACTGCTCTTGGCTTCCATGTTTACGCAGCTAGTCCTAATTCAAGAACGATAACTCGTTTGTACTATTTATGTCGACGAAGACCTAGTAATAATAATGTTAAGCCAGCTAAAAACACAATATTAATCTGGAAATTATACTCAATATGGCTGTAAATGTCGAGAAGTGTGAGCGACAACCTGAACCAAGACAACAAAAAAAAAAGTGCAGGACCTCAAGAGACCTATGAACGCTTCAGTCCCCGTAACCTAGTTGACACGCCATTTATCGACCCTTAGGTCATTCAGTATTCACCGCTGCATTAATACGGTGGAAATGAGTGACTAGTCATAAGACTTAGCTTAATTATGGTTTATACTGACAGCGGAAATGCTGAACAGCATATACCAACGCCTTGAAACGACAGAATTAAATCAATCGCATGTTCGGCTACGGCTACCACGTAAAACAACCTTGACAAAATGGCTATCAGCTGAT
The DNA here is from genome assembly GCA_036245525.1 of Semisulcospira habei. Classification (NCBI taxonomy): domain Eukaryota; kingdom Metazoa; phylum Mollusca; class Gastropoda; family Semisulcospiridae; genus Semisulcospira; species Semisulcospira habei. Next base: position 72,665,952 of record BTPG01000006.1, read on the forward strand.
TACAAGCCAGGAGGACAAAAATAATAGCTACTTACCCAAGTACACTACCACTTTACACTAAGACTGTACGTCAGTATCTTCCTTGTTGTCTGAAATCGATGAACTAGGCGGATGTAGGTATAGCAATGTCACACAGAGATCAAATCAGCAGGTTATTTGCTGAAAGATCGGAGAGCGGCCTGCTCGTCCACAAGTTGCCCTCAAGCGTGACGTCACGAATTTGTCAGTATGCATTTCATAGCCAACTTTCGATTTTGAGTTCCGAAAATGGGCTTCGCTGCAATGGACCTGTTTCTACTTGGATGCATGCTCGTTTAAACTGAGGAGCAGTGCTGTCAGTTAATCAATTGAACTAATAATTTATTGTGCTGTAAACCTTTGTCTTTGAGATTTGCAGGTCATGTGCGCAAACAAACTTATTTGCTCCGCATGGGCCGGCCGGCTCAGTAGTGTGCCTGTTTATCTTGGCCAGATCTGTGACGATAAGAGATCGAGTATGCACGTTGGTTGCCTTCTTCGATCTGCATGGCAGCATCAAAGGAGATAACCAATGTGAACAGGCAGGATCAGCTCCGACATTTCTGTGCCACTAAATAAATGAGGCATTCTCACTACTCCCACTTGAGAAGCAGGGGCTCATGAAACAGATGCGCTATGCCGGTAACCGACCGGCACTATTTACCCCACTGCTCACCAGACTAAGGAAGTGACCTGGGTTTTCAATCTCATTGTGGCACTATTCATAGCCATCGCTAAACTTGTGAGTTTGTGCATCATGACACTGCCGTGTCAAGAGGCGAGACCAGTACATGTGTTAGGCCTAATTTGATTAATTTTACTATGAAAAAGTGACTTTGCTTGACTTGAAAGGGACTGGGACTTCCAACTCTCGTTGATTTCGTCCGGGGGGGGGGGGGGGGTGGGCCAGGGGGGTTGGGGGGGAGGTTGTCGTCTCGCTGTCTGTCTGCCTCTCCGTCGCGCAGCTGGCTGATGGTGCTGCCGGGGCCGGGTGGTTGATGGTGCAGGAGGTGGGTGGTGTGGCCGGGGAACCGTAGCTATCGCCAGGCTGGTGGGTGGTGGATCGTCAGCCACTCCAGAAGCTGTTGAAGGAGTGGTGGCGGTGGTGGTGGGGGTGGCCGGGGGAACCGTGGCCGGTTGAAGATGGGTCTGGGGAGGTAGGGTGGTGGTGGTGGCGGCCAGTGGATTCTAGGCCTGGGGGTCGGCCGCTGAGACGAGAGGGGTGCGCTGTGATTCCGCGGTGGCAGGCGGAGGTGTGGTGGGGGTGTCGGGAGGAGTGCCGGGCGTTTGGTTTGGTCTCGAACTTTCTTGGGTGGTCGGTGGCGTCGCCGGTGGGTGGTGGTGTCGGTGTGTGCGCCGGTTGGACGCGGTGTCGGGGTGGGGTCTGTAGCTTGGTCCTTGGTGGTGACCGGTACCGTGTTTGTACTGGCCGCTGTGGTGGTGGTTGGGTCGGTGAGGCTTTCTGCTTCGTGGGTAGTGGTGGGTGGGGTGCTGGTGCCTTTCGTCTTGGTCGCTTGGGAGGCCTGGCTCCCTGTTGACCTCGTTCGTGGTTGGGGCGGAGGTGCGGTTTGTGACTCCGCTTCTCGTGTTGGTCTTTCTGTTTCTTGGGTGGTGGGTGGCTGGGTGCTGGTGCCTTTGGTTTTGGTGACTTGTGATGCCTGGCATCCCGTTGATTTGGTTGGGGGCTGTCGCATGGTCTGGGTCTCTGCTTCTTGTGCCTGAAGGGTCGCTTGGCAGCCCGTGTGTGGGTGGTCTTCGGTGGTTGGTGGTCTTTCAGGTTCCCTTGGTCAAACAGCCATCTGACTGTGGTTGACGCTCTGTGGTAGTATTCTCCCTCCGTGGAGAGAATCGCTGGCATAGCTGTCGCAAGTAGTCGTGCGAGGCCGTCGAGGTCCATGGTTCCTATGCGTACCTTCTTCTCCCTCTTCGTCCACTCCCTCTCCTGGATTAGGTGGTCGGGGATGTGGATTGGCCGAGGGGTTGGTGTAAGGTCCGCTTCGGATTCTGATTCTGACGGTGGCTCGAGCTGGAGTGTCGCTTCAAGTGGATAGTTGTAGTACGTAGTACTCGATGGGTTGTTAACGAAGTGCTCGGCCAGTTCGCTTGTGAAGCGACCGGTTGTTCTCTCTGGTGTGAGCGCCCCTGCACTGGTGGTATAGGCTTGCAGTTTTTCGAGGAAGACGGCGTAGGGCTCGTTTGGGTCGTAGGTTGGGAAAGCTGGAAACGAAGCTGTTGGGTGCTGTGGTTCTTCTTGGATTGTGGCTTCAGTCGGAATAGTTGCCGGTTGCCTTGAGTCGGTGTTTCGGCGATTCGCCCTAAAGGGGCGGGTTGACGTCCGTAGTTAGACATGGCGAGCTGTGCGGTGAACCGTCTCAGCGCGTTGCGTCGTCTCGGTTGATTGGTCAGCTGAGCGGTGGTCCGTTCTCGGCTGTGGCGTCTCGATGCGGATGAAAAAAAGTGACGCATTTATGACAGATTAAATAACAGTGCCCGGCCATCAGTCGAGCCGGTGTAGAATGTAAAAATTCCTTAACAACTAATACATGTACCACGCAATGAATAATTATAATATAGTAGTATTCAATTAGATAATACTGAAATAAGAGACGGGGAGGGCACACAAAGAAAACACCGAATAATGAAATAATAATATAGTATTATTATTCATATTGCCTGTTCTTCTTCTTCAAGTTATTATTAATTGGTTAGATCGTAACAAAGAGACTGAGGGGACATGAACACATGACACACACACGACAGTGCGTCCGCAGTGTAATTTTTAGTGAGGAGGTGAATATCATTATACAGGGGCGGTGCCGGAGTTACCTCGAGAAGGGGGGGGGGGGGGGGAGGGTCCAACTTTTTGTTTGGGACCTTCAGTTCCGATACAACTGAAAGGCCTCCCCGACGCTAGTGTGCTTCCAGTGGCCGAAAAATAGAAAAGCGGGAACGATGGGTGTGTGTGTGGGGGGGGGGGAGGGGGGTGTAGAGAGAAGGCGCATTCCCCAAAATATCAAACAACGGGGGAGGGGGGGGGGGAGTGGGAAGGGGGGGTGGGTCCAAACACCCCAAAAAGGAACTTTGTTACAGCATTTTAAAGAATTTTTGTCGGGGGGTGGGCGGAACCACTGTAACCCCCCACCCCACTCTAGATCCACTCCTGATAACTTGAATTATATGACACATTGGTTAATGATAGTCAGTCTGGCAGTACTTTATCATGTAGCCGTCCGGCAGGCCCCACGGCGACGGTATGGACACTCCATATATACGCCGCCACTGTCTCAGACCGCCTTATATTCCTGTGCCATCATGCCGGCGGCCTCGCGCTGGGACCATATGGCGTTGAGGCGCGTCCCCTGGGTGAGTGGTGGATAGGGGGTCCCTCGTGAGAGGGGTGCACCGAATGAAATAAGGTGCCGTGAACCAACATGGTCTAAGGGAAGGTGACCCCGACAGAAAACCCCTGGTCCTCTTAGTAAGGGGGTTGGGCGTGGGGGTAGCTTCCCCACCCTGCAAAAAAGGAAATAGCTACAAAAACGCCGACGAAAAGACTAATTCCTTTCCTGGAAGAGGAAGGCCGCTCTTCTACCAGAAGACTTATGACGTCCTGTGGTGAAAGCCGGAAGTCTTCGGAAGCCACAGGACCGAGCCGCCTCTCTCTATCCAGGGACACAACCATGGGCACATGGAACGTCAAGACCATGTACCAGAGCGGCAAGGCCGCCCAGATAGCAGTGGAAATGCAAAAGTACAACCTTTCCCTGCTAGGTATCAGTGAAGCCAGATGGACACAGTCTGGCCAGAAAAGGCTGTTAAGTGGGGAGATGATTCTGTATTCAGGTCATGAACAGGAGAATGCCCCCCATACAGAAGGAGTAGCATTCATGCTGTCACCAGTGGCTCAGAGAGCGCTGATGGGCTGGGAACCTCTTGGGCCAAGAATTATCACAGCAGCCTTTAGAACCAAGAAAAAGATCAAGCTGAACGTCATCCAGTGTTATGCGCCCACTAATGACAGTGACGAGGAAGAGAAACAAGAGTTCTACGACCGACTCCAGAGTGCCGTGGACAAATGTGCGGAGCGAGACATCACCATCGTCATGGGCGATTTTAATGCCAAAATAGGGGAGGACAACACCGGATACGAAGAGGTGATGGGGAGACAGGGACTAGGCTCGGAGATGAGTGAGAACGGGGAGAGGTTTTTAGACTTTTGTGCTCTAAACCGACTTGTCATTGAAGGCAGCATCTTCCCACACAGAAGAATACACAAAGCAACTTGGGTCCGCTCACCTGACCATACAACAGAGAACCAAATAGACCATATCTGCATTAGCAAGAAATTTAGAAGATCCCTTCAAGATGTTCGAGTGAGGAGGGGAGCAGATGTCGCCTCAGACCACCATCTGCTTACCTTAAAAATGAAGCTCATGCTAAAGAAAAGCCGCACAGAGACAACAAGAAGACAGCGCTATAATGTAGGCCTCCTGAGAGAAACTGGAGTTAGAGAAGAGTTCAAACTGGTGCTGTCCAACCGGTTTCAAGCGCTACAGGAGCTAGTAAATGAAGAGGAGGCGGTCACCACAGAGCAGCAGTGGAAGGCAGTTAGAGAGGCGCTGAACTCAACCTGCAAAGACACTGTAGGGTTCAGGAAACACCATCACAAGGACAGGCTGTCGGCACAGACCTTGAAGAAGATAGAAGTGAGGAAGCAAAAGAAAGCAGTTGTCAACAACAGTCGCACGAGAGCAGCCAAAGTAAGGGCACAGGAGGAATACTCGGAAGCCAACCGCGAGGTGAAGAGGAGTATCAGGGCAGACAAGAGGGCCTACACAGACAGCCTAGCAGCAAACGCAGAAAAGGCAGCAGGCAGCGGCAACATGAAACAGCTCTACGACATTACCAGAAGATTGTCGGGTAAGTATGGCTAATCAGAAAGACCAGTAAAAGACAAAGAAGGCAAGCCTATTGCAGACAGAGCAGACCAACTCGACAGATGGGCCGAGTATTTTGAAGAGCTACTGAACAGACCTAGCCCACCCGACCCCCCAGACATCCAGCCGGCAGAGACCGACCTACCCATCAGCTGTGACAGACCCAGCCGGGAAGAGATCAGAAGAGCAGTGGCATTCTTGAAGAACGGCAAAGCAGCAGGGCCAGATGGCATCCCAGCGGAGTCTCTGAAAGCAGATCTAGAGACAACAGTGGAGATGCTGTACCCACTGTTTGAAAAGATCTGGGAAGAGGAGGTGATGCCGGCTGACTGGAAGGAGGGGTACCTAATCAAGCTTCCCAAGAAAAGCGACCTCAGCAAGTGTTCCAACTACAGAGGAATCACCTTGCTGTCAGTACCAGGAAAGGTCTTCAACAGGATCATCCTGGAGAGAATGAAGAGCTCCGTTGACCCCCAGCTGAGAGACCAGCAAGCAGGATTCAGGAAAAACCGATCATGTACAGACCAGATCGCCACTCTCCGCATCATCGTGGAACAGTCTCTGGAGTGGAGCTGCCCGCTGTACGTCAACTTTGTGGATTATGAGAAAGCATTTGACAGCGTGGACCGAGAGACTCTGTGGAAACTCCTACGGCACTACGGTGTACCCACAAAGCTCGTCCGCCTGATCAAGAGCAGCTACGATGGCATGACATGTCGCGTGATCCACGAAGGGCAGTTCACCAGGGAGCTCCAGGTCAGAACTGGTGTCAGGCAAGGGTGTCTGCTGTCTCCGTTCCTCTTCCTACTGGCCATAGACTGGGTCATGAAGATGACCACAGAGCACAGACGAAGTGGAATACAGTGGACACTGTGGACACAGCTTGACGACCTCGATTTTGCAGACGACTTGGCATTACTGTCCCACACTCATCAACAAATGCAGGACAAGACCACGAGGCTTGCTGACATCTCGTCCCAAGTGGGCCTCACCATTCACAAACAGAAAACAAAGACAATGAGGCTGAACACAACCAGGGAAGAACCAGTCTTGCTTGCTGGCACCCCGTTGGAGGAGGTGGAGTCCTTCACCTATCTCGGGAGCATCATAGACAAAAAAGGCGGCACTGATGCAGATGTCAGAGCACGAATCGGTAAAGCCAGAGCAGCCTTTCTCCAGTTGAAAAAAGTGTGGAGTTCCAGAGAGCTGTCACAACACACCAAAGTCTGGATTTTCAACTCCAATGTAAAAGCAGTTCTCCTATATGGAGCAGAGACTTGGAGATTGACAAAAACCACAGTCAACAGAGTACAGACCTTCATGAACAGTTGCCTTAGAAGAATTTTGAAATCCACTGGCCAGAGAAGATCAGCAACATCAGACTCTGGGAGAGAACAGAGCAGATAACAGCAGAGAATGAAATTGGGCGAAGAAGATGGGGATGGATCGGTCACAGTCTGAGAAAGCCAGCTTCCAGTATCACTAGGCAGGCATTGTCATGGAACCCCCAGGGAAAGAGGAAAAGAGGTAGGCCGAGAAACTCCTGGCGTCGAGACCTCCAAGCAAACATCAAGAGACTGGAACCACCTGGAGTAGAATCGAAGGAGAAGCACAGGACAGGAGTTGCTGGAGGTCTCTCGTCGACGGCCTATACCCGGGTAGGGGTGACAGGCGTAAGTAAGTAAGTAATCATGCCGGCGGAATCCGTGACAACTTGACTTGACGAAGCCGCGGCTCTGGCGGTGTCACGCGGTAGGTCCGTGTAGTCTGTGTGACAGAAAATTAGCAGTATAAACTCGGAATCAGTATATTTACCTCAGTCCCCCTCCCCCCCTCCCACACACACTGACACCGCCATTCCCTGCCTCCATCCTGCCAAATCAGTCCGGCACAGGTCTGATCCCTGATTTACCACTTTAAACAAAATCAGTCGCCAATCCCGCCACGACTGATCAGTGATAAAGCCGTGAACCAACCGAACTGTAGCTCAGTGTGAACCTTGGTCAGGTGCTATTTCAGTCATCCGTTTCTATTTTTATTGAATTACCATCGCACTTCAAAAGCGCACCGGCCGGGAAACTTACGGCACTCAGCTGCCGAGTGGTAACTACTGACCCAATACGCAAAAGCCGGCCCGATGGCTTTTTGCGCTTTGGGTAGTTATAGCCGGTTATTCACCCAACGACTGGGCCTCTCTCTACTCAGTCCCGGTTGGTTGTTTGGTTGGTTGGTTGGTTAGTTCGGGTTTAACGTCCACAGCACCGAGGTGATCATGGACAGCCCTGACGGGCGGGTTATGGGGGACAGGGAAATCTATTCACTATGGAGTACGACCTAAACACTGATCAACTCAGGCGCACTCCAACTGTGCCACTTCGATTTACCAGGACCTTTCAACGGACATGCTATTGAACAAATCCGAGTCCAGCCACCGGCGGGGCCGGGACGGGATTTGAACCCACGACCCGGCGATTCCCTTCGCTCTCCTGCTCCGACGTTTAACCGCCTGTATTACTCAGTCCCGCGGCGCCCGGCGGGGCCGCCGCAGTAATCACTGAGTGTGCACCCGAACCGTGCGGCTGAGTTGCAGTGCGATCATTGCACAATAACACTTAGCTTCTGCCGCGCAGTGGAGTTGAAGGTCAATGCCCGGCGGCAACTTAAACTGGCAGTGCATTCAGGTCGCACTTCCACGATCCCTGAGACTGAGGTGCCACACTGACTCGATCGGCATCTGAGATGAGTGCGGCCGTGATCAGTCCCATGTCAGGCCGGCGAATCCGCACCCGGTCCCAGAGGCGCGACTCCGCCGGCGAATCAGTCCCGAAAGCACTTCATGACCTCTTAATCCATAGGCATTGAAAAAGCACAGATTCAAGAGACTGATTTTCATGAGTCCTTTCGGCTGTTCGTCAGTTCAGTCCAGCGCAGGGCCGACTCTAAGTCATGAAAACTGAGTAAGTCAGTGTCTTAATCTTGCGGCTGAATGACGGTCAGCGCTTCCAGCACAATATCTGAGCCAGCTCTTTCATTCCATCATATTTCTGCCTGCAATTAGTAGAAGCGTAGGTTCACGTGAGCCCTTGCAGTCGAGAGAATCAACAACGTGTACTACTGAAACAAGATGTACTCCATAATGATTTTCCCAGATCGAGGTGTGTATTCAGTGGTTTTATTATCCCCACGGCCGCATTGGAGGTGTCACTGAGTCAGTCACGGCTAACGATTGTGCCGCCACCACGGCCCCGGTGGAAATGGATCGACCGTGATAATCACTATGATCAAGGGTAGTGCCAGATTAGCCGTTGGGGCCATGAGCAGGCGCCAAGCTAATCTGGCACTACCCTTGAATTATTACGGTCGATCCATCTTTTGTAGTGCGTTGGTGTTAATAGTTTAACTTGATTCTGCACTGAGGTCATGGGGGTTAAAGTTCGGTCGTCGTGACTCGATTCAGCCATCGGAGGGCGTGCTGTGTAGGATCGATCGGCACCGCTTGCACTCAGTGACGGTGACAACGAAAGCTGCACGGTACATTTCTCATTCATTTCTTTCATTACCACCATTGGATCTGTGTGTTTTCCGTTTATTTATAATGTAAGGTGCCTCATAACGGCCTGATCTAAGCCGCGTTCAGACAAACTTTCCAATGATGAGTTTCAGTCGTGCGCGATAACTTGACACCTGACTGAGTAGTGCGGCAGATTGGCTAGCAGGCTGGTTAAAAATGATGGCCCTACGAGGTAGGCAATGGGGCATTGAACCCCTTGCAATTTTTATTTGCTGACCAATCACAGTGTCGGAAAAGTGTCGAAAATGGACTGGACTGGTGACTGCACGACAATAAGGTTTGTGATACTGCGAGACAATCGTCCGGCAAAACTGAGCCTGCCGGGTTTGTGGACACTCATACTCCCGGCGACCTTGGTCTGTGGAAATTTGTTTTGTGCAAAAGAACGAACAGTCCATTATTATTATTATTATTATTATTATTATTATTATTGATTAAAACAAGACAGGCCGTGCTTTTAGGACACTCAAAATGTCCTCTAGAGGCACACAGTGCAGAACCCTTGCCGGTAAGGCGCACATTGCCGTCTGCAAGCAGCTTAGATCCTCATGAGCCCCCGCACAGCCGATAGATACCTAAAAGTCCCGTCATGATTTCGGCTCGCACGGCTGACGAGGGGTCGGGGAGAAGGGGGGGGGGGGGTGGTGGACGGAGGGCGCAAGTGGTTGAGTAGGTAATCAGTGGACAGTAGAGCGGGCGAGAAGGGGGTGGGGGTAGGGGAGGGGAGGGAGGCGCCGGGTTGGGAGGGCTTGCTTCGAGGTGAGCGGGTTATTGTGTTAGCGGGTTATTATTGTGTCACTGGTAAGTCATGGACCTCTGAGCACTCGCCTTCATCTCTTTATCTCAGTTTCAGCGCTGGCATTATTCTCCATGGCACAAGGACATACTGCAGTTCCTCTACAAGAGGCATAGATTCTCATGAGTCCCTGCAGCGGCAGGGACTCATGAGAATCTATGCCTCTTGCTGCTAATTTGCATCTGTTCAGTCGATACACACCGGCATATCCTTACAGTCAGTCGCCGTACACTGAACAAGACTGAGGCGGTGTGGATCAAGCCGCATTGATATCGAAGCCGGAATAGTATCGATCTTCGAGGCCGCTACAGTGACAGTGAATTACAATGAAAATTTGCTTCTCACAAAAAAATGTGACTCAGTGACAGTCTATCGCATTCACAGGCCGGCACAACAAAGGACTGAGATCGATGTCATAAGTTACTTCGATATACTCGTAACTCAGTTTAGGCGTCTCGCTTCGATCCAGGATATCATGGCCTGGGACTCTTATAGTATAGCCGGCCCCGGATGAAGTTATTGGGGCTGAGAGAAGGGTCGATTTGACCTCTTGGCCGGCATTTCTTTGAACAGTCCCAATCCAGACCAAAAAGGTGACTGCCAAGCGTGTAATATGCAAAGAAGTACCCAACGGAGAAAGAAACACGCTTAGTCGGAAAAGACGGGTACAACACAATTTATTAATATTTCGGGTAAATACCCTTTGTCAAAATAGACAAACAGAGAGATTAGCCGCTACTTATCTTCATTGGCGTGTTTCTAAGCGTGTTTCTTTCTCCGTTGGGTACTTCTTTGAACAGTCCCGCATCAGAATTACTACTCCCCAGTAGCAAAACGTCTACTGGTCCACGACGGCCGCAGCTTACTGGAATGCTCCGTCTCCAAGCCAACAGAGAGGTTATGTTCATGTTCACGTGTCTGAATGACCCCCAACAGGGGCGGATCGGGGGGGGGGGGAGGGGGGTCCTGGGGGTTCCGGAACCCCTCACCCCCAGACCCAAAATTGTTTAAAATGCTACAACAAAGTCCCTTTTAGGGGTGTTTGGACCCCCCCCCCCCCTTCATTGTTTGATATTTCACTGAGGTGGCGAGGGTGTTCACACACCCCTTCTTCCTCGAGGTAACTGATCCGCCCCTGCCCAACATGGCATGCTTGTACCATAAGCATAGACACCACTCCAAACATCTCCAAGAGGCGGGGGCAGGGGATCTAACTGTTTGTCTGTCCAGCGCTGTGATTCCCCTTAGTTTTGAGTACAATTCTGCCAGCGCTAGCCTCACCTATCTGGTTTGTGAGTATCTATAACTCGAGGCAAATTTGTATCGTTACATTGTTGTGTAATGTTCTGTGCATCTACTGTGGGAAATCAGGGTATTTACCCGACCACATAATTATAGTAGCGCACCTTCATGTTTGTGTATGTATGTTTCTCCTGCCTACTTCCTAAGTTCCGGAGAAAGACATGGGTTATATAAGAGACCTGATCCATTCTTTTTGAGGATGGAAATGATCGTCTTGTTCTATACCTGCGTTTTTCTCTGTGGGCTGGCGATTGGGTGCCTGATAGGCGGGGGCAGGGGATCTAACTGTTTGTCTGTCCAGCGCTGTGATTCCCCTTGGTTTGAGTACAATTCTGCCAGCGCTAGCCTCACATATCTGGTTTGTGAGTATCTATAACTCGAGGCAAATTTGTATCGTTACATTGTTGTGTCTCTCTTGGCTTGACTTCGCGAACGAAGATTCTATAGGGCTTGCCCATGTCGTCTGCAGGCATTTTCGTGGCTGCGGAGGCCAATCCGGGACAGGCAGGTTCGACCGCAGTGGCTGCAGGGGAAGGTCTGGTCAGGATTCTGAGTTACGACAACTCTGTTTTTTCTTCTGAGCCGCTTGTCCTTAAGGTTAGCTCTGCGAGAGTCCTCAAAGGAGACGGCTGCCTTGTGAATGGTGGAGCGCCACGTGTCACGGTCCGCAGCAAGCGAAGACCACTGGCGGTGGTCGATTTGGCAGGCACTAAGTGACGTCTTGAGACCGTCTTTGTATCTCTTCTTTGGTGCCCCTCTGTCTCGGTGTCCAGTGGCGAGCTCGCCGAACAGAGTGATCTTGGGTAGGCGATGATCCTCCATCCTGGAGACGTGCCCCGCCCAGCGAAGCTGTGTCCGCAGCAGCAAAACCTCGATGCTCACAGTTTCCGCCTGTTCAAGGACCTCGACGTTGGTGACATAGTCACTCCAGTGAATGCTGAGGATGGTACGCAGGCAGCGCTGGTGAAAGCGTTCGAGGAGTCGTAGTTGGCTGCGGTAGAGGGCCCAGGACTCGGAACCGTACAGCAGGGTGGTGAGGACGACAGCTCTGTACACGCTGATCTTGGTGCCTTTTTTCAGCTGTTGATTGTGCCACACCCGCTTGAATAGTCGCCCGAAAGCACTGTTCGCTTTTGCCAGCCTGTTGTCCAGCTCCTTGTCCAGCTTGGCGTCTGACGTGATGATGCAGCCAAGGTAGGTAAACTGGTGTACAGACTTCAGTTCGGACTCGCCGATGGTGATGTGGGGAGGGCGATGCTCTTCCTTGGGTGCCGGCTGATGAAGGACCTCTGTCTTTTTCAGACTGACCTCAAGTCCAAAGAGCTGGGCGGCATCTGCGAAGCAGGACGTAATGTGCTGCAAGGCCCTCTCTGTGTGTGCAACGAGGGCAGCGTCATCAGCAAAGAGCAGCGCACGAATCAGTTAGTCTAGGGTTTTCGTGTGGGCCTGCAGTCGTCTGAGGTTGAACAGGCTGCCATCGAGACGATACCTGATGTACACTGCGTCGTTATCGTCGAGGTCCACTGTGGCCTGCTTCAACATCATGCTGAAGAAGATGGTGAAGAGGGTCGGTGCCAGCACGCAGCCTTGCTTCACGCCGTTGCGAATGGGGAATGGTTCTGAGAGGTCACTGTTTAGTCTGACCTGGCCTTGCTGGTCCTCGTGGAGCTGGACGATCATGTTGAGGAACTTTGGGGGACAGCCTAGTCGCTCCAGGATCTGCCACATACCTTGCCTGCTCACAGTGTCAAACGCTTTTGTTAGGTCGACAAACGTTACGTACAGCCCTTTGTTCTGCTCGCGGCACTTCTCCTGAAGCTGCCTCAGCACAAAGACCATGTCGGTGGTACTCCTGTTGGCTCTGAAGCCACACTGGCCCTCTGGGAGGTGGTCTTCAGCGATGGCAGGTACCAGCCGATTCAGGAGCAACCTTGCGATAATTTTCCCGGCAATGGACAGCAGGGTAATTCCACGATAATTTGAGCAGGCAGACTTCTCTCCTTTGTTCTTGTACAGGGTGATGATGACTGCATCACGGAGGTCCTTTGGTACTGTTCCTTTTTCCCAGCAGCAGAGAAAGAGGTCGTGGAGCTTGTTGTGCAGTGCTGGGCCTCCATGTTTCCATATCTCTGGCGGGATTTTGTCAATGCCTGCTGCTTTGCCACTCTTGAGCTGGTGGATGGCTGTGAGGGTCTCTTCGGCGGTGGGCGGTTCGTCCAATTCAACCTTTAGTGGAAGGTGTGGGATTTGGAGGATGACTGTTTCTTGAACAGTGCGCTCAGCGCCGAAGAGGTCCTGAAAGTATTCCGACCAGCGGTTCAAGATGGAGGTATTATCTGTGAGGAGTGCCTGTCCATCAGCGCTTCGCAGGGGACTTTGTACCAGGTGCCTAGGGCCATACACTGCTTTCAGTGCTTCGTAGAAGCCCCTGTAGTCACCGTTGTCAGCGCAGAGCTGGGTCCTCTGTGCGAGTCTGGACCACCACTCGTTCTGGAGCTCTCTAAGCTTGAGCTGGAGACTGCTGCAGATGAGGCGGAAGGCAGACTTCTTCACAGGGCAGGAAGGCTGGGCTAGGTGGGCCTGGTGGGCGGCTCTTTTTTTTTTGCTAGAAGTTCCTGGATCTCAAAGTGGTTTTCGTCAAACCAGTCTTTGTTCCTCTTTCTAGCAAAGCCCAAGACTTCCACAGAAGATTTTACAATAGCAGTTTTCAGTTGTTCCCAGAGTGTTTCAGGGGAGGAGTCTGCTGGATCAACTGTGTCTTTGAGCATGCGCTGTAAATCGGTCTAAAGGGCAGCTTTCTTGTCGTCACGCTGAAGGCTGGCACCATCAAGCTTTTTCTTGGGGGGGGGGGTTCTTGGGTTTCAGCTTGAGGCGGAGCTGCGCTGGGCATCACTCTGGTGAGGAGGACGTCACTGCGGTCCCTCTGACGCACTAGGACATAGTCGATAAGGTGCCAGTGCTTGGAGCGAGGATGCATCCAGGTGGTCTTTCGACTGTCTTTTTGCTGGAAAGTAGTGTTGGTGATGACAAGTTGCTGCTCTGCACAGAGCTCCAACAGTAGGCGACCATTGTCATTGCAGTTCCCAACGCATTGCTTGCCGAGGACTCCTTTCCAGGCTTCAGAGTCTTGGCCCACTCTGGCGTTGAAGTCGCCAAGGATGACGACTTTGTCGTCTGCAGGGGTGCTCTGCAGGAGGCTGCGCAGGTCAGAGTAGAACTTGTCTTTTTTTGCAGGCTCTGCCAGGAGGGTTGGGGAGTACACACTGAGTAGGGTGACGTATTGCTGGTGTCTCAGTGGGAGGCGCATGGACATGATGCGGTCGGAGTGACCCGTTGGTAGGTTTTCCAACTTAGTCGCAATGGGGGTCTTCACCATGAAGCCCACGCCTGAGAGCCGTCTTTCTGATGCAGGCCTGCCTGACCAGTAGAGGGTGTAGCCAGCACCAAGTTCTTGGAGGCTGCCTTCCTCCGGGAGGCGTACTTCGCTGAGCGCGGCAATGTCGATGTTTAACCTCCGCAATTCATGGGCAATGAGGGCGGAGCGACGTTCAGGGCGTCCGCTGTCTGCTGTGTCGAGCATGGTTCGGATGTTCCAGCATGCTACGTTGAGTCCGGTCGTCGTCGTCATGAGAGTGGATCCATTGTTTTTTCTTGTTTTCTGACCACATGAGAAGATGCCCGTTGACCGCGGCTAGCCAACTGGGGTTACGAGGGGATGAGCTTTGGTTAGGCCACCTTTTCTAGGCCGCCCCTCTCCGTGTGGAGCAAGCAGTGCTGTCCCTAGAGAAGGCTGCTTGGTCGTTCAGGGTGTGCCGAGTGACGTTGTCATCCCGGCCCAGGTCAACATCAGGCGACCAATATCCTGAACCACCTGCATGCAGGTTTGAGACTGCGGCTTCCAGTGACATCTTTCACCTGCCGTTTTGCCCCTTGCCCATCGCTACAGGACTTGGAAAGTTCAGCCCACGGACTATGACACTGATTGTTGTGTAATGTCTATGTGCATCTACTGTGGGAAATCAGGATATTTAAGAATAAGAGTACTTTATTATCTCAAAAAGAGAAATTCTTTTTGCGACCTCAGGTGCAACTCGCAATCACACACACTCACACGACAGTTTTAAAACAAATGGACAATGGCTCGGGACGGGTGAAGCCCGTCGCCAAGGGGCGTCTAATGGCCAGCACCAACGGCCCCAACCCGACCTGAACCTCCCTAACACAAGCAAACTAAAAACGGTTTTATCTTAGTATCTCTATAACACATAATATAATGTTTTTAAACTTTCTGCTTGGCTGAGACTAGTTACACAAATAACAAAAATACGCACAAAAAAAAAAAAAAAAAAGACGAATACTTTCACAGTTGCTACCTGGGGGCCCGTCGCCATAAGAACAGCGCCGGCTATTAGACAGTCGCTCCGGCATAAACAGTCACCACCTTAATTATAACTTAACTAGTTTATAACTTCATAGTAATTTTTAAAGCAATAGTAGTAGGACTACATCATTAACGTAAAAGCAGTCCAAAATGGTTTCTAAAGAGTACACACTGGCAGGCTGTTCAGTAAGAAACAGTCGCTGCGTCTGGGAGGTGTCTGTCATCACATCATTCGGCTGGAATGTGAGGCCTGAAGCTTGCTGGTATTCGCTTCGTCGAATGCACTAGCGCTATTCCCTAGGCCAGTGATGTTGAGCGTGGCGTGCGGGGAAGAGTGAGTGAGTATAGATTGCTTTACGTCCCGCAAGCGACAAAGGCCTTCTCAGGACGTGCCTGCGCTAAATGAAGAAAAGAACTGCAAGAAGCGCAGACAGGAGGGAGAATTTCAAAAGAAAAATACAGATGATGAAAGGGGAGAAAAGCACGTTGGTTGTATTGCCACCGCATAACGCGCGCTGTTCTTCTAATATCCACATGGTACAGCAAGAATCTGCGTGTATCAACTCCCAGCATCGCACAGCGGATAAAATCCATTAACAATTATTGCACATCAAATTGCCAAAAGTCATCAAAAAGAAATACCGGTCGTGATGCAGCATCACATTTGCCGGCCAGGGCCTGACATCGAGTATCAAACGAAGGTACAATGTCTGTTTAGTACTGCCACATATAGTAGCGCACCTTCATGTTTGTGTATGTATGTTTCTCCTGCCTACTTCCTAAGTTCCGGAGAAAGACATGGGTTATATAAGAGACCTGATCCATTCTTTTTGAGGATGGAAATGATCGTCTTGTTCTATACCTGCGTATTTCTCTGTGGGCTGGCGATTGGGCCTGATAGGCGGGGGCAGGGGATCTAACTGTTTGTCTGTCCAGCGCTGTGATTCCCCTTGGTTTGAGTACAATTCTGCCAGCGCTAGCCTCACCTATCTGGTTTGTGAGTATCTCCAAGAGGCATAGATCCTCGTGACCCCCAGTAAATACAGTACTAATAAGGTTCTGAGGTGGACGCCGGCCGTGAACTATGATTTCAGATGCGAAGCACGGAATATGATCTGTACACAGTTTTGACACAGTTTAGTGGATATTCGATTGATTGATTGAACGACGGATCGATCAATCAATCGATCGATTGTGCATTGCTTATTGTGAGACGCGGTGTAGGTAGACTGATGTATGGAGTTGGTCATTCGGGGTTTAATACTGAATACTGATTCTACCCGAGGACCGAAATGACTCCCCAAATTTTAAAGTTGCCCTCACCTCTGAAGGACTGTATTACAGTTCTAGAGACAGATCGAACGTGATAGTTCAAGGGTGGTGCCAGAATAGCTTGGCGCACCACTCTTGAACTATCTTGTTCGATCCATGTCTTGCTGTGGTGTGTCCGGGCTGAATGAGTTAAAGGCGTCCACGGCACCGGAGTGATAATGGACGGCCCTACCGGGCGGGTTATCAGAGGCAGGCTATTACGGCTATAGAGTACGACCTGAACACTGATCAATTCGGCCGCACTGCAACTGTGATATACCAGCACCTTTATAACGGACATGCTACTCGTTTTGCCTGGACTCAGACTGCTGCTGGGCCGGCCATACTATACTGATTCAGTTGTTTACTGTGACCGATTTCCCGGTCGCTGTTACCTTGAGGGCCAAAATAGTGTTGTGTCTCGACTTTAGACCCCGGCTTACGTCAACTGATGATTGAAAAGCCGTGGCACTAAACAAAGTGACTTGTTCTGTAAATGATTCGGACCCGGGCCGCCGCTGTTGTCACCGAGGCCGGAACTGCAGTCACACGGGTTGTCTTCCTCGCGGATTCCGCGGCTACAGCTGATCAACGGTAGCGAATCGAGGGAGACAAGTGTGAGGTACAAGTACTCAGTGAAGCCTGATACGGTAGAAGCCTGATATGATGATTCAGTTGAAGCCTGATATGATCAGCCTTTGTAACAAGCCAGGATGGCCCGTGCGACATGTCACATCGAACCGGGGTCAACGTTGCCCGTCGGCCCGATTGCCTTTTGCGCATTGGCAGACGACGTCGGCCCGATGACCTTTTGCGCATTAGGTTGACGATCGCTAACTCAAACACTCGCTAAATTCATCACTCCAAACCGGGCTCTGACCATGAACACATTTGGCCGGCGTGGCAATTCACAGTCAAGTTTACGCGGTCGTGAGATAGGAACACGTCTATCCCAGTATGCAAAGGCCCTCGGGCCTGATATCGGGCTAACATCGGCCCGTGAGTTGGTTGGTTGGTTAGTTCGGGTTTAACGTCCACAGTACCGTGAGGTGATCATGGACGGCCCTGACGGGAGGGTTATGGGGGACAGGGAAATCAATTGCCTATGGAATACGACCTGAACACTGATCAACTCAGGCGCACTCCAACTGTGCCACTTTGATTTACCAGGACCGTGCCTTTCAACGGGCATGCTATTGAACAAATCCGTTTTTTCCCCCTGGATTGTGAGTCCAGCCTACCGGGGCCGGGACGGGATTCGAACCCACGACCCGGCGATTCCCTTCGCTCTCCTGCTCCGAAGTTTAACCGCCTGAGCTATTTCGGACTCATTGTCGGCCCGCGTGAGTACAGTGTATTTTGTTTACTAGGATGTCCATTACGCCTGAGTCATCATCGACTCGATCCGGGCCGTTAGCGTACGAAGCAAAACAATGACGCGGACTGATCTGGCGTGAATCACTATGATGTTTTGACGCGTACCACCGTTATCTGGCATGTTTGTTCCAACAGAGCCATACAGTCGACTTCGCGTATAACAAGGCCGAATATTACAAGACATATAAAACTTGTTTCAATGGTCCCGACACCGACTACAGCTTTTCCTGTGTGAATTACTTTACTTATAACAACTTGAACTTCGGATATAACACTAAACATGACAAGAACAGAAGTGGTCCGCTGGTCAAGTGATTTGTTATATCCGACGTTTACATAATAATAATAATAATAATTAGCTTTGATAAAGCGCTGTTCTCAGAAAAAAACACTGGACTCACTGCACATGCACTGAAAAATGAGCACACTCTCTCTGCCGCTCACTCGGACACACGCACAATAACACCGTGACACCACTTTAATTAAACCACCCCATCCCTTCCCAACACCTTGCATTCACTTGCCTGTCTCGAAACTGAAAGAAAAAGTCAGTTAACCCTTTTAGCTCCAATGCCCCATTTCAGTTCTCAAATTTGGGAGGTGTTGCCGCCTAACGACTATGTACCAGTTGTAGGAGATGGCCGATTGATCATGATAATTCAAGGGTAGTGACAGGTGAGCTTGGCGCCTTCAGGCGCCAAGCTCATCTGGCACTACCCTTGAATTATCATGATCAATCCATCTCATGCTGCCGGCAGGGTCCCGGGGTTAAATGGGTTAGCAGTTTTCTAGGAAAAAGTATGTGCTACATGTTAAACGCCTGACTGACAAAAAGGACTAAGGAAGTCCTCAACTGAGTGAATTTTGAGCAGACTGACAGTGTGGGCAGATCAGTTCAGTCAGCAGTTCGACCGGCTGCTGTAGAAAATAAGTACATAGAAAATCCGCCTGTAATTTCTGTTTGTATCATGTCTACTTTGAACTGACAAGCTAGCGAAAATTTGTTAAGTTGTGTTGCCCTTGTCCCGGCATCAGTTTGGCCGAAGCTAATCGCGGTCTTTCTTTCTTTCCGAGTGCGGCGATTGGACTGAATTTCTCGGCGCGGCTCTCCGGACTCGGACACTGCACTCCGCCATCCGTGTCTGTACTGAATAGTAAGGCCGAACTGACTTGTCAGTGTAGAACTGTAAGAAGACTCAGTACTAAAGCAAAGAGAAGTTCATAATTCCGTTGTACGGGTTTCGGTAAAAGTACAGCCGGCATACGTGCGAACTGGCGTATGAACAAACTGTTTAGTCTGGCTTGTAATCATGGATTTCAGCTTGCGAGTCAAGTGAGGCTAAAATCTACACTCTACAGTTTTTCTTCGTCTAAAGACCATATAGATCTAAGTTGTTGTGGGTGGTAGCCTTTGTCTGCACTGAAGAGGCATAGATACGGCGCATACTGATGAGAATCTATGCCTCTTGTAGATCTGTCCGATCAAAGGAAAAGCCGACACATTCCGAAAAGTCGGTCAGTGATCATTGCACATGGTAGCCACCTTAAAAGTCGGTCATGTGTACACGGCCCGCCCAGGACGGGCGTGCTCTGTCTAACATGTCCTTTGAAAGGTCATCAGTAGTAAACGGTCCGTTGAAAGCGCCTGGCAACTGAATCAAAAGTGGCACAGTGGCAGCCCGGTGCCCCTGAATTGATTAATGTGCAGGTTGTACTCCATCGGCAAAACGCTGTCCCTGTCGGATCTAGAATGCGCCCCTAAGTTAGGGCCGTCCCGGCCGCATAGTTCATCACTCCGGTGCCGTGGACGTTAAATCCCCTAATCAACCAATCAAGTTATAATAAATCAAAGCGGCACAACTGCAGTGCGCCTGAATTGATCAGTTTTCAGGTCGCTGGCCGTTACTCCATAGGCGATTGCCTCATAACCCGCCCGGCGTTCAGGGCCGTCCATATGCCACAGGCCTGCCCCAGTGGGCATTTACCATTTAGTCCAGACGCTCGACAGCAGGACTCGAGGCCGGATCAACCATAATAATTCACGTTCAGGAGTAGTGCCACATTAGCTTAACACAAATGCGGAGGCCTACGACGGCCGAACGTAGGACCAATCAAGACCTAATTGCTTGCGGCACTAAGTACGGGATCTTACGGCTCCGTTCGGCCTCCACAGACCGCGGAGGGGGTGTACTGATGAAGATCCATCATGTCAACCCATTTATCCACACGGCCGCCTTTCCCAAAGCTTAGGGGGGGGGGGGGGGGGGGGGGGGCTTGTCACCTAAAGTCTGTGTATCAGTTGCGGGGGATGGATTGACCATGATAATTCAAGGGTAGTGCCAGATTCAAGTTAGCTTGGCGCCTTCTGAGGCGCCAAGCTAATCTGGCACTACCCTTGAATCATCATGGTCAATCCAACTCAGTCCTGCTGTAGTGCTTGGGGGCTGATGTATTCATGCCTTTTACCGGGGCTGCCCTTTGAAGGTCCATCATGTGATAAGCGAGATTTTAATCGTAACAATAAAAATCTCACTTATTACAAACATTGACTTGCCGGCTTTTGCATTCCGACAGGGCGGAACGCTCCTGTCGGCAACTGTTTTTAGTATTTACAAGTGATACATAATCGCGCGGTCACCTTTATGGTCTGGTATTCAGCCTGAACGACCGCAAAAAAAAAAAAAAAAAAAAAAAATCAATCACGCTTGATAATTCAGTTTAGCCGACACCTCATCACCCCTCCCCACCCCCCTCTCCCTCCCCCTCGGCGGCGCCGGGCTCGCAAGTTCCGTCTTTTCCCGGCTGCGGCTCCCGCCCCTCACCGGCACAATCACCACTGCCAACACCTTGACCAACAACTTTTGCTGGTCAAACACTGAGGAAGAAAATCAGTAAAGTGACTGAGATCGGCCAGAAATTGTGTTGTCCGATTTGACAGAAACGCACATGATCATGCATTATGCAGATAAGAGTCGCTGTGACGACAAAAAAGATAGTTCAGCCGGATGACACCGAAAAGAGGTGAGGCTTTAGACTAGTGCATAAAGAGCTCCATAAACGTGCCGAGGTTAAGTTGTTTTGGCCGACAGTTCTATCGGTACTCTGCGGTGCTGACTGCTGAGTCTATTCCGTCAGGTATTGCGCACGGCACTCAGCCGGCGCGGGTGTTTGTGTGAGCCGTGACCTTGACTACATCGGCCCATTTAGCCCCACGGTCACTGACATGTCCCAAATTTTGGAGGCGTTACCTAACTCCTGCAGGAGCTGGATTGACCATGATAATTCAAGGCCGGGTAGTGCCACGGATTAGCTTGACGCCTTCACTGGCCGCGCCAAGCCAATCGGTCCGGCACTACCCTTGAGTTATCATAGTAGCGGTCCGCGAGTCCCAATCTGGTAGTCTATACTTTTGAATTATCACTTTAGAGGGCAGTGCCAATCTGGCACTACCCTTACATTATCATGGTCAATCCGTCTCCTGCTGTGAGGGCGTTGGGGCTAAACTGAAAATGATGGTTTTTTAACACAGCTAAACTGAAGTAGAACAGGATGCAATAATACATAGAGGGCAGTGTCTACCAGCAAGACTGAGCGGAGACACAGATTCGCGGCACTGAGCCCCTGCATCCGCAGGGGTTCATGAGAATCTTTGCCTAATCTTGGGATTGAGGAGGGCTGGCGGACTGCACTGACTGACACAGGCGGCAGAAACAGCTGATCACTGAGTACACACTGAACTGAAACACATTCAGGACACCCAGTGTGACTATAATTAGATTTGTTTTGCTCATCTGACGGCCTTCGGAAAAATAAGTGAACACACACACACACACACCGCACACTGACACGCGGCACTCACACACACACACACACACACACCGGCACACATGACACACACCCCCCACTACCACTGACCACAGTCCACCATCACCAAATCATGTGACGAACACTGACCACTATGGGTGGCACTGCGGGTCACTAGACCGACCGAGCGTTCCGACCTCCGGCTCGTCCGAAAGGTCGCGAGTTCCCCAGTGAGTTTTCCGGTGACCCGGGCGGCCGCTCGGTGCCGCGGCTCCGGTCTGTAAAATCAAACCGTAGGTGTGGACAAAAGGCCGTAGGCTCTAAAACGTTTAACCCATTTAGTCCCTACAGCCGGCAGGAGATGGATCGACCATGATAATTCAAGGGTAGTGCCAGATTAGCGTGGCGCCTTTAGGCGCCAAGCTAATCAAGCACTACCCTTGAATTATCATGGTCAATCCACCCCTGCAACTGGTACTTAGTCGTTAGGCAACACTGACCTACAAAATTTGAGAAATGGGACCATGGAGCTAAACGGGTTAATGCCGACTAACACCTGTGACTAACTGACTACCAGCAAATCGTCACAACAGCGGTGTGGGAGGGGTGGGGGCAGGGGGGGTGGGCTCACAGTTTACATCAGTGACATGCTGAACTTGAATAGCACACTAAACTTATGATTCTTGATTGCGTGCTTATTTACATGTCCATTTGGACAATAAACCGGTACTGGTCGGCTTCAGAGTGGTATGCCTCTTGTACTACATACACTGAAATGCTCTAAAACTTCGGCTATGTTATCTTTAACTGTTGCTAATGAGTGCCGGCGTAACTTGCTATAATTTAAAATATAAATACTTAACAGTTTTAGCATGGACGCACGACATCATCCTCAGGGGATGGATCGACCATGATAATTCAAGGGTAGTGCCAGATTAGCTTGGCGCCAATAGGCGCCAAGCTAGACTGGCAATACCCTTGAATTATCGTGGTCGATCCATCTCATCGGTGCCGAACTGCCCCACGGTCAAATGTTCCAAATTTTGGAGGCGGTTACTTAGCTACTAAGTACCGATTGCAGGAGATGGTGAACTGACCATAATAATTCAAGGGTAGTGCCAGATTGGCTTGGCGCCTGAATGCGCCAATCCAATCCGGCACTACCCTTGAATTATCATGGTAGTCCACACAATCTAGTAGTCCATACTCTGGAATTATCATCGAGGGTAGTCAGCTAATCTGGCACTACCCTTACATTGTCGTGGTCAGTCAGTCCATCTCCTGCTGTAGGGCGTTGGGGCCACTATCAGGCGCCAAGCTAGTCTGGCACTACCCTTGAATAATCATGGTCGATCCATCTCATGCAACTGGGACACATTCGTTAGGACTGAGACACCTACACAATTTTGGGAAATGCGGTCTTAGGTTAATTGGGCCAACGCCTGTTGTTCCCGGCCGAGTCGGTTACTTTCACGGTGACAAAAACGATGTTTTCAGTTGAGCAACACTGAAATAACCTACTTACTATGCAGAGTAAACACAAGGTTATCTGGCTGACATCGGCCGCATTTGGCCGGGCCCAATTAGTGCGGCCTTCGCAAGCCGGCCGATCATAACTTTCGATTGCGGCCCTGTCACTCATGACCGCACAAATCCTTTGAAATCTACGTCAAAGTTCCGGAGACAGATTGACCATGACAGTTCAAGGGTGGTGACAGAATAGTATGGCTTGGCGCCTACACTGAGGCGCCAGTAAGCCGAATTCTCTCACCACCGGTGAACTATCACGGTAGACCCACTTCCTGTCTTGGCGGCGTCTCAGGGCTTTATAGCTCAACTCGGTGCGGCCTGCCATGCCGTCACTGAGTATATATAATTACTGCTGGTGTGGCTGATGTTTATCTACGTCTCCGTTCGAGAAATAAAATGTGTTGACTGCATGTACAGTTCTTGTTTTTCGTCCTTTACTCATTCAAGGAACCCCCAACTGGGTCTGCCCTGAGGGACTTGGGTGGGGTTAAGTACTTTTTAGTTCCCAGGGTCACCTTGGTCAGCCCAAAAGGGTGGGTTTTGCCCTCTATTCTGGGGCACGTGTTTCTGTCTACCCTTGGTCCAGTTCAACTGTATTTTCCTTTTTTTAAATTCTCCCTACTATCTGCGCTGCTGTAGCTCTTGATATTGGATATATATATATATATAAAGAGAAAGAGAGGACAGAGAGGGGGGTTGATGCGACGACTGAGAAGAAACAAGAACAGGCCTCCATTACCATCCATGATCATGGCGAATGCGCGTTCTATTCGACCCAAGAGCGATAATATGAACTTTGAGGAACTGGTAGCGAATGTGCGTTTGACGAGCGAGTATAAGAATGTGTGTTTGGTGCTTTTCTGAAACTTGGTGGAGCGAAGATGTGAGTGATGATAGTGTTGCGATCGACGGTTTTGACGGACGGTACGCCGTTTAGAACTGATAGAGATTGTAAGATTAGTGGGAAACGGTGGGGTGGCGGTGTAGGCCTGTATGTTAATGAACGGTGGTGTAGCAAGTCAAGCGTAATGGTTAGGAAACAGCTTACAACACGTGATGTAGACTTATTGTCAGTTTCACTCAGACCCCGTTATCTTCCCCGTGAGTTTGGTCAGATCTTTGTAACGGTCATCTACACCCCCCCCCTCACTCCAACCCCTCCCACGCCTCAGCCCAGATAGCAGATGTGATTAGAGAGTTACAGCTTATCTCCCCTGACGCCCCCAACTTTATTGCAGGTGACTTTAACGACTGTGACTTACGCACGAGCTTACCGACTTTTCACCAGTACGTGACTGTCCCCACTCGCAAGAACAAGACGTTAGATTTAGTGTATGGAAACGTCCCCAATGCATACCGATCGTTCGTCCTCCCTCCCGTAGGTAACTCTGACCACAATACTGTGTTTCTTGTCCCAGCATACAAACCCAAAATCCAGACAGAGCCCATAGTGAAGAAGTTAGTTAAGGTGTGGTCTAAGGATAGTGTAGAACAGTTGCAGGGGTGTTTTGAGTGTACAGATTGGGACGTGTTTCTTGACTCTAGTGCCAGTGTAGACGAAGCTACTGAAGTAACTTCTGACTATGTGAATTTCTGTAAAGATATGATTATCCCATCTAAGACAGTGAAATTGTATCCCAACAACAAACCATGGATTTCTAAGTCTCTCAAAGCCACACTGAATGAGAAAAAAGTTGCATTTCAGACTGGAGACAGAGTAGAAAGGAAAGCAGTACAGAATAAATTGAGGAAGCAGATTTTAGACGCTAAGAAAAAGTATAAAGAGAAAGTAGAGTCACAGTTTGAATCAGGTAGCTTAGCAGATGCATGGAAAGGACTTAAAACTTTATCAGGCCACAATAAATCAAAATTCAGTAGCAGTAGCATGCCAATGAAAGAACAAACTGAATTTTCTGAAAAACTGAATGAGTTCTATTGTAGATTTGAGAAAGATGATCTGAAGGATGATTTAGATAACATGATTTCCCAGCTTGAAGTAAATGTGGCAGGCAATGTTGATGAAGACTTTGAGATCCATGGCAAGGCGGTTGAGAAGCTTTTTAGCAAACTGAATGTTAAGAAAGCAGTAGGCCCTGATAATATTTGCGGTAGAGTTTTGAGAGTATGTGCCAGTCAATTGTCTGTTGTTTATAGCCGTTTGTTTAGCTGGTCTCTGAAGGATTGCACTGTACCTAGGCTCTGGAAAACATCTACAGTCTGCCCTGTCCCCAAGAACAACAAGCCCAAGACACTCAATGACTATCGCCCTGTAGCTCTCACCTCTATAGTAATGAAGTGCTTTGAGCGTGTTGTCCTTTCTAGACTGCTCGATCAGGTCAAGCCCTATCAAGATCCTTTCCAGTTTGCATACAAGCAAAACAGATGTACAGACGACGCCACACTCACACTCCTGCACCATGCATACACACATTTAGAAAAACCTGGCTCTTTTGTACGCATTCTTTTTATAGACTTTTCTTCGGCCTTCAACACTATACAACCCTATCTCATAGCTCAAAAACTTCTCTGTTACAATGTAACGCCAAGGCTTATCCTATGGATTGTCAACTTCCTTGTAAATAGGACCCAGTCAGTTCGCTTTCAAACAGCTCTCTCATCCCTTAGGTCCACTTCCATAGGCGCCCCTCAAGGTACAGTTCTCTCCCCTGTGCTGTTCACACTGTACACTAACGATTGTAGTGGCACTGACTCTACCCTTCTTATAAAATACTCGGATGACACTGCCTTAGAAGATCTCTCCAATAATGATGCGACTTACTTTGCAGAAGTAGAACGTTTTAGTGTTTGGTGTAAAGATAATTTTCTAGACCTAAATGTGAGTAAGACCAAGGAACTACTGATAGACTTTCGAAGAAACCCTGCCCCTGTCCCTGTTCTGATGATCGATGATGTGTCTGTTGAGCGTGTGACTGAGTATAAGTATCTTGGAACAGTCATAGATGATAAGTTGTCCTTTCACGCAAACACCTCCCTCATACACAAGAAATGTCAGTCACGCATCTACTGCCTCCAGAAACTCAGGAAGCTGAATGTGAACCCCTCTGTCCTTCAAACTTTTTACTGCTCTTTTATTGAGTCTGTCATCACTTTCGGTTCTGTGTGCTGGTATGGAGGTCTGAGTGTGAAGAACAAGAACACCCTGGCACGAATGGTAAACATCTGCAGCAAAGTGACTGGCAGTAAGCAAAACAGTGTGGAGTCCCTGTATGAACAGCGTGTGGTGAGAAAGGGTAGGCGGATAGCTTCAGACAGATCCCATGTCCTTGCCCACCTCTATGAACTCCTCCCCTCTGGCCGCAGACTCCGCACGCACAAAGCTAGAACACTTAGACTACAGCACAGTTTCATCCCCAAATCCATCACTCTAAGCAATCTGTAGGTACATCCACGCATACCCAAACCTAACTCCTCCCCCTATCCCCCTTTACCTGTGCAATCAGTAGGAATGGAGCTTGTTGATTTTAGATGTTAGATTTTATTGCGTTTCATTTGGTGGTGAACATGGACATATTGGGATTGTTGTTACTGAGTGTTTACCCACTAATTATTTTACTATGGTAGACTTTAATTATGCAGCTTGTGTAATAATGTGTAATAATGTACTGAGATGTTTGTATAATAAGTAGTGAGGGTTAGGACTAAGTTGAAACACGCGTATTATGTATGCATATGTAGAGGTGGGTGTGAATGTATAAGTGCCGCTCAGTTCAGTCCATAAAAGATGTTTGTGTGAGATGTGTAAGAGTTATGTGTAAAGATTTTGTAGTGTTTACTTTATATCCATTTGGAATTTGTAGCTGTGCAAGTGCAGGGAGAAAATGTTCATAATTATGCTATAATGTTTTTATGTCTTGTTTGTACTATTTGTTACTGATAAATGTACCACAAGCGAATTTCTCTTTTCGAGATAATAAAGTACTCTTATTCTTATATATATATATATATAATATATATATATATATAATATATATATATATATATATATTATATATATATATATATATATATATATATATATATATATATATATATATATATTTATTTATTTATTACTTATAACAAAGGCGTCGCCCAAGCCAAAAAATGCACTCAATCAGAGTAGCTCCAAGGGACATAATTTTTCAATACATTCTGAGAATGCTGTGCTAATGCCATGGAAATCCAGGCTGGTAAGCTTGCATTGTGTCATCAGGACATCAGCTGTCCTTTTGTGACTGCATCGCTTATTAGATCTTTTGAGCCTTCCACTGAACACCTACTACATAAAGTAATAGGGACTACCCCCATGGCATTAGCACAGCATTCTCAGAATTTATTGAAAAATTATATATATATATATATATATATATATATATATATAATATATATATATATATATATATATATATATATATATATATATATATATATATATATATATATATATATATATATATATATATATATATATATATATATATATATATATTTTTTTTTTTTTTTTTTCTTTTTCACAACGGCAGCACGTCCTGAGAAAGTATTGTTGCTGTCGGGATGTTGTACAACCAACATTCAAGGAGTCCTCATTAATAGCTGCGGAAGTGTATCGCGTTTACGTTTTAGGAGGGTTGGGGGCGGGGGGGGGGGGGGGGGGGTGGTGGGAGAGACCAGGGGTGGGAGCAAGCCTGACTGGTTACTTTCCGCCCCCCCCCCCCCCCCACCAAAAAAAAAAAAAAAACCCAAACAAAACAACAACAACAAAAACACGGCGGAGCCAAACTACCAATAGTCCAACAACCTCCCAAAACAAAGCCAGGAGGGGAAGGGGGGGGGGGGGGGGGGGGGGGGGGGGGGGCGGGGGCGGAGGGGGGAGCAGATGCAAGCGACAGTAAATAATATAATAATAATGTACATTTATATAGCGCTTAACCTCCAAATGAATGGTGCTCTAAGCGCTTTACAAGATCAAAAATCACAGAACAAAAAGTACAAGAAAGGAAACGCTACACTACTAATGTTATAAAAACTAAAGTGACACATATCAAAAGCTCACACATACACACACACACCGTTACAAGAACAGTTACTGCTAAAGATTGCTAACGCACTGAAAATGCATCTAACTGTATGCATAAGAAAACAGATAGGCCTTGAGCAGTGATTTAAAAGCAGACAGAGTTGGGGCATGTCTGAGATGGGCTGGAAGGTCGTCATCCAGGTGACTGGACCAAAATAAGAAAAGGCACGCTGGCCCTGGCTAGACTTCTTTCGCCTAGAAACCCTGAAAATACGCGTGTCTGATACTGAACGGAGGGATCTAGAAGGCGTGTAAATATGAACCAGGTCGGACAAATATGGGGGTGCAGACCTGGTCAGTAATAGCATTGTAACAAATGACAGACCTTATACACAATTCTTTGAGATACAGGCAGCCAGTGCAGGTCAACGAGTAAGGTTTTATGTGCTCACGTTTCGGTACTCTGTAAATTAGTCGGGCAGACTGAGCAGTTCATAACTCTTTGAAGTTTATCAAGAAGATTCTGAGGAACACCAGCCAAAAGGGAATTACAAAAAATCAATGCGTGAAAGAACAAGGGAAGTAACAAGGGTTTTAGTTGCTTCGGTAGTGAGACTTAATGAGGTGTCCGAATTGAACTGATATTTCTCAATTCAAGACATAGAGGAACATTGGCAAACCTTGTTAACATGCTCTCTCATGGTCAGCCTATTGTCAAAGATAACACCAAGATTACGGGCCGACTCGGAAAAGGGGATACTGTTCTGACCAATCCTGATCGAGTCTGGGATATCAAGTGGAGGTTGAACAAGAAAATGTTAAGGCCTCAGTTTTGCCACTATTCATTTGCAATCGTTCTGTGTGGTCCAATTTTGAACGTCTGTGACACAGGACTCTAAAGGCTGGAACATCTGACTAACATGTTTGCGTTGAGCACTGGCATACAGCTCTGTGTCATCAGCATAAAAATGGTGAGAAACAGAGTGACATTTGATGACACTGGATAAAGGCTGGGTATACGATGTGAAAGAACTGAAGGATCGGCTCCAAAACAGAGCCTTGCGTGGAACACCGTACACATGCTCAGTGGGATCGGACTTCCAACACAGACACTACTTGCTTTCTTCCAAAAACAGAGTCTCAGAACG
The DNA here is from genome assembly GCA_036245525.1 of Semisulcospira habei. Lineage (NCBI taxonomy): Eukaryota > Metazoa > Mollusca > Gastropoda > Semisulcospiridae > Semisulcospira > Semisulcospira habei. The sequence goes on from BTPG01000006.1 coordinate 72,695,144, forward strand.
TTGAATGAGAACGATCTGGTGATCTATCGTGTCAAAAGCAGCGCTTAAATCTAGAAGGTCCAGAACAGAAACACTGTTATCTTCATCACTGGCGGTGAGCAGGTCGTTCACGACACGAAGCAACGCCGGTCACCGTGCTGTGACCGGGGCGGTAGACTGATTGAAAAACATGCTAGATGTCATTACTTCAGTTTGATGTGGTCGAATAACTGCGACAAAACTATTCCCCCCCCCCCCCCCACCTCCTACGTCACTGCTACAGATAGCATACATGTGACATGTCAAGAAAAAGATTCAACACATTGATATGCAGAGCAATCCCCCCTCCCCCCCCCCCTAGTCCTAGTTCCCCACACTGACACTCGGAGACCCGATACTAAGTTTCAAGTAACGGTCCCAGTAATTCACCCCAGCACAACCACAGTTCTGTTTCTTAACCCATAAAGCCCTGACACGACACAATGTGGATTGACCATGACAGTTCAAGGGTGCTCACAAACCAGATAGGTGAGGCTAGCGCTGGCACTAGAATTGTACAACAAACCAAGGGGAATTACTAAGCGCTGGACAGACGAACAGTTAGATCCCCTGCCCCCCGCCTATCAGGCACCCATTCGCCAGCCCACAGAGAAATACGCAGGTATAGAATAAGACGATCATCTACATCCCTAAAAAGGATGCATCAGGTCTCTTATATAACCCATGTCTTTCTCCGGAACTTAGGAAGTAGGCAGGAGAAACATACATACACTACAAACACGAAGGTGCATTACTGATATGTGGTCGGGTAAATACCCTGAATTCCCACAGTAGATGCACAGAACATTACACAACAATGTAACGATACAAATTTGCCTCGAGTTATACTGAGATACTCACAAACCAGGGACGTAGCGGGCATGAGAAAAGTAGTCCGGCGGTTTCGGAAAGTAGGAAACTATTTGATGGACGATGGCTACCAGACGCTTATTTATTGATACTAAAATGTTAACTCTATTTTAAAGAAACAACATTCACATCCAAAGACAGACTTACCTATGATATGCTGGCTTGGAATCGGTCACTCGAAGAAATGACAAATGTCACAATTGTTTAAATCCTTCATGTGGTCATGGGGAAACCAATCAATTAGTAAACAAACTCGCCTTTCTGTAGTTTGAAGATTACAACATGTCAGAGTTGAAGATCGTTTGTTGTAGAAATTTTAAAAGAGATATAATCCATGAAGAAATGTTTATCACAAAAGCTTTGCATCTCCTGAATCAACTTTGACAGCAGACGTTTGTGTTGCACGGGATTTTTGAACTACATGGGTTCTTAATTATAATAATAATGGCTACTTATATAGCGCTTCTAAAATAAGCTCTTAGCGCTTTACAAATAAAGAGTGGCCGGGAGTGGAGGGGGTCATCAAGCCAGAGGAACAAAGGATTCTGCAATACACACACACACACACACACACACACACACACACACACACACACACACACACACACACGCACGCACGCACGCACGCACGCACGCACGCACGCACACACACACACACAAACACAAACACACAGGTACATAACGGCCACTGACGAAAAACTGCGCGCGAGCTACATTGGGGTATCCCCGGAACAGGTGGGTCTTAAGGGCAGATTTAAAGGCAGTGAATGAGGGAGAATGTCTAATATCTATGGGTAGAGAGTTCCAGACAACACTGAGGTCCAACGTGCGCAAAACAACGGTCACCTCTGTTTGCAGAGCGGGACTCTGAGAAGGCGCGCCGTGTCACTACTTGAACGGAGGGAGTGGAAAGGAGTGTATAGTTGAAGATCAGCGAGATAGGCAGTTAATAGTTTTGTAGCACAGACAGGCGATTTTGTACGAGACGTTGTTTGACTGGCAGCCAATGAAGTTGTCTCAGGATAGGAGTGATGGGCTGATGCTGTCGGGCGTGGATGATAAGACGTGCAGCACAATTCTGAACTCACTGCAATTCAGTTCTGAATGAGAGACCGAGGGAGGCCAGCTAAGTAATCAATTGCAGTAATCAGTGCGGGACAAGACTAAAAAGACGACCAGTGTAGTGGCAGATTCAGTGGTGAGGTAATGACGGATAGAACTGATACGTCTTAATTCCAGAAAAGAAATTTTGCAGACATGATTTATATGGTCCTTAATTTGAAGATCTTTATCAAGAAAAATGCCAAGATTGCGAACTGAATCAGAACATGGAATAGATGCGTCACAAATGCGCAGTCAGGAGAATTGGGCAGCAGTCGAGAGGCACCGATAAGAAGAGCTTCTGACTTGCCCTCGTTTAACTGGAGTTTATTTTCACACATCCAGGACTTAATATCTGATATACAGTTCTGAACATCTTAAATAGCCTGACTGGAGCTGTTTGGAGGTGCAGATTTCGGAAGTTGTGTATCATCCGCATACATGTGATGATCGGTTGAATGCGATACGATAACCTGAGACAGAGGCTGAGTGTACAGCGTAAATAGAATGGGGCCCAGGACAGAGCCCTGTGGGACCCCAAACTCTAGCGCAGCAGCTTCAGAAAGAACGTTCTTGACAGAGACGTTAATCTGACGGGAAGACAGATAAGAGTAGAACTTACCAGAAATACCAAAGTAGTTTTCTAGGCGCTGGAGCAAGATGGAGTGGTCAATGGTGTCAAACGCAGCTGATAGGCTAACAGGGCAAGAACTGAGCTCATGTTTTCATCATAGGCACTTAGGAGGCCATTAACGACACAGATGAGAGCAGTTTCAGTACTATGCCCAGCACGTTAAGCAGACTGAAGCGGATGGACGAGATTGTTTGACTGTAGATATTTAGTGAGCTATGCCAGAACGACTCTCTCAAGAACTTTGGACAGAAAGGGTAGGTTTGAAACGGGGCGACAGTTTTTTAGCTGGTTGGGGTCAAGATTCGACTTTTTTAGGAGAGGTTTGACAACGGCTGATTTGAATTCTGACAGAAAGACGCCTCACTCGAGGGACTGATTTATAATTTTATGATTGGTTTCTTGACACATCCAGCCCAGAAAATGTCCTAGAAACTGTTTGCCTGCGTGCTGCAGAAGCCACAATTAAAGTTGTTGGCAACACGAATCGAGTTGAGTCAGTTTTAGACTTGTGGACGTGGTTCAATCGAGCCTCGTGCATACGTGATTTTTTTTTTTTTTTTTTTTTTTTTGGTACATCGCACACCACTGTGTGATGGCTTGCTGTGACCAGCCGTATACCTATATGACAATTCACAAATCAGTCACGTTTTGAATTAGCTGTCAGGTGTATTTCGGGCATGTTTAAGCCTTTATTGGGTAAGGGCTGCCTTCATCAGCGTGCTGACCCTTTTGTTTTTGTTGACTGAGTAAACATTTGTTGTTAGGTTTTATGGTAGTTTGTTTTGTGGTTTATTTTGTATTGTTCAAGAGGATGTTCTCTCGCTCACACGATAACTTGGAAAGGCTAGTGGAGAGTGGTGGTGTGTTCTTTTCATGTCGTGTCCTTAGTTTTGATTGTTGGTGGGACAATTCCGTGGTTGTCTGTGGTGTTTCGGGGTTCCGTCTAAGTATTCGAGCGCCCGTTGATCAATGATGTCGCAGGCGTACAAAGCTTTGCTGTATCTGCCCTCTTTAAAGTATACGAAGAGGTATTCTAGTTGTTTCCTTGCTCCCTTGTCTCTGCAAAGGCCCATGAAGTCGACCCATTCAAAGAATATCGTAGGGTTCAGTCCATTAGAGAAGATGAATGCGGCTAGTAGGATTGTTTGAAAGTGTGGGAGGTTTTTCGTCCTTATGTATTTTCTTTTTCCCCCCGCCCATTTGTGTGCTGGTCCTATGATGATTTCATAGTTCAAAAGTCTGGCGGGTTTTCTGTTTCTGGTTCATTCCGTTTTCTTTTCCCCATTGTTTGTGGGGGTGGAGGGGTGGGGGGGTGGGGGTGGGGGGTGGGGCTTGTATTGGTTGCGGTGTGGCGCGTAGGAATAAGATATTTCCAATGCCAGTTGGTTTATTGGGAGGTTGTCATTTTGCTTCGTTTAATGTGTCATGACTTGAGGCTGTTACCGTTTGGAGTCGGCGTGCGGCTTTTGCTAGTGGTGCCTCATGTCCTTATTTCTGTGTTTTCCACTGCTAAATTGGTGGAGCTAGTGGTGCAGAAGTCTGTTGTGTTGATGCACTTCGGCCAGTAGTTTTCGTTCTTGGGCCGGCGATTTTGGACACTTTTCTGTTTACCAGCCACTGCTAAGTGGTGCACTGAGCTATTGGCGCAAACATGACATTTTTCGTAAACATGAATACACTTGCGAAGTTTTAACACCACGACAGATTTTCTTTCTCTCTCTCTCTCTCTCTCTCTCTCGCTCTTTTTTTTTTTTTTTTTCCAAAAAGTACTCCGGCGGTCGCCGGAGCGCCGGAGTGGCCCGCTACGTCCCTGCAAACCAGATAGGTGAGGCTAGCGCTGGCAGAATTGTACAACAAACCAAGGGGAATTACTCAGCGCTGGACAGACGAACAGTTAGATCCCCTGCCCCCCCGCCTATCAGGCACCCATTCGCCAGCCCACAGAGAAATACGCAGGTATAGAATAAGACGATCATCTACATCCCTAAAAAGGATGCATCAGGTCTCTTATATAACCCATGTCTTTCTCCGGAACTGATGCATCCTTTTTAGGGATGTAGATGATCGTCTTATTCTATACCTGCGTATTTCTAAGAGACCTGATGCATCCTTTTTAGGGATGTAGATGATCGTCTTATTCTATACCTGCGTATTTCTCTGTGGGCTGGCGAATGGGTGCCTGATAGGCGGGGGGCAGGGGATCTAACTGTTCGTCTGTCCAGCGCTGAGTAATTCCCCTTGGTTTGTTGTACAATTTTGCCAGCGCTAGCCTCACCTATCTGGTTTGTGAGTATCTCAGTATAACTCGAGGCAAATTTGTATCGTTACATTGTTGTGTAATGTTCTGTGCATCTACTGTGGGAATTCAGGGTATTTACCCGACCACATATAGTAATGCACCTTCGTGTTTGTGTATGTATGTTTCTCCTGCCTACTTCCTAAGTTCCGGAGAAAGACATGGGTTATATAAGAGACCTGATGCATCCTTTTTAGGGATGTAGATGATCGTCTTATTCTATACCTGCGTATTTCTCTGTGGGCTGGCGAATGGGTGCCTGATAGGCGGGGGGCAGGGGATCTAACTGTTCGTCTGTCCAGCGCTGAGTAATTCCCCTTGGTTTGTTGTACAGTTCAAGGGTGGTGTCAGAATAGCTTGGCGCCTTTAAACGCCAAGCTATTCTTGACTCCACCCTTAAACTGTCATGGTCTGATATGTCTCCAGAACTGTGACTTAGACCTAAGAGAAAACTTTGATTAATTTTAATTTCGTCTTCACGGCATAATGAGTTACAGTTTGTTGTTTCGTGTGTCTAAACGTGACCCTTGAACAAGTCAGGAAATACATGTACGTGTATAGGTAAGGTCATTCGCAACAAGGAAGCCGAGATTAGTGACGATAGGGCAAAGAAAGTGCAATGAACTATTGAAGGTAGCTTGTTCGTATAGTGCATGTCGTTTGTTATTACATAGACAAAGAATTCTCTAAACCGGCCCAAAACAAAAAGCGTGACTGCTAAGCGCGTAAAAGGCAAAGAAATTCTCAAGCAAGAAAGAAACACGCTTAGAAAGGGCATGTAACGCAACTGTATTGTACATGTTCTTCCTAAACCTTTTGTTTATTTTGTGTGTAATTTCTTTTTCGGAAGGCTAGTTAGTTAGTTTGTTATTTGGGTTTAACGCCGAACAGGCAACCAAGGCCATCTCACGGCGGTTTTCGGAAGGAACTGAACTGGTGCCAAGCCGTTTGGCACAGTCATTCCATGCAAAGGTACCCGAACTGTGCTCGTTGGTGTAAGACATTATTGTTGGGGTTCAGTTGAAGCCCTTAAGCTGATTGATTGTACATTGCTTAACGTCCCGACAGCAACAAGACTTTCTCAGGACATGCCTGCACTGCTTGTGAAAAAAAAAACTAAACAGATCGGCCGCAAAAAAGGAAATCCACTAAGCACGATGACAGGCTAGATTTCACCAAACTTAGAAATCTGGTTGGAATATCAGCAGCACAATATTACAATGAGTGGAGTCACGCCTGGGTGGATTCCTGCTAGGTAGATTCACTTTGGGTAAATATAGCGAGATTGACCCTTCAGCACAAGGACCAAGAGCACGTAATAGTGTTAATGTAGTACTGTTTACAGCTTCGCGTGCATGACTGATACCTTCGTTTTTAAGGCGTTTTGCGTACAGTGACGCTGCATACTCTTGCAGCTGTTAAAGATTTCACGGCTATGTGCACTACGCGCAAACTACTTAGTTTAACACAGCAGAACCTGTAGTGAGTGGCCACCCTTATGAGAGGTCGCCTGTCATTAAAGACCATCATTTAGGTGGCTCTAGCCACCTAAATGGTCTTTAATGACAGTTGACATTTTCGCCTTCAAAGCTTTTCTTGAGAGAGCACCTGCTTTTAACACATTATATCTTCAGGTTGATTAAAAAAAAAATTCCTTATTGTGGTATGATGGGTTACATTACAGATTAGAAGATCAACCATTTTAGTTCAAGGGTGGTGCCAGAATAGCTTGGCGCCACAGGCGCCAAGCTATTCTGGCATCACCCTTGCACTATCACAAATTAATTTCAAGCAGTTGTGCATCAGAATGAAATGGATTAAAGAACACATTTTCCTGCAAGAAAAGGTGCTTGCTCACAACAGGTTCACATGTAAGGATAAAAAATGTTATCTCATAAACACTTTCATAAATGACCTCGGACAATGTGCCAGCTGTAGATGATCAACACTAGTGAATACAGTGGAACCTGTTTTGAGCAACCAAATTTTGGGGGCAAGAAAGAGCTCCTGTGAGACAGGTGCTCTCCCGAGTTTTAGGACAGAAAGTGTCACCCGTCATTATAGACCATCAATTAGGTGGCTACAGCCGCCTACATGATTGCCTTTAACCCCTTCCCTGCCACTGTACGTATATTGTATTTTTGAAATCTTGGTTCATTCAACGACCAAAAGCCGCAACCGTCCAAGAAACATGGATACAAACTGGTCTCAGCAAGAGACATAGATCCTCGTGAGCTCTCGCAACTGCGGGGGCTCACGAGGATCTATGCCTCTTGCGTTCAGATTTTCTCAGCAGTGAACAGGTTAATAACACGAGGGTGTCACTCACTCCTGCTGACTTCAAGGCCGAGTGATTTAAAAAGTCCCTTCTACAGGCACTGCAGAAGTATGTCACAAACAACCGCCTCAGGTTAAGGTCATAGTGATTTAGCCACAGTACAGAGAGCTACAGTGAAGGTCACAGCCCCCCCCCCCCCCCCACAGGACACGAAGATACATCATGCATGACAGTCCGAAAAATTGAAATCACTTAACAGTCCCATGGCCATCAGTCTGCGGGTATAATTCTTGCTGAAGCATGTCAGCAAGAGAAATAAACAATTTCCATGAGCCCTCACTGCACAGGGGCTCATGAGGATCTATGCCTCTTGAGTGACTGAAGAACTGTTACCCCCCAAAAAAAACAAAACAAAACAAAACAAAAAAACCACAAACTAACAACCAAATTCCGTGTTTTGGATTCTAAAGACTGAAAACTATCATCCATGCAAATACATTCACCTTCTCTGTATCTCACACACATGTCAGGTAGACAAGAAAACAAAACTTCAGTGCATCTTGTGCATTTTACTTTAAACGGCGCACGCATTATGCAAAACATACTGTTTTCTTCACATACATCACAGGCAGAGCATTCTGGTTTGCACAGAGCAAATTTCACACTACCTCAAATTGTAGACCGCATGAACCTATATGCTCTGTGTGTGCTCTTCATATATTGCATGTTCAGCAGAACCTGCTTTCAGCAACTGTGTGCTTGTAACATCACCTGTCATTATAGCCACCCAAATGACAGTCTTTGATGACAGGTGACACCTTCTGCCCTGTAATAGTTCTCGTTCTTTTTTCTTTTGCCTTTTTAAGACCACCTTTTTTTCTGACCCAAGATGTCACTCAAACCAGGTTCTCCTGTGGTTACAGCTTACAGCCTTAACCCCTTGACTGTGGAGAAAAACTGAACACCACCCAACTACAAGAGGTATAGATCCTCATGGGCCCCCGCAGTTGCGGGGGCTCATGAGGATCTACACCTCTTGCTAACAATGCTTTGTATGCATGTTTTTGGGATGGCTTGGGATCTCTGCTGTTGAATTAGCAAAGATTTCCAAAACACAATCTACGCCCACAGGCAGTGAAGGGGTTCAGACCCAAACCACAGACGGGCTCACAATTTCACGTACGCACTTGATCCACACCATTAACCCTGACAGACCAGAATGTACAAAATGATATCAAAATACAAACTCAACCAGCAATCTTTTGCCAAACAAACAGCAGCAAAACATACTGATCCAACACTCATCTACAGTTCACCCCCCTGGCTGTCGGCAGCACTTTTTGTTGAGGCGATTCCTGCCGGAATCGCCTAGACTAAAAGCGCTACCAACAGCCATAGGGTTAATGTATCCATATCCACGCATACAGACAAGAGAGGCTTATTTCTCAAGTGAAAATATTTTGTAGGATATCAGTTTGTGTTTGCAACAAATTTTCAATTAAAAAAAATGAAAACTCATTGTAATTGTGAAGATCATTCACACAACAAAGAATATTTTGTAACATACATGACAGAATGTTTCATAACATACATAATGTTTCATAACATACAGCCCAGAGGACTTTGTGTCAGTTTTAACACCAGCTTTCTATACATTTAAACAACAGACAAAAATCCAACTCACTCACAACTAAACCTGCTGCTCATATACACAAACATGACAAGGTTTATGCAAATGGTTGCAAGATTCCATCATTTAAAAAATTACAACCAAAAGAAACTGCCAGTAAATTAAAATTACATCACATTTGTGCAAACTACAAATGCATCTGATAAACTGTGAACCATGTCACATCACAATAACAAACTCAAATGTACCCCCGCCCCTCTTAAAAAAACAATGAGAAGTATCTTACAAATATGCATTTTTCTCTAAAAGGTATTTTTTCGAAAAATACTTACCGATGACATGACTGATAGGGAAGTGTCTACTTACTCTCAATTTTAGCCTAGGAACCCGTTGTGCCCCTGCACCAACCGGGAGGCACTCGGGGAACCCACAGAGGGGCCGAGAGTGATCTCCCGTGACTGCCCATCCGGTTCCGAGTCATGTGATGCTTACTCAGTTTAGGCTACTTAGCTTCCCAGCGGCAAGCGGGGCAGGAGGGAGGGTCCTCCGAGTCATGTCATCGGTAAGTATTTTTCGAAAAAATACCTTTTAGAGAAAAATGCATTTATTTCCTCAAAAACATTACCGATGACATGACTGATAGGGAGAATTACGAGCAGGAGGAGGGTGCCGCTGTCCGCAAAATAACCCAGGGGGCCTGCAGAGCCATCCTCCCAGTCGCAAACTCCCGACAATTTTAGCTAAGTAGCGTACCTACGGCGCCTGTGGCGCCGGGAGGGAGTGTTGCGCTGCCGTGATGTCCCCCACCAGAGCGAGGTTGTCTCGCTGGCCTGCCAGATCCCGGAGGTAGAAGCGGGCGAAGGTAGATTCCGCTCGCCAGCCTACTGCCGCCACAATGTCTTTAACAGCACAGTTCCGGTCAAAGGCAAGACTCGTGGCCATGGCACGTACCTCGTGCGCGCGTATCTTAAGCCTCTTTGCTCCCTGTGGGGAGAGGTCCTGGTAGGCGGACCGAATGACCCAGCGTAGCCAGGAAGAGATCGTCTGGGCCGAAATGTCATGTCTGCCGGGCCTAAGAGGCAGGAAGAGGCGTGAGCGTCCTCGACGGACGGCTTTGGTTCTGCGTAGATAGACGCGTAAGGCGCGCACAGGGTCTTGTTGCCTGGTCTCTCGAGGGAAGTCCATTCCCCGCAGCGGTCGCAGTGTGATCATTTGTGGCGCCGTCAGTGGAGACCTGGTCTTGGCAAGGAAGGAGGGATCTGGGAGAAGGTGCACGGAGCCATCCGCACGAAATTGCAGGCAGGTAGGGCGCACCGAGAGCGCGTGCAGCTCGCTGACTCGGGCCGCTGTGGCAAGGGCCAAAAGGAAGCAGGTCTTACGAGTCACGTCCTGAAGGCGGGCCAAGGGCAGTGGTTCGAATTTGGATGAGTTCAGCCACGTCAGGACCCAGGGAAGGTCCCAGCGCGGGACGAGAGAGCGGAGTACCGGACGTCGCAAGCCGAAGTGCGACATAAGGTCGGCGATGTCCTTACAGGCGCCGGGGTCCGGACGTCCAAGGTGTCGATAAGTGTCGGCAATCATGGAAAGGTATCCTCTGATGGTGATAGGGGCGAGACCCTGGTCTCCAAAGAGCCAGAGGAAGAAGTCCGCGAGCTGGGGGTGAGTCAAACCCGTGGGGTCGAGACGGAGGTCCTCACACCAGGCGCACAGCACTCGCCACTTTCCCTCGTAGACGCGTCGCGTTGAGGGTCTGCGGGCCGAAGAGATCGCCTCCACTGCTGCACTCGAGAAGCCTCTAGCGGTGAGGGCACGCCGCACAACCTCCAGGCGTGAAGGAGGAGACGCTCCGGGCACGGGTGGAAAAGGGCCTGTCGAGGCTGTTTGAGCATCGTCCGGGGCGTCGGTAAGCGCAAAGGAGGGCCCGTGGCGAGGCTGAGGAGGTCTGTGGTCCAAGAGCGGTTCCAGGAAAACGGGGCGACCAGGAGAACAACGGCGTTGGATCCCCGGAGTTTGAGGAGGACTTTGGGGACAAGGACCGTCGGGGGAAAGGCGTAGGCGATCAAACCGTCCCAGGGGATGGAGAGAGCGTCGACAGCCCAGGCCAGGGGATCCGGGACCGGGGAGACAAAGAGGGGAAGCTGATGGTTCCACCTCGTGGCAAACAGATCGATCTGAGGAGTCTCCCAGTCGGCGCAGATCATCTGGAAAATGTCCTGGCGAAGAGTCCATTCCGTGTGTAACATCTGACCACGACGCGAGAGCGAGTCGGCGAGGACGTTCAGGTGGCCCGGAATGTGTCTCGCTCGAAGGAAGATGCCGCGGGTCTGGCACCAAAGCATCAGCCGGTAGGTGAGCATGCCCAAGTCGGGAGAGTGTGTGCCGCCTTGCTTCTGAAGGTACGCCACCACCGTCGCGTTGTCGGAAAGGACCAAGAGCTCCTGGCGCAGCAGACTCGATTCCCAAGTGATGAGGGCTTGCCAAACAGCCTGAAGCTCCAACCAGTTGAAGTGACGGGCAGACATCTCTGGCGGCCAGGCTCCCGACGTCGTTCGGAAGTCCGGAAACAGGTGGGCACCCCACCCTGAGAGGCTCGCGTCGACACACAGGGATAGGCGAGGAGGGGGAGACGCGAGGGGAACTCCCGAAGCCAGCCACGCCGGATCCATCCAGCGCAGCAGATGGGGACGAAGAAGCGCAGTGACCGGTACCAAGGCTGCCAAGTCGGCGGAGGACGGGCGCCAGTGAAGGAGGAGGTGCAGCTGTATGGGCCGATAGTAGAGACGCCCCAGGGGCAGGAGATCTGCAGCGGCGTTCATCGTTCCGAGAAGCTGTAGCCAAGTCCTGGCAGGTGCTGCGTCTAGCCGGCAAAGATCGGCGGTCAAGGAGGCTAACCTCTGAATCCGCTGTTCTGAAAGACGAACCAAGTTCAGATCGGTAGCGAAGTCCATGCCTAGGTGGACGAATCGGCGACTGGGCGAGAGATCCGATTTCCCTCTGTTGAGGAGAAAACCGAGTCGCGCTAACAGCCGGATCAAGGCGTCTCTGTCCGCTGAAAGAACGGTCGCCGATTGGTTGCGTAGGAGGAGGTCGTCGAGGTAATTGGAAGTAGGGCTGGACGATGACTGACGAGCCTTGGCCACTACCGCGTCCATCAGGCGAGAGAATACCCAAGGGCTGAGGTTGAGACCAAACGGAAGGGCCCGGAACTGGTAGACTGCTTCGTCGAAGGCGAAGCGCAGGTACTTCCTGGAGGTAGGGTGAATGGGAACATGTAAATACGCCTCTGACAGATCCAAGCTCACGGCGAAGTCCCTTGGCTGCACCGAGGCCCTGAGGGACCGAGCGGTTTCCATGCGGAAGTGAGGAGCCGAAATGAAGGAGTTCAGCTTGGAAAGATCGAAGATCGGGCGCCACCTGCCGTCCGGCTTGGGCACCAGGAAGAGGCGACTGTAGAAGGCCGGGGAGCCGTGACGCACAACCACCTCCGTGGCACACTTCTGCAGAAGAGCGGAGACCTCGGAACGCAGAGCGCTGGACTTTAACGGGTCGGAGGGCATGGCGGTCCACAGAGGGGCCCGTCGCAGCGGAGGAGGAGAGCGAAACGAAATCCGAAGGCCGTCGGAGACGGTGGTCCTGATCCAGGGGTCGTCTGGGAACAGCGAAAACCACTCTTCGCTGAACCGGGCAAGCCTCCCGCCGACTGGAGGACCCAAGACGGTCGGCGGGGGCGGAGCTAGGGAGTCAGTGAGCCCGCCCGCGCCCAGGGCGACGGGCAGGTCGGGACCGGGCGGGGGCAAAGGAGCTAACCTGACCGGGGCGACCAAAGGCAGGGCGGCGGTGGGGGTTACGAGAAGGGAGGGGGTCTGAGGACGCAGGAAGTCCGGAGCCCCGCAGGGCGCGACCCGCGGCCTTGCGGGAGGAGCGAAAGCGAGAAGGCGCAGATTTGGAAGGCCACCGATCCGAGTTCGCGATCTTAACCGAAGACCAGGTATCGCCAAACAGAAGTGATCCACCTAGGGGGGCACGACGCAACTGGTTCTGCAGGTCCGAAGGCAAACCCCGGCAAGCTCGCAGGACAGCATCTCGACGCATGAGGTCACAATTGGAGGAAGCCGCCATGGCGTTGACAGATGAGTGATACGCCGCACGATTAGCTACCTCCGCGAGGGCGAGAAGATCTCCTAACAGGGGAGTGATGGAAGGATGCCAAGCTTCCTCTATCCGCTGTACCGCCGCTCGGGTGACAAGCTCGAGGAAGCCCGAACAAGCAAGGGTGTTACGAACCAGGGCCGCTGTAGCATCCAAACCTCGAGGAAAGGCGCGTTTCAGAAGCGAAGAGCCGCCAGCCTGAAGAACAGCCGCCGGATCCACTGGAGGAAGAGCGCAGACAAAGGACTGGGAATGTCCAGAGTACCACTCCTGCCGGAAGGCGATGTCGAGGCCGGGGGGCCATCTGCGGTCGCCGAAAAACTGGTGTTCCCTAGGGGCAGCGAGGAGGTGCGCGGAGAAGGCGTCCCGCATGTCGCTGAAACCAGGAGGCTGAGGAAGAGACTTAAACTTCTTCGTCTGCCGACCAGCATCGACGAAGGCCGATACCTTGCGCTTGAGGGGGGGAGACGGAGGGCAAGCGTCGACTGGGAGGGAGGCTGAAACGATGCGGGCGGCCTCATCCAAGGCGAGCAACGTAGCCGCGCGAGAAGAAGAAGGCAGCGGAGAAGAGTCCGAGATGTCCGAAAGGGACGAGCGGGAGGCGGGGGAACGGCTACCTGGGCCTAGCAGGGCAGAAGCAGAATCCTCAGCCAGCAAACTCAAGGCGTCCTCGTCCCGGGGAGGAGGGGGAGCGGCAAGCGGACTGCCGCGGCGAGAACGGAGAGGTCCCCGAGAGGCGTCCAGCCGGGAGGAGAAGGGAGAGCGACTACGAGGACGGGAATGAGGGGGACCCTCCCGGCGCGGGCTCCGCGCGGAGAGACGCCTAGGGGAAAAAGACGGCCGACGCGAAGAGCGATGGGGCGAAGACCGCCGGTAGCGCGAAGAAGACCGCGGCAAAGCCGCAACCAGGCGAGGGGGGCTGGAGGGCGTCCGACGAGAATGATGATGCCGACGACGAGAGTCCCACGGCGAGCGAGATCGCGGCGAATAGGGAGAAGCCCTGGAGGCGTGAGTCCTTGGTCGCGTCGCACTTCGTCTCTGAGAGCCGGGCGCTAAAAGGCGGGCTCCCTGCCGGTAACTTGACTCCTCGTAGGAGTGCGCGGGCGTGAGAGACGAGCGAGAACTGACCGCAGACAAGGGGCGGCGAGGGTTGCGTCCCCTTGGGCCGAGCTCAGGGAGGACGGCACTTGGGGTCTGCAAGGTAGGGTCAGTTGTCCGAACAGTGCTGGGTGTACGTGTTCTAAGCGGCGTCCTATCCATGGGGTCCGAACGGACAAGCTTGGTCCCTGCTCCTGACACACTGGGGGACGCTCGGACGGGAGGGTTACTCACAGGTAACGGCCGGTCCCGCCTGTAAAATCTCCAAAGCTGCGACCACTTCAGTTCTGGCCACGTGGAGCAGAGGTCACAAGAGCGGCCCGAGGCACAGCCAGAGCAAGGGAGGCATACAGCGTGGTTGTCCGTTGGCCACTGGAAGTCGCCGCAGAGGGTGCAGGTTCGCACTTGGCAACTGCAACACACAAACAAACAAGCGTACAAGCGAGAGCACGTGGCGGCGCCCAACAAGGGGAAAGGGGAAACTAAGGTGACAAAGTCAACATACCCAAAGTGAACACACAATTCACCCCCCCCCCCCCCCCCCCCCCCAAGGAGCGAGCGCCGAGGCACGAGGCCGGCAAGCTAAGAGTCCGGGGCGCAGCAACGCTCCGCCAGCACCCGGCTACCCAACGTAACCGCAACAAAAGACGGAAGCCGTCTGGCACAACACATGTTTCATTGGTCAATCTCTGCATGAAAAACAAAGACAGTTTATGCGCCCGCGCTCGGTATTAAGCGACACGGCGTAGGCCCCAAGGGCCAAGCCGAGAAACAAAGCACGGCGCCAGGTTAAACAAACAAAGGCTGAGAAGAGCTCACGACCGGCGACCCGCTTGGAGGCCGGCCGAAGGCCAATCAACTACCTTACCTCTCCGCAGCAACCGGGGCGGGGGACGACACCTCCATACCACAACAGCGCCGAAGGCGGGAAAGGAGGCCAACCGAAGAGGCGAGAAGGCAGCAGAGGCAGAAGAAGAAGCAGCTGAAGGTAGCAGCACACGGCAAGAGTCCGCAAGCGAAGCAAGTCCCAACACAGGACAGAGACGGGTTCCAAACCGGTCGAAAGTAAGCGAGGCCGGAGGCTAGCAAAACACGTCTGCACTAGACGAGCTAAGTAGACTAAACTGAGTAAGCATCACATGACTCGGAACCGGATGGGCAGTCACGGGAGATCACTCTCGGCCCCTCTGTGGGTTCCCCGAGTGCCTCCCGGTTGGTGCAGGGGCACAACGGGTTCCTAGGCTAAAATTGAGAGTAAGTAGACACTTCCCTATCAGTCATGTCATCGGTAATGTTTTTGAGGAAATAATGTGAATCATTTCATGTCCGCACAAACAGTCAACGATCCTTTTCCTGAATGAAAACCAGTATTGTGACCACATCCTTTAAGCAGCACAATATTAATATACAGTATGTCTACGTTATCAATATCAGTTTGGAACATGGGCATTGCAGCTTTAAATATAATCAAGTCATCAGCTAACAGAACAAATTTAACTTCCCACAAGCCAAATCAACAGTGGGGCGGCTCCCATAAACACAGCTCCCATCAAGCCATTACCCTTTACATCCTGAGGCTGATAAAAAAAGTGTTTATTGTCTCATGATGGCTTTATTACAGATTAGGAGATATATCCACCATTTCAGTGCAAGTGTGGTGCCAGAACAGCTTGGCTCCTCAGGCGCCAAGCTATTCTGGCACCACCCTTGAACTAGTCAGATTTCAAACAATCGTGTATCAGGATGAAAAAGGTTAACGCTGAAATTCCAATTCAGTCACTGTCCCCTACAAACTGCATACAGTGACCAGCATGCATACACGTACATCGTGATACTGCCAAAAATGGGAACCATACACACAAAAAAACTTAAGTGATGGCTCACTCCCAACATCCCAGTAAGCGAACGATTCTCAGGCTGCATGGGTCCACTGTAGCCGACGTTGGCCTGAGGACCTCTACTCAATAGGATGTAAAGTAAACCACTTTTGCATTAAAGTTCCCTAAAATTACAGGCAGCGAGTTCACACGATTACCTATTCTTATGTCACTAGCAGAAGCCCTGAAAAGATGTGCAAGTTTTGGGAAGATTACTGGATTTTGTTTATACGTTTCTACAAAAGGCAGCACCTTGCACAAATTACATGTCTATCATTATTACCATCATCATAGTAGGCCCCAATCCACAAAGCTTTTTAGGGCTCCCTTTCTGTGAGAACCTTACGGAGTAGAAGGCCGGTGACTTGGACGCAAAAGAAACAGCAAATGTTCAGCAGCAACATCAAGTTGTCAAGTACACAATAGGTGTTTCACAACCAAGTAGACCCAACCAAGTGGGGGAAACAGAACAGAAACAGAATACACCTGCAAGAGGCATAGATTCGCGTGAGCCATCATGGATGTGAGGTCTCATGAGGATCTATGCCTCTTGCAGATACAGTGTCTCCTGAGGAGTGTACAGTATGACAGATGGAAAACAGACAATCAGAGACATAGAAAGAGCTCTGGGAAAATGGAATGGATTCAACATCTCTATGTTAGATAGTTGTGTTTGAGTTAGCAGTCACACAATTTAAAAGAGCATCAATGTATCATACAGCCAGTTTTTAAATGTCATGGAAAACAGCACAACATTACCAGCTGTAAATGCAAATTGTAATGCTACAGTAATTTAGCAAAAGAAAAATCTCACTGGTTCGAGTGAGCCACTGAGTGTTAACCTAAACGTAATAGTAGCTGCCTTTGTGACACATGATGTACACCACTCTACACGCACTTCAAAGTCTGCAAATAGCAAGCAAAAGGAGTCTGGGATCACATTTCTCAAATTTGGTAGGATGGGGGATGGGGGGTTGGGGGTGGGGGGCAACGGTGTCTCCAACGCTGAGGAATATGCACTAGTTGTAGGAGACAGATGGACCATGATATAAACTAGCACTGTCCATCAACCTCCTAGTGTAGTTTGTCAGGTGTGAACGATTTCAGATTCACAGGCACTGTCATTCCCTTGATGCCACACACAGTATTATCAATCACAGTATCAAAAGAAAATTACACACAGTCTGTTGTAAGAAAATTAAGAAAACAATGAATGGTTTTACAGGGAGATGTTTCTGACACCACAGAAAAAAGCTACAGAAGAATGGTTATCTGATATCATTAATGAACCCTATATATCATTATTCTAACAAAAGAAACTCTTTTACCCCGTGACTGCTACTGACAATGCCATTCAATGGAAAAGACATGTAGTTAACCCTTTGGGTGTCGGTGGCATTTTTGGCCATGATTCCTGCAGAAAGCAATTTCATCTCCCAGACCTAACTTGGGTGGTGGTCAGAATAACTAGTAGGGCCCTAAAACATTTGGTCGTTCCTGAGGTACCTGTCTCGTCCAGCAAGCAGTGTCATCAGTGGCAGCCAAGGAGTTAAATTTCATGGAAAATAACACATTATCTACAAAAATGCCCAAAAGAAGAGTATTTTCTTCAACCTATCCCCCTCCACACCCCCCACAGGTTACTGGCAGCTTAAAATATGATGATGCTACATGGTTTTAAATTCAGTGGCAATGACAGGGATACTGGCAAATTCTTTAAAGACAACAAATACGCGAAGTGAAAATGAACGATGAAATTAGTCTACGGAAAATGCTACCAAAATATTAGGCCTAAAGAGGCTCATGCTTTCTGTGACTAGGCTTGAAAAAAGGACTTTGGTTATGACTATTCAATGCCCATGAAGATGACACAATATGGTTGATTATCAAAGTACCCAGACCAAAAGGGGTATGTACTGCCAAGCACGTATAACGCAAGGAAATAGCCAACAAAAAAAGAAACATGCTTCTAAAATTTAAAACATGTTCCTTTCTTTCTTGTTTAATTTCTGGACTTTTATTAACTCATTTGAGACATGCAGCATGAGAATAGATCACTCTGTGCCAAGTATTCAAATGCAGAAATCCATGAATATGTTAACAAGACCCATACAATGTCCAAAGTACAACAAATAAGTGTGATTTGATCTTTAAGTATGGTAGCTTGGTACATCCTAAAACACAAACGCCTATACACATATGTAGGCCATGTCCCATGGTTGAAAAAAAAAAAATAGCACCAATAATGTCCTTAGAGACAATGAACAAAAACTTTCCTGCTACGATGTACAAAAATATGAGTACACATATCGGTAAAAACTATGTTTTGGCGCAGAACACAAAGGAAGATGGAGCTTTGAATTAGCAGCTGCCGATTTTCACAAGGGACAAATGATCAACCCCTTAGAAAGCTTATTCCAACTGTGAGGCATAGACCGTGAGCCCTATGCAGCTGCAGGGGTTCATGAGAATCTATGTACCTTGTTGAGAAATAACTTGAGCCATAACCCCTCCATTGCCAGAACAAGCACAGTATATGAGGCACAGGTCCTCGCGAGTCCCAGCAACTGCGAGGGCTCACAGGGACCTATGCCTTTTGTTGGTTTCTCTCAAATCTGTGTGCCTCACACAGACGAAGATATCCATCTGTAAATCTGCAATGGTTTTCAAGACTGAGACACTAGCACTAAGGAGGTTGATCCTGTGACTGTAAAGGCGCGATGGCAACACTGGGAAGGCAAGATGTCACATCAGCACCATAGAAATATCTCACCAGTCACTGGAGCATTGTCCATGATCCCTGCACTGTCCGCAATGTGTCCATGGAAAGTGAAATGGTGGGAAATATCTTGATAAAGCTCAGCGACTGGAGATCATTTGAGGCTTACAAACACAGAGAAAGCATCTTCTTCCTAAAAGAATGATAAATATGTTCTTCAAATCATTACCCTCAGTTTTTATATTTTATACAGCACTCATGAAAGGAGGGCATTTGCAGTTTCAATTTCTAGCCAGACATTTGTGTCTTCATCCACCGGAAACATCATTGCAGGAATGATAATTAGCAAGTTGAGAACTCCAGTTTTTGATGTACAGAAAAGACTGTAGCTTGTGCACTAAATCAAGAAGGCGGTTGACTGACGGCTGAGCGTGTGGTCATGCAGTAGTCTCCGGCAGAGGCACGGGGACAGGTTGGGAGAGTGGCACTGGAGCCTGGAATGACTTTATGAAGGTGGTGATGGCTGCTGTCTTTTGTCTTTTCTGATTTGTTGCTTCTTCCAACTGCTCTCCTTTCAGTTTTTCCTCCTGCAGAAAAGAACAGTAAACCTGCATTTATTCACTCTTCGATGCTTTCAAAATTGAAGCCCACCTTATGCTGCATATCTTGTAATATGTGAGAAGCAATGGCTCGTGCAGATTTCTTGCTAAGGGATTGTTTCAGAAATACAATCATAGCCCAAAAATGACTGCCAGTGTAAAAAAAAAGGCAAGAACTACTTTCTCATACAATGTCTGAAATCACGTGTACAGTCCAAAATTGTCACAGTTACACGTTTTACAACTACTCCATACACAAGATTTTCGCTGTACCTGTCAAATTTGTCTGAACTCATTCAGCCCGACGGCCGTATTTCCCAAATTTTGGAGGCATCTTCTAATGACTATGCACCAGTTGCAGGAGATGGATCGACCATGATAATTCAAGGGCAGTGCCAGATTAGCTTGGCGCTGATAGGCGCCAAGCTAATCTGGCACTGCCCTTTAATTATCATGGTCAATCCATCTCCTGCTGTAGTGCATCAGGGCTGAGTGGGTTAAACAATAAATTATTTAGCAGTTCTTTCTCTGTTCGCCCTATGACCCTTTTAGTTTAACCACCAAGCGCTACCAACAACCAAAGGGTTGCTGCTTTATCCTTGTATTCCTAAGCATTTTGGTTTTATTTTGGCGTTTTGCGGTTTTCGTCCTTCTAGCACAGCACTCGAAGCAGCAGCGAAACAACAAATCATACTGACCTAGGGGGAGGCAACTTAACAGCACTCTAGAAAAAAACATAATGTGTATGTGTTCCCGAATCCTGACAATGGTTTGTCGCCAATTTGTCAGTAAATGCCTCACCTGTATCTGTTCCTTGAGGTGTTGCGCCTTTTCCTGTAGTGATGACTTCTCATTCTGTAGTTCAACACTCTTGCGCAGTAGTTTTCGCTTTTCCTCCTCTTTGCCTGTAAAGAAAAGACAACAGAATGCTGCAAATATGTCCCAATTTACCTTTAACCCTTTGTGATATGGTAGCGATTTTTTTTCCTAAAAGAATTGTGACAAAAACCGCTACCGACACACAAAGGATTATTTATTAGGGCTCTATGCTTTTCATAATGTAAAGCTAGTTCCCTGTCAAGAGTTGCTTATAAATACTGATTACTATCACACAACAAAAAAATTCCTGAGAAAGAAACAATTTTAGAAAGAGGAAGTACACTACAACACAAATTGTGCTGCACTTGTCCTTTCTAAGTCAACTAAGTGTGTTTATTTTTATCTTGGGAATTTCTTTGCATTTTACACATGCAGCATCTTTCTCATCTGTCAAAGAACAAAAGCAGAACCAAGAAGCTGGTAACCAATTTAATTCCTTCAAATAGTCATGTCTCTCCAACAAGAGTGACTGGAAACTTGTATCAACAAAGCCAAAAGCCTGAGAAGCAACAAGGACAACTACTTACTGGTTTTGCTGGTGATATAGGAATGAACCATCGACAGAGCTCCATTGTTCAAGCTTGTCACGCATTTACCTTTTACCTGGAAAGCAGAAAAAAAATTGCACTTGCAACTGGAAATTTACCATCTCTAGGCAATATTCATGGGCATCTGTGAAAAACTGCAATGATTGGATATGGGCTATGCCCCATGATCACTGACTAGCAAGAGGCACAAATTCTCATTAGCCCCATGAGAATTTATGCCTGTTGCAAATATGGAACAGGCTGGCAGATGGACTATTCGGTCTAAACAAAAAAGGTGGAATTCAACTTTCTGGGACTTTGAAGGAGAAAAATCAGCCTCCAGGATTGAATAATGTCACCCATTAATTTATCTACAATCACCAGAAAATAATGTAAAGAAAGGGGAGGGGGGGGGGGGGGGGGGACACAATACTTTCCCCAGGGAAGGCAGCACATATTTTACCCCTCATGGAAAACCAAATTACAAACAAATAAAAAGAACAAGAAAGGCAAAGCCATTATGGCTCACATGTATGACCGATTTACATATGTGTGACCTTTGTGACAAGGGTAGGTTTCTGCAGCAGCAAAATCCATGTTTTCTGAAAATCTGTCAAACCTCCGTGACCCTTGACCTTTGTGATGAGTCGACTAAATTAGTATCCATAGGAAGGTCTTATAATCAGCTATCTTTGTACCAAATTTGGTTGAAAAATTTGCAAAAATACCTACTTAAGAATACCTACAATTTTATCCAAAATCGGCATTTTACACACAGTTGCCAGCCTCTTGTGATCCTTGATCTTACCAAGAGGTCATCCAAATTAGTATGCATAGACAGGTCTTACCATCAGGTATCTCTGTAACAAATTTGGGTTTAAGCTGTGAATAGTATTTGAGAAAAAACATCTTTTGTCAAAATATGGCTATTTTAGACCTATTTCCTGAGCTCTCGTGACCCTTGACCTTTCCGAGGGAACAATCAAATTAGTGTGCATAGAAAGGTCATCCCATCAGGTATCTCTGTAGAAAGTTTGGGCTTGAAGTTGTGAATAGTATTTGAGAAAAAACATATTTTGTCAAAATATGACTATTTTTCACCTATTTCCTGAGCTCTTGTTACCCTTGACCTTTCCGAGGGATCAACCAAATTAGTACGTATAGAAAGGTCATACCATCAGGTATCTTTGTACCAAGTTTGGGTTTGAAGTTGTGAATAGTATTTGAGAAAAAATTAATTATGTCAAAATATAGCTATTTTTGACTTACTTCCTGATCCCCCGTGACCCTGACCTTTGTGAGAGGTCACTCAAATTGGCATGTTTAGAAAGGTCTTGCCACTAAGTATCCTTGGGCCAAGTTTGAAGACATTGTCTTGTATATAGTCTCCGAGAAAATGCCAACGTTAAAGTTTACCACAGATGACGGCGGACGGGCGACCACTGGCCCAAAACATAAGCTTATTTTTGCTTCGCATGTGAGCCAAAAAGTATACTCACAATGCACGAGGGGCAGCTCCAGGGTGCAGGTGGCACTGTGGCCAGGGGAGGTGACAAGCAGTCCAGGTGGTACACCAAGGGACACGTGGAACACATCAACAGTTCTCCTGCTTTACTGCACTCCGCACACACGTTCTCATGGCTGTCATCCTGTGTGAGTGCAAGCAAGTTTCTCACTCTGATGATACATTATGATAAAGACTTTTAAAATATGGGAAAATTTGGGCCTCAGTTAGCTCATGCATGTACATCAAAGTGCATATCTGTGTGCAGGCCAACTAATCACAAACGTTGACCAAGGATCTTTTGCTCACTGATTAACCTGTTCAGTGCTGACAAAATCTGAACACCATCCAACTGCAAGAGGTATAGATCATAAGCCCCCGCAGTTGTGGGGGCACATGATCTATATCTCTAGCTGACACCAATTTGAGTCATGTTCCTGGGACATCTATTTTTTTTTTCTTCTCTTCAATCAATGAAGATTTCAGAAACAGGCTGCATCAGCTGGCACTGAACGGATTAAATCTTTACTATGGCTTTCAGTGCCAAAAATTTAAATGATTGAAAACAATTCATAGACTAACTATGCCCCACATAATCCATGGCCAGCAAGAGACATAAATGTTCATGAGCCCCTACAAATGCAGCAGCTCATGTGAATTTATGGTTCTTGCACATGAAACAAGCCAGCTTCAGGTTTTTTTTAAAGTCCGTTCTATTTATAGAAGGGACTTTTTATGATGGGTCACGGTGGGGCCAATTTAATAGCATGTCCATGATGTCAAAAGAAGGCAGGCAGACTAAACCTCTAACAATTGAAGCAACAAGATCAAAATTACGTCATGTCTAGTTACGCTAACCTCGCTGCTGAACGTACATTTGGCACAAAGTGCCATATGTGCGTATGTATGTGTATGCATATGTATGTAAACAAGAGAATCTCCAATATTTCTGTACACACAAGCTTGAAACTTGGCGAAATACTTTCATAAAGTGGGTGACTAAGAGAGCCTCCGAGCATATTGTAATTGAATGTCTCATTGAAGACATAAACAACCGTTCATAGGAAGTCGGTTGACCCAGATTAGAGTCCATAATTTTTGTCATATTTACTTAAACTTTTGCATATAGCTAGTTTGGAGAAAGACATTGGATGAGTTCGGTAGCCAGCTTTGTATCCTTTCAACTTCTTTAGTAAAAATGAATTTCATTTCAGAAAATAATTAAAACAGTAAAAAACCTTTACTTCTAGAGAAAGTCAGACAGTGCCGGTGACATAAAAGAAGCAACTCCATCAACACGGAGACACTGATACTCTAAATATGACGTAATTTTCTCTCTCTCTCTCTCTCGCTCGCTCTTTCTCACACATACGCGCGCATTTCCAAGAGGCATAGATCCTCATGTGCCTGGAGGGCGCATGAACATCTATGGATCTTGAGGATGTTTGCAGCGCGCGCATGCATACATGCATACGCAAACACACACATCGACGCGCTTTCAGAAGAGCATGCAGGTGTCCTTGGCATGTAGCTAGGTAAAGTCAACCTGATTTTACACAAATTATAGCAAGACTGAAATTGTACTGTGAAATTCTAGTTTTGTCACCATTTTCGCAAGTCTTGAAGCGAAAGCAAAACTCATATCACATTAAATATAAAATTATGTAAAAACAAAAAATACGTCACGACAAATGACATTTTCACAAACTAATGACACGTATGCGTGCATCTCCAAGAGGCATAGATCCTCAAGTGCCCAGAGGGCGCACGAACATCTATGCCTCTTGAGGATGTTTGCAGCGCGCGCATGCAAACACGCACACACACATCAACACGCTTTCAAAAGAGCATGCAGGTGTACATAGTATAGCATGTAGCTAGGTAAAGTCAACCTGATTTCACACAAATTATAGCAAGACTGAAATTGTACCGTGAAATTCTAGTTTTGTCACCATTTTCCCAAGTCTTAAAGTGAAAGCAAATGTCATATCACGTTAAATATAAAATTACATAAAAACCAAAAAAATATGTCGTGACAAATGACGTTTGACAAACCAATGATGCGTGTGCACTGCGCGCGCCCCTTCTAGAGTTTACTATGATGCATTGGCACATCTGCGAGGCTTTTTCAGAAGGAGATATTTCAACATCAGAATCAAGTCAAAGACAAAAGGTAGAGACCCTTGACAGCGAAGACAGCTGTCATATAGAAGGGACTTTGTGGGTTATGGTTCATCCCATCTTGTTGTATTTTGAAAAGGCTGAAGTAGTCTCCAATACTTTCTTATTTATACACTGGTTGACACATATCACCATAAGCAACACATTTAGTGTATGACAGACCAATCAAATCAATGCAAACATAGCATCAACGTTTAAAGATCTGACAAATTTGCTATTCCTCCAATTCGTACACATGATCCGACACCAACAGAACATATGCCTTTACCAGAGGTAATGCAGAGACACTTATTCACTACAAAAACATGGATGAAAGTTGGCAGTTCAGAAAGGCTGCGGACCCAAGGGTCATGCAGGCGAGACTGCATGATTTTATTATTTATTTATTTTTTTGCATTTTCAAACATTTTGTGACTTCTCCTGATATCTAGACATGAAATTTTGACAAATGAAAATACATTTATGGAAATTTATGAAGGTGTGACCTTACGGATTTTCATGTTTCTAGCAACCAACTGTCAACCACGCAAAACCGCACCTTACAAAATGCAACATAATGCTAAGTTAAAGGAATAAATATGCAACAATTTACAAGTCAATCATGATACATGTTGTTCAAGTATCTTGACTGATATATATTAGTCATATAATAAGCATCCATCATGCCATGACACTTTTACCTTACACAATAATAATGCCCTTACCTCTAGTGCTCCATTTCTGTCAAATCTGAAGTCACCTGGACTGCCTGGGGACCCTGGTTGACTGCCATTGGGAGATGGACTAGATTTGGGTGGCCGACCTGGTGAGAGATCATTAAGACACCATGAACCCATTCCGATCTAAACACTACAATAAGACATGGATCTGTCCGTGATACTTCAAGGGTGATGAGAGAATAGCTTGGCGCCACTCTTGGAGTATCACAAAAATATTTTGGCATCACCCTTAATTTATATTTGTGATCGCTCTGATCTCCGGGACATTCGTGTAGTTTTCAAGCGTCAAAGGAAATTCCCCAAGTGTGAAAATATCCTACAGGTCTCAGTGTGTTTAATATCTGCTGGAGATAATACAGGTCAACCTCCTTATACCACACAATACATGGAAGCCATAAGTCAGACTGTGGTATTAGCATTTGTACTGATGTACATAGGCTTACAAGTAAAACAGAACGCTAAAATTTCTCTGGCCAGCTCCTACCTTTGCTGGCCTGCTGGTCAAATAATGCCAGGGTCTACTGAGCGTCTTGCTCACTGCTCATTAACTTGGAAGCCAAAGCAGTGTTGTAACCAATGTCGCGACATTCTGTTGCGCGTAATATGAATCAATGAGTCTATCTGGAATCTGTAAAGTACTTCAGCATCTCATTTGAATAGAAAGTGTTGAACTATTGAGTTGGTCTATCTGGGGAGTAATTTCAAAAATGATATGTTTAGAACAACATTTTTCAACTCACCACGTGGTCTTTTGATAGTTGACTGCACTCCATCTAACCAGCTACTGGTTGTATTTCGTCTTCTCTGTAAACACAAATTTACCACGTCATTTTTTCTTATCTTAAAAAAACCACAAAATCATCATAAAAATGAACATAAAAAAGTGTTATTCCATACAAGCAGCTACATTAAATTAAGCAACAAAATAATCAAACAAAATATACACATAAACAAACCAGAAACAACTGTGCTCAGAACCTTCATGCATGTTTTAGCTCAATTGGCCCCGACACACCACAGCAAGACATGGATCAAGCATGATAGTTCAAGGGTGGTGCCGGAACAGCTTGGCGCCCATAGGCACCAAGCTATTCTGGCACCACCCTTAAACTATCATGCTCGATCTGTCTTTAGAATTGTAATACAGTCCTCCAGAGGGCAACTTCAAAATTTGGGGATTTTGGTCCTGGGGTACAATGTGTTAAGGTCATGTCAAAGGGAGCTAATTTGCTCACAGGTATGGTGTTGGCCACAAAATCATAGATTTGCAAAGTGAAACACTTTTGCATTTTCAAAATTAACACTGAAGAAAACTAAAGACAATGTATGAACCCCTTCTGCCCTGAAACTGCAAAACAGGGGAGTCTGAGACATCGATCGAGAGAGTTCAATGATGGTTCCAGCATAGCTTGGCACCTACAGGCGCCAATCTATGCTGGCACCAACCTTGAACTATCATCGATCAGTTGACTGTTATCGCACTTCCAAGCTCGCAAGGTTACACAATGTTGGCATATATCACTAACCTCGAGTTCAAAACTGTAGCTGAACTGTGGGTTGGCTGTTGACCGCCTCTTTCTCTCAACGCGCCGACTCTGTAATTCTACAAACAGAACAAAAACCATAAAAATATACACAATTATAACACATAGGTTTAGTCAGCAGGCAGTTTTGGCAATATGAAAAGATATATTGTGTTCAATTTTACAAACATTTTCCAAAACTAGAGCAACAAAAATTAAAACATCTGCAGCGTATAGGATGCTCATCGGTCATCGATGCATACAAATTTGAAATGACGCATTGCTCTGTCAGTGAGGCGGTCATATGACTTATTCATTTTTTCATATGACTTATTCATTTTTTTAGACAGTCACCGTTACCCGTGCCGAGTTAGTTGGCCTGTATGAGGGAGAGAGAGAGAGACTGCTATGCCAGCTATCATGATGCTCTAGTGCACTGTAGGCCTACACAGTCAGTCCTCAATGAACAGAGTGCATACTAAAAATTAGGGAGGCGGGAGTTAGTTATTTGGGTTTAACGCCGAGCAGGCGACTAAGGCCATCTCACGGCGGTGGGAGGCGGGAGGCCAGCTGCTAACAGTGATGGGTGACACTTGCCCCCTCTCTGGAGCAAATGTAAGCAATACTGCAAGCATGAGCCCTGACTAGGTACACAGTCCAACGTGATGCAAACTGCTTTCCACCTATAAGAGGCATACATCTTCATCAATCCCCAGGCTGCAGTCACTCCAAGTCTCTTGTTGGTCTCATTGACGCTGATTTTGATCCGCGGAGTCAGTATGAGGGTACGGCAGCCAGTTTTTTTTCCACAAAGTTCAGCAGTTTACATATTCATAATAGATGTGTATAGAAGCAAAGGCAATGGCTGTACTGTTGTCAGTGTTGCCGGTTCATAATTTTTGCAGAGATATGCGTATGATGTCCAAAATGTTGTAATGTAAGATGTTGTAATTGGTGTACCAGTGGTCTCTCGTGCTCACACATATAACCTTCGTTCTTATTTCATGGTTACACAATCGGTAACTCAATCTTGCTTGTTCACGTCTTGTAGTTGAAGTCCACATCATGTAATTACTTGTATACTGACAACCACAATCTGTTTCTTGCTTTGTTTGTTGTTTTCTAGGAGAGGGCAGAGGGAGGGGGTGTCTATGACAAGTTGACAAAAATGTGTTGTGGTTGGTGTCCTCTAAAGCTTGAATCAGTTCTGCCAGAAAACTGGTTCTTGTTGCTGAAAACCATTGTGCTCTTCACTGTAGCACAGTAATTTAGTGCTTGCACGTACATGTTTACTGAAAAAAGCATATTATATGTAATGGAAGTCATTGAACGCAAACCTGATTACATTAGACTGCAAAATAGCAGAAAAGAAATAAAAATCCGAAATTGCCAAATATACTTGCGTTTGGTATTTTATACACCAAGTATAACATGTATAGTTGGCTGTGTGATGAATGTAACCAGTGCAATAGTGAGTTTTTAAAGTCTGCAAGAGGCATAGTTCAAAAGTCCTCACCACCTAAGGATCGTTATGAGAATCTATGCATATTGCTTGAGATTTTATCTGATAGTGTACTCAAACTGAGGAAGTAGTTGCGGACTAAGTAACGATTATAATCCACATCTGCAAGAGGCACAGATCCTCATGAGTCGCCTCTGCCCGCGGGTTCATGAAAATCTATGCCTCTGACTGGTGCCATTCATGCTCATGTTTCTGAAACTGAGTCTAACTGAAAACAGCCTTGACTGTAACCAAATGGCAGGCAAGCACCGCAAAAACGAAACAGTGAGAGTCTGCCGTTGACAAGTTTGACAACTGAGCAGACTACTAGACCACGCCCACAAACGGCACCTGTGATGAGGAAGAACTGAAGAACTGTACATCGCAGTTGATAACTTGACAGTAGCCCCCAGTAGGCGCAGAGGGTGCGCCTGCTTTGCAAGCACCCAATCAATTTCAACCTTTTCTCAATTATGCGGTATACTTTTTATGGTGGCTCGCAAAGCTGCTGTGCCTACTGAACAGGCTATAGGGGTGACCAAGCGTGGGAGGATGAAATTAGATCGTTAAAAGAGGGTGTTCGTTATGCAAGTGTATTCTCTTCATTCGTTGTAGACTACTTTTGACTACGCCGACAACATCCATTTTTTGCTGCTGACATTTCAAAACCGAAAATGCTCAAAATGCTATTTTTTTTGTTGACTTATGGATTTTCAAAATGACCTATTGATTTTATGTCATATGGCTTATTGACTGCAAAACTCAACCTAATCACTGCATCTGTGATAAAATGACAAAATATATTCAAACAACATCACACTGATCAAAAACAAACACAACTGTGATAAAGTAGCTCTATAAATGCTCTGAAATTAAAGCAGACAGAACAAGAGCTGCAATAAATTAACACTATAAAACTACAGCAATAACAATGATGAGCAAAATTGTGGCAAATGCAGGAAAACTGAACTGACATTTACCTTTTAACGCCCCAGGTGTGACTAGGTCTAATGATGCCATGAATTCCATTTTCTGCAAACATGCAAAAAAACTTAGCAAAGATTCACAATAGTGCACAAGTTAAGCTGTCTATTACCGTATCAGGTAGCAACACATATTTACTGCCAAGAAAATGCGAACACCACCCAGCTGCCAGAGGCAAAGAACTTCATAAGCCCCCGCAGATGTAGGGATTATGATGTTCCTCGTCTCTTGCTCACCTCTCATTCATATTTGTGCTCCTTTTACTAATGTGGTTATTTGGTGTAGAAATTGCCATGGTTTCAAAGGCACAGTTTGTGCTAACACAGCTGGGATGGGCCTAACTTTCAGATAAAGAGAAAACCTCCCATGTTTGCGTGTACAAACTATATTCCAAAATAAAACGACACAAAATCCTGCCATAAAAGATTGCCGGTCATGTACATCAAGTCTTGGATGTCTTTTGTCTTTATTAAGAACTGAAGCATGAGCTACTGAGCTACCACCCTTAAGAGAGATCACCTGTCATTAAAGACCATCATTTAGGTGGCTTTAGCCACCTAAATGATGGTCTTTAATGACAGGTGACACTTTTTTGCCTTTAAAGATTTCTCTTGAGACAGCATCCGTCTTTAAAGACCACAGTTATCTTGCAAAAAAAGGTGTAGCTCAAACATGTTCTACTGTTAAAGCTTGATTAAGACAAACCCTTTTCTCTAATGAAGAAAGAATCTTGGCGTCGACTGTTCTGCGCACATCCTTGACCTCTCGTTCAGGTTCTAAATTCCTTTTCAGTGATTTGGCATCCGACTCCGACAGGCTACGATGGATGAAACCATTGTTGTTGGCAGGGCCCGTTTTTGAGTGACTCTGTAGATGTACAAGGGGACAATTTCAATGTTGCAGTTTGCTAACTTCCTAGGCCAATGTTGGTGTTACTGTTAGTTGGCCCGACAGCAATAAAAAAAAATAGAACGACACATGTACAGGTTTATAAAGAAAAATTTCACAAAAAAAAATACACAATATAATAGCACACAGACAAAAAGCCAACAAAACAAACAATACACCGTCGTAACGAAAACTATGAAAACCAACATAAACAGTGCAAAATACATGTACAGCATTATAAACAAGATAAACTTGTATATGTTAAAGACCCTATACTTCTGCGGGGATCTGCTGGAAACAGTCGTCAATTGTGGTATTCATTACAGCCTAAGTCCATTTGAACACCACAAGTACTCATTTCCCTCCAGACAATGTGACATCTGAACAGACCAGATCGCCACTCTCCGCATCATCGTCACCGTGGAACAGTCTCTGGAGTGGAGCGTCAACTTTGTGGATTATGAGAAAGCATTTGACATCGTGGACCGAGAGACTCTGTGGAAACTCCTACGACACTATGGTGTACCCACAAAGCTTGTCCGCCTGATCAAGAGCAGCTACGATGGCATGACATGTCGCGTGATCCACGAAGGGCAGTTCACCAGGGAGCTCCAGGTCAGAACTGGTGTCAGGCAGGGGTGTCTGCTGTCTCCGTTCCTCTTCCTACTGGCCATAGACTGGGTCATGAAGATGACCACAGACGAACTGGAATACAGTGGACACTGTGGACACAGCTTGACGACCTCGATTTTGCAGATGACTTGGCATTACTGTCCCACACTCATCAACAAATGCATGACAAGACCACGAGGCTTGCTGACATCTCGTCCCAAGTGGGCCTCACCATTCACAAACAGAAAACAAAGACAATGAGGCTGAACGCAACCAGGGAAGAACCAGTCTTGCTTGCTGGCACCCCGTTGGAGGAGGTGGAGTCCTTCACCTATCTCGGGTGCATCATAGACAAAAAAGGCGGCACTGATGCAGATGTCAGAGCACGAATCGGTAAAGCCAGAGCAGCCTTTCTCCAGTTGAAAAAAGTGTGGAGTTCCAGAGAGCTGTCACAACACACCAAAGTCCGGATTTTCAACTCCAATGTAAAAGCAGTTCTCCTATATGGAGCAGAGACATGGAGATTGACAAAAACCACAGTCAACAGAGTACAGACCTTCATGAACAGTTGCCTTAGAAGAATTTTGAAAATCCACTGGCCAGAGAAGATCAGCAACGTCAGACTCTGGGAGAAAACAGAGCAGATAACAGCAGAGAATGAAATTGGGCGAAGAAGATGGGGATGGATCAGTCACAGTCTGAGAAAGCCAGCTTCCAGTATCACTAGGCAGGCATTGTCATGGAACCCCCCAGGGAAAGAGGAAAAGAGGTAGGCCGAGAAACTCCTGGCGTCGAGACCTCCAAGCAGACATCAAAAGACTGGGAGCCAGCTGGAGTAGAATCGAAGGAGAAGCACAGGACAGGAGTTGCTGGAGGTCTCTCATCGACGGCCTATACCCGGGTAGGGGTGACAGGCGTAAGTAAGTAATGTGACATCTGAACACTGTACAAAAACCTAGTTCGTCTCAACGTGTAATTATCCTCGTCTAAAAATATTAGCAGCAGACAACACAGATACGGAGATAGTTTCGGCTGCTACAGACATGCGCATTTGAATACAAATGTGGCATCACACTGATTCTGTCAAGCAGACACTTCTTTGGCGGTGTACCTCCAAAAGTGATTGTACAACTAGAATGACATTCCTTGCAAGGAATCAGCTTGGTGACTGATACAGAGCCTAGCAAATGGAAGTTAGTAGTAGCATCAGAGATTTGAAATACTGTGCCAGCCTGGATTGACAGGGCTGGTGCGAGATCAGTGCCGAGTCAGGTGGCAAGACAGATTCGAGGAGAGGAGAAAAATCAAGTTCCTGTCTGGTGAGGGTGAGACCGATAGAGATGAAAACAGACCGACAGAGATGAAAACAAAGCTACATTTTGACTTGTAAGTACCATTCCGTACATTTTATACGACCCGTGTACGCTACATCGTTGTTTATGTTCCCTTGATTCAACACACTTCACGCTCGCGTGTTGAGCCGAGATTACATTAGAAACTGGCAGGAGACGTGCAGTGAACCACAGGTGTTTGTTACACACTACAAATGTGTCACAGCAATGACAGTATACACACGAGGTGTGATGTTGGAAAGTTACCGGCTGTGGGCTGGCAGTTGAGTGCCTGTGAGCAGGCCTGCACAAATGCTTTCTAGTATGGTATGAAGTATATAACAGCATTCAGTAACCTTTCAGCATGTGGAGACTGGTCGGCTTCAGGTGATACAGTTTGTTCTTGTTCAGAAGTATTCACGGTTTACAATTCTGAGCATGCCATTTATTGATCGCATGGTGTGTGTGTGTGTACGCCTGTGAAGTTGTGCATGTGTGTGTGTAGTTGTAGGACTGGATGTGTACAGCAGACAATGTCACATGATTTTCTTTCAGATGTATTTCGCCAATGACCCCACAGTAATCAGTCTGCCAAGACTCAATACCTGTCAGGTTAGTACTCTCTTTCACTAATGTGTTTAATGTGTGTAAATGTTACATATGTACCATGAATCCATTTTCATACCAGCAATCCATTTTCAAATGATACTGACAGTTGTGCATTACAGACTTTTTGTAAGGTTGGATGAGAAGTATAATTTCTGTAGCAACATTGATCATTGTGAATTATAACAGTAATGTTTTGCCTGTCCTTTAAATTTTTAATGTGTGGAGTGTTCTGCACAGAGTACCCGAAATGGTACAGGAGTTGCTATTAGCTTACACATTTGGTTGTCACTGTATACTAACACTGTATACTATGCTAATACAGCTGCATCTATTTCAACTAAACAAGAAAAAATAGAAGTGTACATGACAGGTTGTACAGTTGACTTGATCAGTAACCTGATCTCACCTTTTGTTCTTGGCCTTGGTAATTTTGAATTTTATGTGCATACAGTCTGTACCTGTGTGCACTTGCTTTCTCTGTATCAAATTGTGTGTGTGTGTGTGTCTGTGTGTGTGCAATTTTTGTAGCACACACACACTCACCCCATGTCTTGTACTTAAAATAGTTCCTAGTGTACTGTGTAGTAAGTCATTATGATAGTATCGCCCCCAATTATGTTCAAGCATTACTTTATAATTTACAGTTGCAGGTGCAGGTGATTTTGAGACGTATACAGCACCTTGGCTCATTAATGACACTGTTTTACACTGTACTCTTCCAAGCTGTTTCCATTTCGCCAATTGTTAGGGTGATTGTACAAATCAGGACACAATACCCCATCATCAGTTACTCACTATTATGCTTCATTTTTTTCAGACTCCAAAAAGCGCTGAGGCTGACAAGAACTCAAAGAGCAGAATTTGATACGCGTGGGACTGGATGCCACAGACAGTACTTAGAACTGGACAGTGTCTCTCCATTGGCTATTATAGTCTCTCTGCTTAAAAATTTCTTGTTTAGTATTGTTACATGCTGCAGAATGATGAAACAGTGCGTCTCCAGAGATTACAGATTTCACTTATATCACATAAAGAGTGATCAACCATACAAAACATTCTGGGACTGATAAGGATTTGACTGATGGTGTAAAATATACTCCCAAAAGTGTATGGCTTTTTCTTGAAATACTACTGCTTTGTACCTGTCTGTATTGTAGGGGAGGGTTAGACACACGCACAAGTTAGGGTAGAACTTCTTCCTCGAACACTGGGTAGAACTATACTTGTTCACAGAATGGCATTGTATCATCACTAGAATGCTGTGAAAGCCAATCACGGTTTGAAAATCCCTTTTTCACCCATGGCAGAGGAGGGGATGTGATTTACAGTGGCTGTTGAGATCAGTGTTTTGATTTACTTTTTTGATCAAAATCAGAGAAACATTGATTGTTTAAAAAATTGCAAGAAACTGGAGCATGTTGTGTGTGTGTGAACTCAAACATGTGTGTTCTCGTGCATGTTTGTGTAATCAAGCATGCGGTTTGTGTGCAAGGTTGTTTGCATGTGTGTGTGTGCTCGCATATTTGTGTGTGTTTAGTACGCATGCGCACGCGTGTGTGCATACTACAGATAAAGGTATGTGCATATTTTCATTTACAGAGTGAAATCTGTGAAGTGTGTGTGTGTGTGGACTCATAGTCATACATGTGTGTTCTCATGCATGTTTGTGTACTCATGCATGTGGTGTGTGTGCAAGGTTGTTTGCATCATATGTGTGTGCTCGTGTATTTGTGTGTGGTTATGCATGCTCGCGTGCGTATTCAGCACCACAGATAAAGGTACGTGCATATCGTCATTTACAGAGTGAAATCTGTTAAGTGCTGCCCACGATTCACATGCACGTAAGTTGTGCTTGTGCACCCCAGTGCCATGGTTACATTGGTGCAAACACACACATCATCATTTAGGCTGTGCCCGATAACCTACCCTGCTCCCAAACACACACACACTGGCCGGCAGACTGACACAATATCTTTTGGGTTCGTTCAGGTTCATTTGGGTAAAAAGACTGTTCGACAACAAAGACAACAATGGCCGCGTACGAGTTTCTGCGGCACATTGCTTGCTTTGCAAAACAAACCAGTCCGCGAGTATTCTGACAAACCATACATTTTCACAGCTCCGAAACACCATTATTTGACTTCTAAGTGTGTTTTATGTTCATAAATTGTGCATACTCAGTAAACGCTTTTTTCAACAATTTTTTTTTAGCCCAGATAGGAACCTAGGGGCTTTAAGTGTAGAATTCGGAGATAAATAAACAATGCAACATTAAGAAAAACGATATGCATTTTTCTTTAAAAGGTATTTTTTCGAAAAATACTTACCGATGACATGACAAATGGGAGTGTCTACTACGTGCTCAAATTCTAGCCTACGAACCCGTTGTGTGCACACACAACCCGGGAGGCACTCGGGGAACCCTCCAGAGGGGCCAAGAGTTGTCTCCCGGACCTGCCTATCCGGTTCCGAGTCACCTGACTCGCCAGTCAGATACTAGGCTCACCAGCGGCAAGCGGGGCAGGTGGGAGGGTCCTCCGTGTCATGTCATCGGTAAGTATTTTTCGAAAAAATACCTTTTAAAGAAAAATGCATTTATTTCATCAAAAACATTACCGATGACATGACAAATGGGAGAATCACGAATAGGAGGAGGGTGCCGCCCCGGTACTACCGGAGACCAAGACCGTCCTCCCATTGCTAATTCCCAGGTAACGAGCTAGGTGCGTACCTACGGCGCCTGCAGCGCCGGGAGGGAGTGCTGTGCCACCGTGAGGTCCCCCAACAAGGCGAGGTTGTCTCGCTGTCCCGCCAGATCCCGAAGGTAGAAACGAGCGAAGGTAGATTCTGCTCGCCAGCCCACCGCGGCCACGATGTCCTTGACAGCGCAGTTCCGATCGAATGCGACGCTCGTGGCCATGGCGCGTACTTCGTGTGCGCGGATCTTCAGTCTCTGCGCTACGCTTGGGGAGAGATCCATGTATGCCGATCGTATGACCCAGCGCAGCCAGGAGGAGATCGTCTGGGCTGTGATATCAGTCTTGCCCTGGCGTATGGGCAGGAAGAGGCGGGAGCGCCCTCTACGGGTAACTTTGGTACGGCGCAGGTAGATGCGTAGGGCACGCACGGGATCCTGTCGCCGAGTCTCCGGAGAGCAGGCAGGCCCTCCCAGGGGCCGCAAGGTGATGATCTGTGGAGCAGTTAGGGGCGACCTTGTTTTGGCAATAAAGCTGGGGTCCGTTAAGAGCTGCACGGAGCGATCTGCCCTGAACTGGAGGCAGTCTGGGCGGGTAGAAAGAGCGTGTAGCTCGCTAACTCTGGACGCGGTGGCCAAGGCTAGCAGGAAGCAGGTCTTGCGTGTCACATTTGCCAGAGGGGCTAGAGCGAGTGGCTCGAACTGGGAAGAATTCAGCCACGTCAGGACCCAAGGTAGGTCCCAGCGAGGAACGAGAGAACGCTGAGTCGGACGTTGGAGGCTGAAGCTGGACATGAGGTCGGAGAGGTCCTTACAGGCGCCGGGGTCTGGAAGGCCGAGATGACGGTACGTGTCTGCGACCATGGATAAGTATCCCCTGATGGTGATGGGCGCCAAACCTTGGACCTCGAAGAGCCATAGGAGAAAGTCCGCTAGCTGTGGGTTAGTCAGTCCGGTGGGTAGGAGGCGACGGGCGTCGCACCAGGCACACAAGACGCGCCACTTCCCTTCGTAAACACGCCGGGTGGAAGGCTTGCGGGCTGCAGCGATTGCCTCCACTGCTGCACCAGAGAAGCCTCGAGCGGTGAGGGCGCGCTGCACAACCTCCAGGCGTGAAGAGACAGGCGTTCGGGACAAGGGTGGAAGAGAGCCTGCCTGGGCTGCTTGAGCATGGAACGGGGCGTGGGAAGGCGCAGGGGAGGAGAGGTGGCGAGGTTGAGTAGGTCGGTGGTCCAGGACCGGGCCCAAACCAGCGGGGCGACCAGAAGCAGGACTGCGTTGCTCCCTCGAAGTTTGTGGAGGACCTTGGGAATGAGGACTGTTGGGGGATACGCGTAAGCGATGAGGCCGTCCCAAGGAATCGAGAGGGCATCGACTGCCCAGGCCAGCGGGTCTGGAATCGGGGAGACGAAGAGGGGAAGCTGGCGGTTCCACCTCGTAGCAAAGAGGTCGATTAAGGGAGTCTCCCAACGGGCGCAGATCATCCGGAAGATATCCGGGCGCAACGTCCATTCTGTGTGGAGCAACTGGCCGCGGCGAGAGAGCGAGTCCGCCAACACATTCAAGTGGCCAGGAATGTGTCGTGCGAGGAGTGTAATGTCGCGTTCCTCGGCCCAGCGCATCAAACGGAAGAGGAGCATACAGAGGTCGGGAGATCGGGTGCCCCCCTGTCTCTGGATGTAGGCCACCACCGTCGAGTTGTCGGAGAGGACGAGAAGCCGCTGGTTCCTGAGCTGGTTCTCCCAAACGAAGAGGGCTTGCCAGACTGCCTGCAGCTCTAACCAATTGCTGTGCTTGTCCGCAAACTCCGGGGGCCAGAGGCCGGAAGCCGAGGAGAATTGAGGAAGCAGGTGGGCTCCCCACCCCGAGAGGCTCGCGTCGACACACAGGGAGAGGTGCGGGGGAGGGGAGGACAAAGGGACTCCCGAAGCCAACCAAGCCGTGTCGGTCCAGCGTAGAAGGTGAGGGCGAACCAGGGGGGAAACCGGGACCAGGTGGGTAAGGTCGCCAGAAGAGGGTCTCCAGAGAAGCAGGAGGTGCAGCTGAAGGGGGCGGGCGTAGAGGCGACCCAGGGGGAGAAGGTCCGCCGCTGCGTTGATCAGTCCGAGGAGTTGAAGCCAAACTCGGGCGGGAGCTGCTTCCTGCTGAGCTAGCTGGTTGGCGAAGGTGGCCAACTTCCGAATCCGGGGATCCGGGAGGCGAACAACGTTGAGATCGGTGGCAAAATCCATTCCGAGATGAATGAAGCGGCGCGAGGGCGTGAGATCTGACTTCCCGACGTTGAGGAGGAACCCCCGTCGCGACAGCAGACGCATCAGTGTATCCCTGTCCTCTTCCAAGACGGACTCGACGTGGTTCCTCAGGAAGAGATCGTCGAGGTAGTTGGACATAGGGCTGAGAGACGACTGCCGTGCCTTGGCCATAACTGCATCCATCAAGCGGGTGAAGACCCAGGGGCTGAGGTTGAGGCCGAAGGGTAGGGCTCGAAACTGGTAAACGGTTCCATCGAACGCGAAGCGCAGATACCTCTGGGCGGCCGGATGTATGGGTACGTGTAGGTAAGCGTCGGAGAGATCCAGGCTGACGGCGTAATCCATGGGTCGCACCGCGGTACGCAGGGCTCGGGCCGTCTCCATGTGGAAGGAAGGAGCCACGATGAAGCGATTTAGGGCTGAGAGGTCGATCACTGGGCGCCACTTGCCGCCAGGCTTGGGGACGACGAAGAGTCTGCTGTAAAATCCCAGCGAGTCTGCGCGGCGCACAACCTCTGTGGCATCCTTCCTCAAGAGAGAGTCGACTTCCCCCCGTAGGGCGCACTCCTTGAGCGGGTCTGCGGGGATCTCGGTCCACAGCGGAGTCGTACGCAGAGGAGGAGGGTAACGAAAGGAGATCCGTAGGCCGCCGGAAACAGTGTCTAAAATCCACGGGTCTTCTGGAATCAGTAATCGCCACTCGTCGCTGAAGAGGGCGAGCCTGCCGCCGACTGGAGGACCCGAGACGGCCGGCGGAGGCGGAGGAGGGGAGGAGTCACTGAGCCCGCCCGCGCCCAGGGCGACGGGTGGGACGGGGCCAAGCGGGGGCGGGGGCGTTAGCTTGGCCGGGGCGACCGAAGGCGGGGCGACGGCGACGCAGGGACTGCGGCTGGGTTGTTGACGTCGGGGCGACGGGTCTGGAGATCCGCAGGGGGCGACCCACGGCCTTGCGGGCTGCCTGAAAGCGCCGAGGAACAGACTTGGGAGGCCACCTGTCCGCATTGGAATCCTTGACGGCTTGCCAGGTGTCACCAAAGAGAAGGGGTCCCCCGAGGGGGGCCCGACGCAGCTGGGTCTTCAGGTCGGCAGGCATTCCCCGGCAGGCCTGCAGGACAGCGTCGCGGCGGAGTAAATCACAATTGGCGGCTGCAGCCATAGCGTTGACCGAAGAGTGATACGCGGCGCGGCTGGCCGCTTCAGCGAGGACGAGGAGGTCGCCAAGAAGAGGGGTCAGGGACGGGTGCCACGAATCTTCCACGCGCCGGAGGAAGGCTTGCGTAAGGAGCTCCATGAAGCCGGCGCAGGCCAAGGAATTCCTGACAAGCGAAGCCGTCTTGTCCAAACCCGCGGGAGCGCGCGTCTGAGTGCAGAGGCCCCACCCGCCTGAACCACGGCGGCTGGATCCACCGGAGGGAGAGGGCAGAGGAAGGCCTGGGAATGGCCGGCGTACCACTGCTGGCGGAAGTACATATCGAGGTCCGGAGGCCATCTGTGGTCCGAGAAGAAATTACTGTCTCTTGAGTCAGACAACAGGTGGGCCGAGAACACATCCCGAAGCTCACGAAAGGAGGGGGGCTGAGGGAGAGTCTTGAACTTCTTTACCTGTCTACCCGCGTCGACGAAGGCAGAAGGCTTCCTCTTCAGGGGGGGGGATGGAGGGCAGTCCGCTGCCGGAAGCGTGGCGGAGATGAGGCGAGCGACCTCGTCGAGGGCCAGAAGAACCTCTGTGCGGGAGGAGGCCGGTAACCCGTGGGCTGTCGACGCATCCGAAGGAGGGAGCGGCGAAGGAGAGCGGCTGAGACCTCCGAGGAGAACTGAGATGGAATCATCAGGGAGAAGACTCAACGAATCGTCGTCCACGCCGCCGAGAGCCGTCGAAGAGGGACGGCGACCGTGACTCCGAGAGCGAGCAGCTCGACGAGGACGAGGGGAGCCATAAGGCGCCGAAGCACGCAGGGGAGAGCGACGTCCGCGACGGCGACGCGACGCACTAGAGGAGCGGGAACGGCGGCGGCGACCAGACGAGCGACTACGAGCTGGAGACCGTGATCCTCGGGAACGAGGAGGAAGGAAGGAGGCTGGGCGAGGGGAAGGGGAACGGGCGGGACGAGGCAGACGGCGGGGAACGTGGGACGAACGCCGCGAAGAGGTAGAGCGCGAAGGTCCATGGTCCAGATGACGAGAAGAATCCCGAACTTCACGACGCTCACACGAAGGAGCGCGAGAGTGGTGGTCCGACTTCGATCGTAAGGAGGAACTGGACACAGGTAGTGGTGTGGTGAGTGTGCGCGAATGTCTCCGCGAGCTGGACTCTGTGGCGAGGCGGCTCGCAGCGGCCGAGGGGGATCCAAGGCCTTCCTAGGAGACGAGTGGGGACCGGTTGACCATGGACGGCGCGAGGCACGTCTCTCCGAACTGACCTCTGTCTCGAGATGGGTTCTCTGCCTGTCGTAAGGCTTGGTCCAAGCGCGTTCCCTCCTGGGAATCCGCGCCTCGAACTCCCGACTCCGCACACTACCTTGCTGTGTCCACTGTGGAGATCTTTCCAGACTGGGGCCATCGGGGGCAAGAGCGGTCGGTGTGTCTGAGATGACAGCCGGCACTTCCGCAGGTCTTGCAACAGGCACAGGTGTCGGGCGTTCACGTCGGTAGAAGCTCCAAAGTTGGGCCCAGCGGAGCTCCGGCCAGACGGCGCAAACGTCACAAGAACGCTCAGATGTACAGCCGACACACGGCAGGCAGACCTTGTGCGAATCCGAGGGCCACTGGAAACCTCCACACTGCGTGCAGGTCACCAGGAGGGCACTGCAACACACCAAACAAACAACGTGCCGGTACGTGGTCGAGACCAACAGGGCTCGTCCTACCAAGGGGAACCGTACCGAACGATATGGACAAACGGGCTGCGCCCCCAGGCTATACTGTTATAGCGCCCGAAGCTAAGCTTGCGTCTTTAGAACAAAGCCTACCCCAGCCAGGCTGGAGAGGAATGTGCGCCAAACAACAATAGGTTTAGTTTAGTTTAGTTATTTGGGTTTAACGCCGCGCAGGCGACTAAGGCCATCACACGGCGGGCCAAACGACAATAGGGACGAAAGGCCGTGCCCCCAGGCAATAATGCTGTAGCGCTCTAAGCTAAGAGTGCGCTCTCGAAGCAAGCATACCCCAGCCAGGCCGGAGATGCAACATGAGCCACGCGCCGCAGCTGGTTTAACAATGCTCCCCGAAGGCTACCAGGGGAAGCCAGTAATTTCACCCCAAAGGGGAAAGGCGAGGGCACCAGGGCCCCGCCGAGCTAAGAGTCCCCGCTCAACGAAACCGAACAACACGAACAAGGTAGAGTCCAAAGGCACAGGCCGGTACCCCGCCCGGGGACCGGCTTCGGGCCCAACTAACTATCCTACCTCTCTGCCGAAGCGGTAGCGGGAGAAGAGACGTCCATGTCGCCACCGGCGAAATGGCGGGAACCAGCAGGTCCGCCAAGCGAAGCCAACCAAGGAGGACGCCAAGCGAAGAAGCGCAAGCGAAGCTGCAGCGAAGCAAGAAGCGAAGCAGAAGCGAAGCAACAGGCGAAGCCAAAGTCACGGCGAACTCGAGCACCAAGACCGACCGGTCGAAGGGAGCGCGAGGCTAGAACACGTCCGAAGGTCGTGAGCCTACGTAGCTGACTGGCGAGTCAGGTGACTCGGAACCGGATAGGCAGGTCCGGGAGACAACTCTTGGCCCCTCTGGAGGGTTCCCCGAGTGCCTCCCGGGTTGTGTGTGCACACAACGGGTTCGTAGGCTAGAATTTGAGCACGTAGTAGACACTCCCATTTGTCATGTCATCGGTAATGTTTTTGATGAAATAAATTAACAAATACTGTGAACTGACAGAGCAATCACATCAGTCTTGAGAATCTGACATCACTGAATGATCAATGATAACGAACACTGTATGACCGGACGAATCAAGTTAATGCGTACACATCAACAATGGATAAGAACGGCAAACTTTGTATTCCTCATATTCATACACATGATCTGACACCAACAGAACACATGCCTTTACCAGAGGTCGTGCCAGTACTTGCTCCGTCAATTACTTTGACTGTACAGCAGAAGCGGTCGTGTGCAACCATCCAAAAAAGTAGTCTTAATAGACAGGTGCCTTCTCAAGAGAAGTCTTGAAGGGCAAACAGTGTCCACTGTCATTAACCCTTTTCATCCTGAGACACATTACTGCTTGAACTTAGTCGGACTATGATAGTTCAACGGTGGTGCCAGAATAGCTTGGTGCCTCATACACCATTGCTTAAAATTAGTTTGACCAAGTTTATGGGTGGTGCCAGAATAGCTTGGCGCCTGAGACGCCAAGCTATTCTGGCACCACCCTTGAACTAAAATGTTGATCTATCTCCTAATCTGCAAAGCAGCTTTCATAGGACAGTAAGCAAATTATTTAAAAAATCAGCCTCAGGATGTAACAGGTTAAAGTCGCCAATTGATGGTCTGTAATGACAGGTAATCACTCATTAGGGTGGTCTCTCAAAACAAATGCTGCTGTATCAACAAAATCCAATCCAAAAGCAACAATCCTAGCTGAAAGGAAGCAAAACAAACAGAAACTAAACAACCCAAATAAGCAATTCACCTTTTTAGCCCCAAGGTCCCATTTCTCAAATTCTGGAGGTGTTGCCTAACGACTATGTACCAGTTGTAGGAGATGGATTGATCATGATAATTCAAGGGTAGTGCCTGATGAGCTTGGTGCCTGAAGGAACCAAGCTCATCTGACACTACCCTTGAATTATCATGATCAATCCATCTCCTGCTGCAGGGTCCCGGGGCTATAACTTACTTACTTACGCCTGTCACCCCTACCCGGGTATAGGCCGTCGACGAGAGACCTCCAGCAACTCCTGTCCTGTGCTTCTCCTTCGATTCTACTCCAGGTGGTTCCCAGTCTCTTGATGTCTGCTTGGAGGTCTCGACGCCAGGAGTTTCTCGGCCTACCTCTTTTCCTCTTTCCCTGGGGGTTCCATGACAATGCCTGCCTAGTGATACTGGAA
Organism: Semisulcospira habei; assembly: GCA_036245525.1. Taxonomy (NCBI): domain Eukaryota; kingdom Metazoa; phylum Mollusca; class Gastropoda; family Semisulcospiridae; genus Semisulcospira; species Semisulcospira habei. Next base: position 72,737,669 of record BTPG01000006.1, read on the forward strand.
GCTGGCTTTCTCAGACTGTGACCGATCCATCCCCATCTTCTTCGCCCAATTTCATTCTCTGCTGTTATCTGCTCTGTTCTCTCCCAGAGTCTGACGTTGCTGATCTTCTCTGGCCAGTGGATTTTCAAAATTCTTCTAAGGCAACTGTTCATGAAGGTCTGTACTCTGTTGACTGTGGTTTTTGTCAATCTCCATGTCTCTGCTCCATATAGGAGAACTGCTTTTACATTGGAGTTGAAAATCCGGACTTTGGTGTGTTGTGACAGCTCTCTGGAACTCCACACTTTTTTCAACTGGAGAAAGGCTGCTCTGGCTTTACCGATTCGTGCTCTGACATCTGCATCAGTGCCGCCTTTTTTGTCTATGATGCTCCCGAGATAGGTGAAGGACTCCACCTCCTCCAATGGGGTGCCAGCAAGCAAGACTGGTTCTTCCCTGGTTGCGTTCAGCCTCATTGTCTTTGTTTTCTGTTTGTGAATGGTGAGGCCCACTTGGGACGAGATGTCAGCAAGCCTCGTGGTCTTGTCCTGCATTTGTTGATGAGTGTGGGACAGTAATGCCAAGTCGTCTGCAAAATCGAGGTCGTCAAGCTGTGTCCACAGTGTCCACTGTATTCCACTTCGTCTGTGCTCTGTGGTCATCTTCATGACCCAGTCTATGGCCAGTAGGAAGAGGAACGGAGACAGCAGACACCCCTGCCTGACACCAGTTCTGACCTGGAGCTCTCTGGTGAACTGCCCTTCGTGGATCACGCGACATGTCATGCCATCATAGCTGCTCTTGATCAGGCGGACGAGCTTTGTGGGTACACCGTAGTGTCGTAGGAGTTTCCACAGAGTCTCTCGGTCCACGCTGTCAAATGCTTTCTCATAATCCACAAAGTTGACGTACAGCGGGGAGCTCCACTCCAGAGACTGTTCCACGATGATGCGGAGAGTGGCGATCTGGTCTGTACATGATCGGTTCTTCCTGAATCCTGCTTGCTGGTCTCTCAGCTGGGGGTCAACGGAGCTCTTCATTCTCTCTAGGATGATCCTGTTGAGGACCTTTCCTGGTACTGACAGCAAGGTGATTCCTCTGTAGTTGGAACACTTGCTGAGGTCGCCTTTCTTGGGAAGCTTGATTAGGTACCCCTCCTTCCAGTCAGCTGGCATCACCTCCTCTTCCCAGATCTTTCCAAACAGTGGGTACAGCATCTCAACTGTTGTCTCTAGGTCTCCTTTCAGAGACTCCGCTGGGATGCCATCTGGCCCTGCTGCTTTGCCATTCTTAAAAAATGCCACTGCTTTTCTGATCTCTTCCCGGCTGGGTCTGTCACAGCTGATGGGTAGGTCGGTCTCTGCCGGCTGGATGTCGGGGGGGTCGGGTGGGCTAGGTCTGTTCAGTAACTCTTCAAAATACTCGGCCCATCTGTCGAGTTGGTCTGCAATAGGCTTGCCTTCCTTGTCTTTTACTGGTCTTTCTGTATGGCCATACTTACCCGACAATCTTCTGGTAATGTCGTAGAGCTGTTTCATGTTGCCGCTGCCTGCTGCCTTTTCTGCCTCTGCTGCCAGGCTGTCTGTGTAGGCCCTCTTGTCTGCCCTGATACTCCTCTTCACCTCGCGGTTGGCTTCCGAGTATTCCCCCTGTGCCCTTACTTAGGCTGCTCTCGTGCGACTGTTGTTGACCGCTGCTTTCTTCTGCTTCCTCGCTTCTATCTTCTTCAAGGTCTGTGCCGACAGCCAGTCCTTGTGGTGGTGTTTCCTGAACCCTACAGTGTCTTTGCAGGTTGAGTTCAGCGCCTCTCTAACTGCCTTCCACTGCTGCTCTGTGGTGACCGCCTCCTCTTCATTTACTAGCTCCTGTAGCGCTTGAAACCGGTTGGACAGCACCAGTTTGAACTCTCGGGGCTATAAGGGTTAACCAAAATGTACAAGTAAACAACTGTTTGACTGATATGATCTTGTGTGAAAGTTGGCAATTGTGAAACTATGGAATGACAGGCTTGGGTCCGAGCACCTAGGTGGGGTGCAGAAAACACATGTAAAAATGTTTCCTAGCTCTTTGTTCTCTGCTACAATTGGGATAAGAAGTTAATGTAAATGTTGGGTTATGACTATACAGACATTTCCATATTCAGCAATTTAATTGTACAGATTATGCATTTTTCCTATGGTGTGACGGTAGTACCAGAGATGGTAGCCTGCGTGATCACCGTCAACCTTTGTCTCAAAAACAGAACCAGAAGTGAAAAGTATCCTGACTTAAACAAAACAGACCAATATCACCTACATGTTGCGATGAAGTCTTTGACTGGTTGACAGGGTACTGTGGAACTTTGATAGGTGGTGATGTGCGACGTGGTTGAATGGGTCGTTCATGCACGACAGGCTGTGGCTGCTTCACAGTGGCCACTGCTGGTTTGGGGGCGATGTTGTTGTTGATGTTGGTGGTTGTTGTAGGGGCAGTGATGGGGGTGGTATTGGCAGTGGTGCACTGGATGATGAACTGTGGTTGAGGTTGTGGTTGTTGTTGGTCTTTGTTGGTCAGGTCAGCGGGCTGGTTGAGGATGCTTGGAAATGCCACCAGTGTGGGCCGCTGTAAACCAATCACCATTATTCAAGGGTGACAGTGCGAAAAATTGAAATCACTGAAAATATGCCCTGTGATCCATGGCAAGCAAGAGATGTAAATTGTCACAAGCCCCTGGGGATAGAGGGGCTCATGAGAGTTTATGCCTCTTGCAGATGGAACAGGCTGGCTGAAGGACTGTTTTGTCTAACCAAACTGTGCAAATTCAGCTTTCTTGGATTTTCATAAAGCTGAATCAGCCTCCAGGACTGAAGACTGTCATCCATGGTTATTTAACCTTTTGACTGCCCCCCTCCCCCCCCCCCCCCCCCCCCTCCAAAAAGACTTCCATTCTTTAAAATGTAAGTCATTTAGTTCTGCAATATTGTTCACTTATCAAGCTCTGAAGACAAGTTTTAAATTAACTTCTCTTTTTAACTTTGGTTATTATACAGCGTTTGATGTGATTAGTCTCAGTATTTTCTCTCTGACAGTGAGAAATGTGCTTAGCAATACTGAACAAACAGACCAAAGGACTGAGGACAAAGTATGCAAATTAATGTGAACTGACAAGAGCAAAGGCAACAGTCTTGAGCATCCAATATCACTGAACAGTCAGTGATAACAAACACTGTTGTACATGATGACCGGACCAATCAAGTTAATGCGTACACATCAACATTCAACAAGAACAGGCAAATTTTGTGTTCCTCATATTTGTACACATGATCCGACACCAACAGAACACATGCCTTTACCAGAGGCCGTGCCAGTACTTGCTCTGTCAAGTACTTCGACTGTACAGTACAAGCTATTTTGTTGAACCATTTAAAAACAAGTCATCTAATAGACAGATGCCCTCTCAGGACTGACAACAAAGTATGCAAATGTGCACTGACACTGTCAATTTCATATTCATATTATTCTTTGTTGATACAAACTTACCCAACTCCAGGAAAATATTAAGTCATTTTCTATTTATTTGAACTTTTCATAAAGTTTTTAAGGCATGCACAATTTTCAAACTTGCTTCAAAAGTTACTTAGTGGCAGCCTGCATATTAGTTTATTACAGTGCAATTACTTAGTAGGCAAACAGTAAAAAAAAAAAAAAAAAAAAAAAACCTCCTCTAACCTGCATGTGTGCCAATGGCACGACAACACCCATAGGCAGAATGGCCGCCCCTTGTGAGGGAATGGCTACAAGCCGCGGCTGACCAATTGTCGCCATAGCTGGTTGAGCCAGGACCCCCGTAGTGGCAGCCACTGTAGCAACCATGGCAGCCGACACTTTGGCATTTTGCATTAACTCCGCTCGAAGTTCTTCCACCAGGGCTTTCTGAAAATTGGATAGAGGACAAAATATGTACAAACAACACCCCAGTACTTGTTCCTTTAGTATTAACGCCTTCACTGACAGTGGATGCAGATTGTGTTTGTTATATCTGTGTTAATGCATCACCAAAGAATCCCAGCCACACAAGGAACATAGACATAAAGTGACGTTAGCAAGACATAGATCTTCATGAGCCCCATAGCTAGGGGGCTCATGATGATCTATGTCTCTTGCAGTTGGATAGTGTTCACTTTTTTCAGAAGTGAAGGGGTTAACCATTAAGCATTAACCTTTTCATGCAAACAGCCGGTGGCTGTGTGCAAAAGGAGGTGAACTGCAACATGGACAGAGGAAAATTGTGCGTGCAAACTCAACTCCTATTAACTCATACAGCCCGACGATCGTATTTCCCAAATTTTGGAGGCATCATCTAATGACTATGCACCAGTTGCAGGAGATGGATCCACCATAATAATTCAAGGGCAGTGCCAGATTAGCTTGGCGCCGACAGGTACCAAGCTAATCTGGCACTACCCTTGAATTATCATGGTCGACCCAGCTCCTGCTGTAATGCGTCAGGGCTGAATACCTTCTGTTATAACTATTAGCATATTAACCCTTTTACTGTGAACACCACCTACCCATAACTGCAAGAGGCAAAAAGCACCATGAGCACCCACAGATGTCTGGGTTCATCATGTTCTTCGTCTCTTGCTTACCTCATTGTATATATCTGTGTTTCTTTCCTAGATGGGGTTGTCTAATGTAGAATTTGCCATGGTTTCAAAGGCACAGTCGGTATTAATAAATCAGTGTAGGAATTAAGTTTAATAAGGACAGAAAACCATGCACTGTCATGATTCATTGTGTGCAGAAACTAAACTCCAACTAAATGATACACAACATGTACCTTTTGCCCTCCTCATTAACCGAAAGTCAAACAAGGACAGTCGATGTTCACCAAAATGATGTCACCCAAAACCTTCATGACTTCAGCATTAACTGCACAAGATGGACTGACCATGACAACACAGAAGTAAATAGTTGTATAAATCTAGTGCTTAGCCAATAGGCACACTCAGGCATGGGAATTGCCAAAGCAAAAATCAGCTGAAACTAGGGGAGTCCGGGGGCATGCCCCCCCCCCCCCCCCCCACCCACTCCGGAAAAAAAACAAGCGATGAAAATCTGTGCAATCTGAGCATATTTTTTGAGGAATGTGAAAATATTTTCAGCGGAAAACCGCAGATCCGAGGACAATTCCCATGCCTGACACTGTACATAGATCCTATGACTAATAACAACAGATGCAGGGAAATCACAAACAAGTCTAAACTGCACACATTTTGATGAAAACTGTGGATAAAAAGCGTAAAAAAACATGCAATATTGCACGTTTGCCCGGGCTTTTTATCCAGTTTTAGCCAAAACATGGGATTTTAATTCACTGTTTTTGTAGAAAAGCGTGCAATTTTAACCTTCTGATTTCTGGAAATCGTCTATCCGGACTAATATCCAAAGGAGATCTATGAGCCTGCCTTATTTTCTGGCAGCCCAAAATGTGTTTGTGTGGTTCTCTTGAAATTTGCATTTGCCATCTGGGCTCTCAGAAACATGACTGCATCCTCCTCTTTGGCGACGGGCTAGTGAATATGTTCCTCCCTGGTAATACAGTTAGTATCCCTTAAGCGATCACATCTGATCCATGGTTGTTACCTTGTACAAAGTGAGAAAATCTGATAGCATTTAAAAAGTTCCCTATTACAAGCACATTTATAGTACACTAGTCTCTCTATTAACCCTTTTCATCCTGATACAATACTGCCTGAAATTAATTTGACTATGACAGTTCAAGGGTGGTGCCAGAATAGCTTGGCGCCAGGCTATTCTTGCACCACCCTTGAACTCAAATGGTTGATCTATCTCCCAATATCTATCTCCTAATTTAGCCTTCACAGGACAATAAGCACAATTAAAAAAATCAGCTTCAGGATGTAATGGGTTAATCGAGTAACGACTGCTTGCATGAGCCCTGAAGATGTTAAAGCTTTACTGATGATATGATCACAGCTATTGTAATTTCAGACAGTTATAGCAAGTGCTCAGGTGTTTTACTAGGATGCCGCAATAAAATGGCCCCAATATTGCCATAGTTTACAAACTGCATTTTAACACCTTTTCCTTCTTTTATATTTGATTAAAAGCCTCTTATGCATGCAATCCAACTCAACATGATGTGCATTACTCTGGTACGTTAACTGTTCACATCTTACTCTCCTGCACTCCTAGCAGCCTATGGTGAAGGATTCTTATTGCATTACATTTACTGATTTAGTTATTTATCTTTTTAAAAAAAAATCATATTCTCCCACTAAAAAGTACTGCTGGATAACTCTCTGACTGCCAAAACACAGCGAATAACCATACATATGCAAGAGATACAAATCTTCATGTGCCCACAGTGATGCGAGGGCTCATGAGGATCTGTGCCTCTTGAAGGCATTGTTCACATCAGCGTACCTCATGCTGGTGGAAAAGTTGTCTGACAGCAAAATTGGTTTCAAAGACACAAGTTCCAGAAGATTAGAACAGTGAAGGGGTTGATCTAGCCAGTAAGTGTACCAGTACCATAACTCCCACAAGTACCATTGTACTAGGACCAGGGATCAGTTGCGTGAGAGAGCTTAGATCTGCGCTGGCGCAGGACTAAGCTCTCTCATGCAACCGAGTCCTCCAGCGGTACCTAATGACATGTCATTAGGGAGGACTCGGACTAATGCACTTTCCTCAAACTCAGTGGAAGAGTCAATACATAGAGCTGGCACCTGCGTCTGATCATCCCTTCTGGCACATACACACGGGCACACTCGCACAGTGAAGTCCTGTTCACACAACGTCCAGTAGCGCTGGCTCTCACGGTCAAAGCAGCTAGTATTACATATAATGTCGCACACTTTGTGAAGTTCTTACAAACACAACTGTACAAAAGGCATAGACTCCAAAACGCAAATGCTTAATTTGACTCACTAGGATCTCTGCTTCTTGATGAAAATATTAACAGCAACATCAAAATATTACGACACAAGTAAATCTCTTGTGTATATAAGGAAGAAAATAAATGTACCTGTCAGCTGGATCTATGCCTGACTGAACACGTGTGAACCGGTAAAGGGGCAAGGAACTAAGCACGCTGCATTGATCCTCATGAGCCCCTGCGATTGCTAAGGCTTATGTGGATCTATGCCCCACTGGAGACGGGTTTGAATTCACAAAATTGCACACGGCATTCGAATTTCTGTAACCACTCAATTCCAACACATGTTCCTATGACGAAGGAGAGTGTGGCGGGCTTTGCACACACACTGTCTGCGCACAATCAGGTAAATGGCAGCATTTCAATTCCTACGTTTCCTGCACGCTCATTGATTTCTAGCCGGTCTGTGTAGTGCGGCCACCAGCACCCAGAATGACAGTGGTGATGCGACGGACAGTACAGCAGCAAGGCATTATCAGCTCCTATACAAGTCTACATCAACTTTGATCAAGACATCACCAGGCAGCAGGAGATGGATCAGATGTGATAGTTTATGGGTAGTACTACCCTTGGACTACCATGGCCGATCTATTTCAGTCATCTGGTAGTGGTACAAAGTCTGTGTTTTGCAAAGTCTCAGCAGTGTCCAAAGCTGACAGAATCAATCATTAGGTGTGAATAAACTAAGCCCCAACTGCTGCACAATAAAAATTCAAAGACGGTGCCAGATTAGCTTGGTTAGTTGATACAAAGCCATCTCGGCACCTGGTACTACCCTTGAACTTTAATGGCTGATCTAACATGGCACTATCCTAGAACTATCAGAGCTGATCCATCTTCTGCTGTTGGTACACAATGTTTAAATACTAAACGCACCCAAAACAGAAAAAAAAAATAAACTGGTGTAAATGATATACGGGCGCTTTCTCATGTTATCCAGTAGTGCATTAGTCAAGTTCAAAAGCAGAAAAAACGGCAAAAGGATTCCATGTCACTACTAGGATACCTTTCCATGCAGTACAAGCTTTTAAGTGTTACTCTGTATAAGTAATAGGAAAGATTAACAGGTTGCCAAAACGTTAACAAAATAACATATTACAACACACCCTAGAAAAAAACATCACAATGTTCTGTGACCACTAGCATGCATATTATATATGCTGTAAAGACCTTTATCACAGTGGGTGGTAATACAATGTATTCTGATTATAGAACACACAAAACAGAGACATCTTACTGCTCACATTTTGTTAACCCTTTACATCATGATACTCTACTGCTTAAAATTAATTTGTGTTGGTGCCTGAGGCACCAATCTATTCTGACACCACCCCTGAACTAAAATGGCCACCGTGAGATGGCCTTAGTTGTCGGCTCGGCGTTAAACCCAAATAACTAACTGAACTAAAATGGTTGATCTAGCTCTTAATCTGTAAAACAAATTAAAAACAAATCAGCGTTAGGATGTAATGGGTTAAGTACTTCAAATGCATGCTGAAACACCTGTGATCTCTAGAACTACATCAGTACATGTAAATAATAATAATAATAATAATAAAGAGCATTTATATCGCGCTGAATCCCCAGGAGCAGTGGGCTCTAAGCGCGTTACAAAAAAATATATATATGGAGAATCTCACTACCTTTAAAAAAGTCTAATCTATGCACTTCTAATCTACGCACGCACATACAACTAAAACACACATAACAAAACCATATGTATGCAGACCAAACCAACATCACACACACGCACACACAATCTGTGGACATGTGCTGCAGTAGTTCTTTTGCATGCAACCAAAAATTTGAATCTAGATACAGGATGCTCAGCTCCATAAGTACGTCAAGTAGTAGTAGTAGTGACTAGTACATGGCTGTTTACCCTGTCTATGGGCCTTTAGGATCAGCACCAGTCTATGCCAATGACATAATTCTCAAAGGGTGGCATCTGCAAAATTAACCCTTTTCATCCCAATAAACTACTGCTTGAAATTAATTTGACTGTGACAGTTGAAGGGTGGTGCCAGAATAGCTATTCTGACACCACCCTTCAACCAATTGGTTGATCTATCTCCTAATCTGTAATGTAGCCTTCAAAGGACAGGAAGCAAATTTTTGTGCCTCAGAATGTAATGGGTTAACTTATTACATACCGAGACTGATTTGTAAAAATGTTTTTGCTTATTGTCATATACGAAGGCTACATTACAAATTAGGAGATAGAGCAACCATTTCAGTTTAAGGGTGGTGCCTGAACAGCTTGGCGCTTCAGGCGGAAAGTTATTCTGGCACCACCCTTAGTATCATAGGCAAACCTATTTCAAGCAATTGTGTACCAGGATGAAAAGGGTTAAAAGCTGGCAAGCAGCCACACCAGAGAATACCCTATGAGCCCCCTACCTCCATCTGGGAGTAATTGTATCAATTGAAAGATTTCATTAAAATTAAATACACAATCACAAAATGTCATACACCTTTGACTTAAAACACCATTACGCGTAAATCTGAAGACAAATTTCAGCACCATTTGTGTTTGTTGTGCCTTGTCAACACACCTGATGAACTTCTACGGCAGTTTGAGCATGTCCGAGCATGTAGCGCCGCAAGTACACTAGTTTGTGTACACCGTTTGCGCACCAATTTTAGCTCCATGTTACTTGCGCAGATAGCACCGAGTGGAGGTAAATTACTTAATATTATGTGGGCTAAACTGGACTCTCGTGTTTAATCAAACAATACTTGTATGCAGTGTTTTGTAACCATCTGTTGCAGAAGGGTTTCTTTGAACAGTTATAAGGGTATAGGGCTTTTAACTTGAAGCAGAAGAAAATGCAGCATCTTACAAAAAGATACCTGTCTCCAGGGTTTAAAGGTTTTCTTTATTAACCCTTTGCGTGTCAGTAGTGGTCTTACAAGATGATTCATACAGGAATCATCACGATTAAAACCACTACGAACATGCAAAGGGTTAAATGTGTACTGTATGTAAAACATTCTCTGCGCTCACCAGTACCCTATCAGTTGATACTGTTGGTACCAATAAATAGTATGAAGGCAGCTCACCAAATTCAGATTGTCACATGATAAATTCCTCAACTGTTTCTTTCAAAATGACAGGTAAATGGGAAATAGGAATCAGTAGGATTACTGAAGGCCTTGAGTAGCATCATGTACATTAAAATAAAACCCACAATAATAAATCATGAAATGATTTCTATAGTTTCCAATTTTCTTTCTCCAAACTTTACCTCACATATTAAGTGGTATTTGGTTTTTAGATTGTCCACATAAATTCTGTCCCAGCCACATTAAGAAAAATCAACAACACTGCTCTTAAACCGAAATCATAATTCAACTCTGATTATATCATGGTGGGATTGAGGTTGCCATTTTGACTTGAGCATCCAGATTGGTCATCAGAGCATTCTTTGATGGCGATTTGAGACCATTAACAAGACTTGTTTCTGATGCTGATGATGTTTTCAGTAAAGGTGCTAAATCCTTTCACAAATTTGTCTGTCCTTTGGGAAATCAACTTTTTTATGTTGTATTTCCTGTCCAATAATTTGTTTTTCACAGAATACGAAATATGGGATTTTAGGAAACCCAGAGTTGGCGTTAACAATGATCTTAGTTAAAGGGTGGGGCCAGAATAGTTTGGTGTCCAGAGGCACTCCTAGTTGAACTTTCATGATTCATAAGCTGTTGTGGTGCAAGAGGGCTTGATGGGTTAAGTGCAACCGGTTTTCCTTACAGCCAAGAACTGTGCACCACTGCTGTATAAGACTTGTTGAGTCTGCCTCTGTGCCAGCAACATACACACACAGCCCACCGGCTAACCCTGGCATCCTGTTATTTGCCAAAATTGATCTTTTCCGAGCAGAGGCAGAATCTGCCTATTCCTATTCCACAAGCTGTATCTTAGCAACACTTTGCTGTCCAATCAACATCATCAGTATAGAGAAAGTATCTTCTTGACATTTGGTCTCCTTTAATGCTTTCTTTTCCTTTGAAGAATGTGTTAACAACTTTGCTATCTCTGACAAAGAAACCATTTAAGAAACCTTTACACTAACTACAGCATGTTCTGTGAATATTTTATGCCATTATATAGGTGCGTTACCCAATTCTATAAATCATCTCAAAGCACCATGACCTGAATTAACACAACATACACACTCATGTGAAACACATGTATTCACATTTGAAGACAAAACACATTTGTGTGGTGTGATGGGTCAGCTCAGCTATTGATGTTTCCAAAATTTTGATTGCTTGTTTGAATTTTAAAAAGTGGCCTGAAACTGGTACCAAAGCAGAGGGGGGAGAAGAGCTGAAGTACCCAGAGAAAGAATCCCCTGGACACATTTTGTAAACTGCTCAAGATGCGTCAAAGTGGCTATACTGGAGATATTCAGGGCAGAATATGGCAACAGGCACCAAAAAAACCAGAAACTACGCAAAGTGAAATAAATCAATAAGCACATTAACATAGTAGGTCACTCTCTGCTACCATTCCAAGCATCCCTCAAGGTGAATACTTGCACAGAGCTACCAGGGAACCTCCTAAACTCAACAAAACTGCATGATCATCACTTACTTGCTCATTGCTCAGGTTTCTGATTTCAGCTTGCAGTTCATGCAGCTTGTCCTTCATAGCAGCATTCTGAGGAAAGAAATTAAAGCTGTGTGTAGTCCTATAAATCTGATTTAGTTGGGAGAAAATGGCCGCACGAAAAGTTTCCACAACAAAAATCGATATTTTCTGAGCGAGCTTCGCGCTGGGAGGGTGTTGCTGCCGCAAGTCGCGATGGTGGGGACAGAATAACAACAGACGAACCGGCCAGTAGGACTTACCTGTGGCTCGCTTTTAATCTTCATTACCAGCATCTGCAATCAAAGAAATGATCATTCTATAACAACTGGCAGCTTGTGAAACCTAAATGGGAATTTCGTAAGTTCTATCGCTAAGGCAACTGGCGACCAATCCAAAGGCCCTCGCAGAGACCTGTCGCACTCGCACTCCAAACAACCGTCTCTTACAAAATTCGCCTGCCTGCGCAGATAAAATACATACATACTGATGCAGACAAAGGATATTAGACACATCTTTGCATTTTACTTTCATTCACAACCAAAAGGATACACTTCATTAACTTTAACATAAAAAAAGTTGATAATGGGCAAGTGATCGATAATGGGTGTAGTTGCGGACCGATAAACTTTCTCAGCGCTTACCTGATGGCTCTGGATAGCCGTTTTTAATTTCGACTGGATGGCGTCCAGATCAGACCGAGACATCTTGTTCGTGCTCACTGTTCCTCCACGATCCAAACACAGACGTTTTTCTTTCACCTGATTTGATGGATTATCCCAGTCGGCCTTTATGGAAAGGTTGTTGTTTTCGCTCGCAGAAAGTCTAAAAACATTGTTATTCCTACACGTCCTTCCGCGCCTCTGATTATGGGAATCTACAATGATAAATGGTTTGTAAAGCCAGATTTAGCTTAAAATCAAGTCTAGTATAATGAACATCTGCGTTTTTGTACCATGGGTTTCAGGTTGCACGAAAAAGTACTATAACCATATTCTGTTCATGGAACTATATTTTTCAGAATGCTGCATAACGGTACTAAGGTCCTGTCCCCACATCCGACGTGCCCGGATGCTTGCATTCTAAACTTTGGCGAGGGAACTTTTTCCTTCCGCGCTTCCTACGAAAAATACTCACATTACATATTAATATATTGATTAGAACTTTAAGCTGTTAAAACCTAAACACATGAACATATATTTTAGGCATACTTTGCTGTTTATTATTTCACACAATATTTAAAAGTCCATTGTTGAACAGCGCATGGATTTACGTCACGTGGTCTTTCAATGGCGCCGTCCACAAGCTGACTTTAAGATTGTACTTTAATTTTGCTGTGCTGTACACTAAAACGAAGGTAATGAAGAACGAGACGGAGTGGCAGCTTTGTAGGTTATGAATCTTTTCAGAAAATTTAATTCACGAGGAGTTTATTCATAGGTAACTTAGTTTGTTGAGTGGCTTTCTTTTGCCTGTTCACTGAACGACTTGCTTTTCGTTTGCACACATGCCGGTTATCTGGGCTTATGGCAGCAGTTCTTCGCAGCTTGCGTACACACTCATGGTTGCAAACAAAGATTTTCAGTTTTTGCGTTACCCGGAGCTGCTGTGCCTGCATTTTTCATGCCTTTGATCTGTTGACTGAAGGTAGCACTAACAGTAACTTGAGTAATAACGGTAGGCTAGCTGCTGCACTAGTTACTGGATGGACTCGTGGAGCCATTAATTTATATTTGTTCTGTAATTAGTTCCTACTTGTCAGTTCCTGATTCATCACTTTGCAACAGCATCATACTGATAGTTGTAATTGTGCAGTAAACGGTATACATACATGACCTAGTCAAACAAGGTGCGGCAGTCAAATAGTCCCACCCCAAATCTGACCCTTACACTGGTCCATGTACACCCATCTTGTACAACTACAAGTAGTCATGCGACATCAGTTGGAAGCCAAACATTCTATTCAAACAAAGATTATATTTCAGGCCATTGTTTTTAGTTCTGCTGATAACTATTTACAACTAATACTATACAATTTTAGTTGAGCACAGGCAGTAATTCAGCAGTGTTTTTTTTACTTGGGTGGGGGGGGGGGGGGCAGCCATTAAACGTCATTATAATCACATTAACAGCTGTGTGCTAGCAGCCACAAGTACTGATACTGCGTACAGCACTGGTGGCCACATGCACAACTATAAGTGGGCTAAGCAGTAGTGTACATGTCATGTTTTGTGACATACTGTGATATGCTCTCTGTTACTGGCACTGCTGCAAAGGTTTTTTTGATTGTGAAATGCCTACTAACCTGTTTGCAGACATGCCAAAGCGAAACGCTGCTACAGAACTTAATGATCGCAACTGGGACCAAGAGGACGAAGCTGAAGAGGTGAGACCCGTGTTGTTAGCACTATAACGCCACCACATTCCCCACCCTAAGCTGACTGTCATAATGTATTTGTGGTACGTGAGTCATTGTCAGAAGTGCGCACATGCATGCGCAAGTTGTGAGTGCGCACTTAGAGTTAAAATTATTATAAGATAAGCGCATTATAAATACTGTAATTATTATTATTATGTTTTTGTTGTTTAAAAAAGCCTGCTTCCCTGGGCATTTTAGATTTCCCAAATCAGTATTGACAGTTAGTATTGTACATGTATAGGCAACGAGTCAGATTTAGGTAGTGTTTTGAGGCATGTTGCTGGCGAAGCTTGACAGTTGAAGTTAGTGTCCAAGACATGTTCATACTTCATTAATGTTGTAGTATACACATACAGCTAGCTATGTCAGTATGTGTTAAATAAAAAATAATGTTCCACACCAGATATATGCAAGATGTTCTTCGATATAAATTTATATTATATAACACACAAACTTCAGTTTGCTACTTATCCACATGTGACCTTGTGGTTTCGGTACTTATGTAACTTGCTAGGTAAATGAAAAAGTATTGATTTCTGATAACCTCTTTGTACAAAAATATAACTGGTCAGCAATTTATTTTTCTTAATTTTATTTTCTCTTGATACCGTGAGAGGATCGTATAATAAGTTAATAACTAAGTCAGCACATTGTATCAGTTGTATGATTCAGTTCCTGTTAAATCTACAATAATAATAATGAGTACTTGTATAGCACCTAACCTCAGATTAGAGCTCTAGGCGCTTAACAAAAACTAATTGTACAAAAAATATCTAATTACAAAAACACAATTTACAAAAAGTACAAAAACAAAATACAACGCACTCTGTAAACAAGGTATAAAGTTACCATTCAAAAGTGCTATGCTTATGGACTCATACTCGCATTCACGTACACATGCACACACGCACACTACTTCTAACATAGAGATGACTTTAACATGACAGGTGTGTGACAAAGTCATTTGTAGCAGACAGACTCTCTGGAATCCACGTATTTCAGTCTGCGTGGGAGGTCATTCCAAACAACTGGGCTCTGGTACCTGAATGACCTCTCACCGAACGACTTTGTTTTGACAAGAGGGATACGTAAAACTCGAGAGTCCGCAGCGGAGCGCAAATTCTATCTTGAGGGTGTATACAGCTGGAGAAGAGAGGCAAGGTAGTGTGGGCAGGAACAGGTAATACAACTGTGAGTCATGCATGAAATTTTGTACTGAATCCTAGCTGTTACAGGTAATCAGTGAAGAGCAGACAGATGCGGTGTGATATGATCTGATTTAGGGACTCTTAAAAATCAACCTAGCAGCTGAGTTTTGAATTTTCTGGAGTTTGCCAATCAGACACTGGGAACAGCCAGCCAAAAGAGCATTGCAATAGTCTAATTTAGACAAAACAAAAGTGCAGACAAGTACTTTAGTTGCTTCAGGCGTCAGTGAGATAGTGGCGGACTAAAGCAATACGTTGCAGTTCAGTATAGCCTGATCTGCAAACATTCACATGAAGGCGCATGGACAGGCTACTATCAAGTGTGACACCCAGATTTTTTACATGGGGTACGGTGGCACCACAGATTTGTAATGACTGGGGGAGTGTCGGCGTCTTCGTCAACCTCGGGGAAGCAATGATCATGGCCTCCGTTTTTCCGTCATTCAACTGTAATTTGTTTGAAGTCATCCACATCATAGTCTCCGAGACACACTCCTGAAGGCTCTCGATTGTGTGCATAATCTAATCAGGTGCACATGAGTCATGGAGTTGAGTATCATCTGCAAATGCATGATGTGATATAGAGAAACGGTTAAAGACACTGGCCAGTGGCTGAACATACAGGGTAAAGAGGACTGGTCCAAGAACTGAACCTTGTGGGACGCCAAAGCGCACGGTGGTCTGTCAGATATGATCTAAACCACGATAAAGCAGTTTCATGAATGCCATACACAGAATAGAGACGTTTTAGCAAAATGTGGTCATTCGTATCACAAGCAGCAGATAGGTCTAACAGTGCAAGAACAGAGATACTTTGCCATCATCAAGAGCCTCGAGGAGGTCATTCAGAATTTTTTTAAGCGCAGTTTCAGTTGAATGACCTGCACGGTAAGCAGACTGATTGGGGCTAAGAAGATGATTCAGGCTCAGATGGTCGAGAAGTTGCAACAACACAATTTTCTCAACAATCTTAGAGAGAAAAGGGAGGTTTCAGACAGGGTGTAATTCTGTAGATTGTTAGGGTCTAGAGAGGGCTTTTTTTTAGCCAAGGCTTAACAATGGCGGACTTGAAATCCGACGGAAAGAACACCAGACCGCAGGGACTCATCCTTGCGCTGGGACCATATGGCGTTGAGGCATGACCCCTGGGTGGTGGATAGGGGGTCCCTCGCGAGAGGGGTGCACCGAATGAAATAAGGTGCCGTGAACCAACATGGTCTAAGGGAAGGAGACCCCGACAGAAAACCCCTGGTCCTCCTAATAAGGGGGTTGGGCGTGGGGGTAGCTTCCCCACCCTGCAAATAAGGAAATAGCTACAGAAACGCTGACGAATAGACAAACAGCAATTCCTTTCCTGGAGGAGGAAGGTTCTTCTACTAGAAGATTTATGACATGTAATGAAGCCGGAAGTCTTCGGAATCCACAGGACCGAGCCGCCTCTCTCTATCCAGGGACACAATCATGGGCACATGGAATGTCAAGACCATGTACCAGTGTGGCAAGGCCGCCCAGATAATGGCGGAAATGCAAAAGTACCTTTCCCTGCTAGGTATCAGTGAAGCCAGGAGATGACTGTATTCAGGTCATGAAGAGGAGAATGCCCCCCATACAGAAGGTGTAGCACTCGTGCCGTCACCAGTGGCACAGAGAGCGCTGATGGGCTGGGAACCTCTGGGGTCAAGAATTATCACAGCAGCCTTTAGAACCAGGAAAAAGATTAACCTTTTGATGACGGAACACGCATATGTGCTCGCCATGTAAAGCTCCGTTGCTGACGGGACGCACACATACGTGTGCTGGCCTTGTTTCCCACGGCCGACGAGGCGCACACATCTGTGCGCTGGATACCACTCACAAACCAGATAGGTGAGGCTAGCGCTGGCAGAATTGTATACAAACCAAGGGGAATCACAGCGCTGGACTGACAAACAGTTAGATCCCCTGCCCCCGCCTATCAGGCACCCAATCGCCAGCCCACAGAGAAATACGCAGGTATAGAACAAGACGATCATTTCCATCCTCTGGATACCAGTTTAACAGGCAATACCGGCAGTATGGTCTAATGGAAGCAACCTACTATAATATGTCAAGCACTCATTTCTGTACTTGTAGAGTGACTTTTCTTGTTTGTATGGGCTGAAACCAACGAATCAGAAGCTCTAAATCTAATACAAAACGTCCCCACATGCAAAAAAATGGCGAATTTTGGTGTAAAAACTTTTATAGTGTGAAGAAACTTTTCTGTTGTGCCTTTCTTTCTGGATTATTTACTGGTGACACACTAGAATATGTCTCTGGAATGCTAGGTGAGTTGTAATTTTCACACTCTGGCTAACTAATACACTAACAGCATGTTTTCAGAACCCAGTGCAAAACTGTTTTTGATTTTTGGCTTCTTACCCCATCTTCTTTATGCACCTGTAAAATCTTAACATTACAAAATATTTTCTTCAGCATAGTGTCTACGAATTCACCTTGAATTGCTTTTTCCACTGATACCAAATATGTTGAGGTATGATAAGATTTTTACAACAGATAAGGCCAATGAAATGTGTCAAAATTACTACGGTAGCAGGGAAGTGAGCCAAAGTAAGGCATACGCTCAGGGGGGAAAATCTAGCTGGCAGACTACGGTGGCAAAAGGTTAAACTCAACATCATCCTGTGTTATGCGCCCATTAATGATAGTGACTTGGAAGAGAAACAAGAATTCTACGACCGACTCCAGAGTGCTGTGGACAAATGTACGGAACGAGACATCACCATCATCATGGGTGATTTTAATGCCAAAATAGGGGAGGACAACACCGGATATGAAGAGGTGATGGGGAGACATTAACTAGGGGAGATGAGTGAGAATGGGGAGAGGTTTGTAGACTTTTGTGCTCTAAACAGACTTGTCATTGGAGGCAGCATCTTCCCACACAGAAGAATACACAAAGCAACTTGGGTCTCACCTGACCATACTACAGAGAACAAAATAGACCATATCTGCTTTAGCAAGAAATTTAGAAGATCCCTTCTAGATGTTCGAGTGAAGAGGAGAGCAGATGTCGCCTCAGACCACCATCTGCTTACCTTAAGAATAAAGCTCAAGTTAAAGAAAAGCCACACAGAGACAACAAGAAGACAGTGCTATAATGTAGGCCTCCTGAGAGACTGGAGTGAGAGAGTTCAAACTGGTGCTGTCCAACCGTTTTCAAGTGTTACTTACTTTACTTACTTACGCCTGTCACCCCTACCCGGGTATAGGCCGTCAACGAGAGACCTCCAGCGACTCCTGTCCTGTGCTTCTCCTTCGATTTTACTCCAGGTGGTTCCCATTCTCTTGATGTCTGCTTGGAGGTCTCGACGCCAGGAGTTTCTCGTCCTACCTCTTTTCCACTTTCCCTGGGGGTTCCATGACAATGCCTGCCTAGTGATACCGGAAGCTGGCTTTCTCAGACTGTGACCAATCCATCCCCATCTTCTTCGCCCAATTTAATTCTCTGCTGTTATCTGCTCTGTTCTCTCCCACAGTCTGACGTTGCTGATCTTCTCTGGCCAGTGGATTTTCAAAATTCTTCTAAGGCAACTGTTTATGAAGATCTGTACTCTGTTGACAGTGGTTTTTGTCAATCTCCAAGTCTCTGCTCCATATAGGAGAACTGCTTTTACATTGGAGTTGAAAATCCGGACTTTGGTGTGTTGTGACAGCTCTCTGGAACTCCACACTTTTTTCAACTGGAGAAAGGCTGCTCTGGCTTTACCGATTCGTGCTCTGACATCTGCATCAGTGCCGCCTTTTTTGTCTATGATGCTCCCGAGATAGGTGAAGGACTCCACCTCCTCCAACAGGGTGCCAGCAAGCAAGACTGGTTCTTTTCTGGTTGCATTCAGCCTTATTGTCTTTGTTTCTGTTTGTAGATGGCGAGGCCCACTTGGGACGAGATGTCAGCAAGCCTCGTGGTCTTGTCCTGCATTTGTTGATGAGTGTGGGACAGTAAAGCCAAGTCGTCTGCAAAATCGAGGTCGTCAAGCTGTGTTCACATGCCATCGTAGCTGCTCTTGATCAGGCAGACGAGCTTTGTGGGTGCACCATAGTGTCGTAGGAGTTTCCACAAAGTCTCTCAGTCCATGCTGTCAAATGCTTTCTCATAATCCACAAAGTTGACGTACAATGGGGAGCTCCACTCCAGAGACTCTTCCACGATGATGCGGAGAGTGGCGATCTGGTCTGTACATGAACATTTCTTTCTGAATCCTGCTTGCTGGTCTCTCAGCTGGGGGTCGACGGAGCTCCTCATTCTCTCCAGGATGATCCTGTTGAAGACCTTTCCTGGTACTGACAGCAAGGTGATTCCGCTGTAGTTGGAACACTTGCTGAGGTCGCCTTTCTTGGGAAGCTTGATTAGGTACCTTCCCAGAACCTTTGCTGGGATGCTATCTGACCCTGCTGCTTTGCCATTCTTCAAAAATGCCACTGCTCTTCTGATCTCTTCCCGGCTGGGTCTGTCACAGCTGATGGGTAGGTCAGTCTCTGCTGGCTGTATGTCTGGGGGGCGTGGGGGGGGGGGGGGGGGGGGGTCGGGTCGGATGGGTCTGTTCAGTAACTCTTCAAAATACTCGGCCCATCTGTGGCGATCTGGTCTGTACATGAACAGTTTTTTCTGAATCCTGCTTGCTGGTCTCTCAGCTGGGAGTCGACGGAGCTCCTCATTCTCTCCAGGATGATCCTGTTAAAGACCTTTCCTGGTACTGACAGCAAGGTGATTCTTCTGTAGTTGGAACACTTGCTGAGGTCGCCTTTCTTGGGAAGCGTGATTAGGTACCCCTTCTTCCAGTCAGCCAGCATCACCTCCTCTTCCCAGATTTTTCCAAACAGTGGGTACGGCATCTCTACTGTTGTTTCTAGGTCTACTTTCAGAGCCTCCGCTGGGATGCCATCTGGTCCTGCTGCTTTGCCGTTCTTCAAAAATCCACTGCTCTTCTGATCTCTTCCCAGCTGGGTCTGTCACAGCTGATGGGTAGGTCAGTCTCTGCTGGCTGGATGTCTGGGGGGGGGGGGGGGGGGGGGGGGGGGGGGGGGGGGGTCAGGCGGGTCCTATATGGAGCAGAGACTTGGAGGTTGACCAAGACCACAGTCAACAGAGTACAGATGTAGTAGCCAATCAAGAGTATGATCTTGCATGTGAGTAGGCTGACAAACAGACTGTTCAAGGCCAACAACACTCAAACGATCCATTAGTTTCATAGTACTAGAGTTCTGCGGGCAATCAAAGTAGAAGTTGCAGGCATGGGAATTGTCCACGAAATCCGCGAAATTCCGTGGGAAAAAGAAATCGTCCGCAAAATTAAAAAGACGTTTCTGCGAAAAACCATTGTGGGTAGCAAAACAAGGAAAGCACCGGTTTTATTCCGCGACAGAACATGACGCGGCAGGCTGTGTCCGTGGCCTGCCTGAGTGCGCGTTGCACTCAGAACTTAAGCGGGCAGACCCAAGGTGGCCCGTCAATCCCCCCCCCCCCCCCCCCCCCCCCCACCACCCGTTTGATTTTCCGGCGCCCAGAAGTAAGGTTCGTCGTCCACTCGACACCCCCCACCCCCCCCCCCCCCCCCCCCCCCCCCCCCCCCCCCTCGCACTGTTTGATTTTTCGGCCCTCGCGGAAAGAAGATCTAGCGTGGTGGAGGCCTTTTGTATCAGGTTGAAGGCCCCGTTTCAGATGATTTTTGCTTGGGCAATTCCCATGCCTGAAGTTGAAGTCTCCCAAAATAGCAAGTTTACCTGGGAGTGAGTTGCTGTATTCAAGTAAATCAGAAAACTGATCGAAGAACATGGCATCAGTCAGCTTATTTTTGCGGTTAGGAGGGGGCCGGTAGAGAATAAAGAACTGTACTGGCTTGCTTGGTAGCGTAAGTATTACGTGTGCTCGTTTAAAGGAACAGTGTTCGAAGGCTGGTGTTCTGTGTAAATTTTATAGAACGCTGCAGATTCATTCATGACTGTCAGAGAACTTTCTCATTATTTGTGGCAAGTTTATTTGTTAAAATCCTTACCGATGGCATTACTAATAGGAAGGTACACTTAGCCTACCGATTTCAGCCTAAGTATCCGTTGTGTACATCAACACAACTGGGAAGGCAACTCCAGGGAGCCGTTACCCAAAAAAACTCTCTGGGTGGCCTCCCCTCCCTCCCCATGAGGCCACATCCATGGGCTGAAAAGCCACTCTCACGCTTAGCTTACTAGCAAAAGGACGTACCGGTTTCGGCTTTGGATTTACCACATGCTTGCCTTCTTGTTTGGACTCCTTACCTGTGACTGTGCTTGTGGGGACTTACCTTTATTCCTGGTTCCTTCCTTCGGGCCTTTGGATTTATCGTGTGCCTTCCTTTTGTGGGACTCCTTACTTGTGACTTGTGCTTTTGGGGACTTACCTTTCTTCCGGGCCCCTGGCTTCGCCTGGACCTTGTGCCTGGTGGGATTTACTTTTCTACTGGGCCCTCTTCGTCCTCTCCCCGGTTGAACGGCGGTCGGCGAATTGCTTCACTGCTCCGCCTGTTGGTGGCATGAGGTAAGGTCTCGGGTAGTGCCATGGCCCGGCGGGTCGCTGACCGGCTACTGCTTTGCCCGGAACGACTTCCGGCTCGTTATGCAGCCGGGTTTTCACACATACGTACATGGTTATTGCCACGAGCCTGTCCTATGGGTCTGGCTTGTTGTCTTTCATGGGGTTCCGTTTTCTGTTGCAGTGCGCAATTACATTCGTGCCCTGGCTGCTTGGCGTTTCAGTGGCCGAGCGACACACATGCCCTATGTCTGCCTTGTTCCGGCTGCTCCTCCTCCCGGCCATGCCATGTGTGTGCTTCGTGGAAGGAGCAGCAGTGGTCTCGCCCCTGGGATTTTTACCAGCATGGCCTCCCGTCGACCTCCCTGGACCACTGTAGGCAGCCGGCGGGTGACCTTCCCGCTGCCACTACAACATCCGCCCCCGTGCCTTCCAGCCCTGGACCCCGTAGGCGGGTGTCCTCGGACATTGTGGGTCTGGCCTCACACTGGAACTCGACCGCGTCTGACCTCGGTGCGCACCCCTCAGCTGTTAACTCCTGCTCTGAAGTGGACCGGGACACGCAGCGACCGAGACCGCCCCTCCCAGCTGGAACGAGCCACCTGGCGACCAGGGCGTCTCCCAGTGCACGACAGGCCATCTCAGCCTGCGGCCTCTCTCGAGTCTCACCCGACGAATTCTAAGCCTCTGGGGTCCCTGACTCACTCACCCCCCCCACCCCCCTGTCCGGCGCTAGTTCCCCCGATGCCAGGGGTCTTGTCCGGTGCGCCCCACAGGCACCAGAAGGTGGATGAACGCACACAGCACCCGTGAAGACGCTGTCCCCCGACGTTGGTCCGGATTGGTGGGTGACCTCATGTCGTCGCTCCCTGAGCCGCAGCCCGCTCACCAGGGACCAACGCCCGGGCTCCATGTGATCTCGCCGTCGTAGTCGCCTCGACTCTCACCTCAGTGGCTCTCCTCCGCGGCGGAGTCCTTGGGCGGACTCCCGCAGTCCCTTGCCCAGGTCGGCAGTCCCCACTCCTCCGCCCTTAGCTCGTCTCCCCCCGCTGGCCCCTACGCCTCAGGCGTGGAGACTTGGAGAGCCCTGGATGAGGCTGCACGAGTGATTTTGACCTCTCAGCCTCTGGACTTGTGTCCCCCCTCGCTGCCCCTCAAGCGGAGGGCTTCAGCCTGCGTAGACGCGTTGCGACAGGCCAAGCAGTTTAAGTCCCTCCCACAGCCCGCTGGATTTCGGGACCTCACGGACGCACATCTCCAACAGGGCAAGTTAACCGACGGGGGACTCTTCTCCGACCGCCGCTGGCCTGTGGACGTGGATATCAAGTTCTGGCAGCACTGGTACGTGGGACACTCACAGTCCTTCCTGTGCCCCCTCCCACCGGTGGACCCCGTGGCAGTGGGGCAGGTCGGGGGGAAGGCCAGGGCCTGGAGAAGACCGCGACCCTCATCCAGAATTCCCTGGCCTGTTTAGGGTTTTTGAAACTGGTGATCCAAACTGTGGTGCAGCGCCTGGAGTACTTCTGGGAGTCGCCGGAAGCCCCAGATCCTTTGCGCGACCTACACTCCCTGGCGGTGACGGCCAATCGCACTGTGTACCACGCCTCGTCTAACGCGCTCGCCGCCGTGGCCAACTGTGACTTGATGCGGCAGAATGGCATCTTGCGGAGGTGTGCGGGGTTTTCTTCCTCACTGAAGGGACAGCTACGACAGGCTCCCTTTGGGGGGGGGGGGGGGGGGGGGCCCTCCTCTTCGGCCCAACCTGGCAGTCAGTGAAGGACTCGACCAAGGACCTTTGGCCTAGCGTCCCTCCCGTGGACTCCGCACGCTTTTCTGCCCCCCGCAAGGCTGTGGGTTGACCCCTGCGGAGCCTCAGACCCGCCCCTTGACCTTCCTCCCGCAGCTTCTGCGGGCCGGGTGGAGTAGTTTTCCCCATATTTGCGTGCGCCTTTCCGACCCCCGCCCCCTCCTGGCCTCGTGGCACTAGGCGGCGTGGGTGGGGAAAGGGCCCAGTGACTCCCGCCCCCGCCGACCCCCGCGGAACCCTGGTCGGCTGTCGGCTTGCCCTGCATGGCGACGAGTGGCGGTCACTGTTCCCAGACGACCCGTGGGTGCTCTCCACCGTCTTGGACGGGTTATGGATTTCCTTTCGCCACCCCCCCCACCCCCCCCTCAGCCGACTCTACTTGCAACCGTTTCAGTTGCATCTTCTGCTCCATTAGCGTCCGTCCTTGGGCGACCTTGCAGCCCCAGTGCCTATTTCTCCCGTGGTCTGCACTCACCTCCTGTGGTAGACGGACTTGGCTTGGGTCGGGAGTACCCCTTGCTTCCCCCCCACCACGGCTCTCGCTTTGCACGGATGCGAGTTGGTCCGGCTGGGGGCACACCTCCTCCCGTATTTCGACGAGGTCTCGGGCCGGTGGCCACTGGCCTTCCGGAACAGACACAGCAACTGGCTAGAGATGAGGGCCGTCTGGCTGGTGCTGAGTCATTGGGAGTCACGCCTACGCCGCCACAAGATTTTGATTCCGACAATTCGGTGGTCTTGTCTTACATTCAGAAGCAGAGGGGAGGGGGGGGGGGGGGGGGGGGGAAACCTGCTCGCCGACACTCTGTATGCTCCTATACCATTTGTTTATGTGGTACCGGGATTGCGACATCTCGCTTCGGGCATGTCACATCCCTGGTCGCCTGAACGTGATGGCGGACTACCTCTCGCATCGGCCACGGCGGGTTACCTTTTCCTGAATTGCTTTCTTCAGTTGGGCTGTGAACTAGCCGTGACCCATATCACTGATAAGCGCACGTGGATGATGCCAGACTCTGCCAGACTCTGCCAGCTGCAGGCTGGAAGCGTAGTGCTCTTTGTTCCTTGTTGAACTTGAAGGCTGTCAGGTAGGTGATCAGTTTAGCCTGTTTATAACTTACTTTTACCGTGGCTAAAAAGTTACAATCGTAAATATGATTATGTAATCCCATGCTTGAAAATGTCCTCTTCAAGTTCATGTAAGTTTCTTTTGAAATCATCTTCAAATTCTGTGGTTATTACGTGATTAAAATGTGTGTAGTTCGAGGAATTTTCCTTCCGCGGTAGACAGTGCAGGTGTGTAAAAAACAGGTTTTCAGTGCCAGGTGTATCACTGTGTGTGCGCCCAGATCTGATGCATAGAGTATAGCGTGTTAAAGCCATGGAGAATAAACATTCCTTTCCAAGAGCATTTGGCTTTGGTTTCTCCACATTTTCATCAGGTATTCACAGACTGTCACTTGTTTAAAAAATGAAACTGATCGGCCTATCAAGTTTAGACACAGGATCATAGTGACCCTGTAGACACACTCATTTTAAGCCATTTTAATGTGACACTAAGCCGGAACTGAATCTGAACAGCACACAGTTGAACCTCTGCTTTGTGTATTGTTTTTATACTTGTTAAATATTGTGATATTGTTAAAAACATTGACTGTATCGGTGAAATTCACATACTTCATGTCGGCGTGCTATGAATGGATTACCGTTTTCACTTGGCCCACCAAACCGGCTTTAGCAGGACTCGGGTATGTTGATTTGAAGATTTTAGCATGGGATATGCCAGTTAAGACATCTGTTGACAGCACTGACTGTCTGAACTTTCCAGCAACTTTTCTTTTTGAACAGTGATGTGATAAAAAGTATGATAAACTAACGGAAGGCTGCATCTAATCTGTCTCCTAGTGATACTTTAAGCCAGTGCATGAAAAACATCCACGCAGATTACCCCAGCATGTTTGGTGTCCAACTTACTTACGCCTGTCACCCCTACCCGGGTATAGGCCGTCGACGAGAGACCTCCATCAACTCCTGTCCTGTGCTTCTCCTTCGATTCTACTCCAGGTGGTTCCCAGTCTCTTGATGTCTGCTTGGAGGTCTCGACGCCAGGAGTTTCTCGGCCTACCTCTTTTCCTCTTAACCTGGGGGTTCCATGGTTGTGTCCCTGGATAGAGAGAGGCGGCTCGGTCCTATGGCTTCCGAAGACTTCCGGCTTTCACCACAGGACGTCATAAGTCTTCTGGTAGAAGAACCTTCCTCCTCCAGGAAAGGAATTACTGTTAGTCTTTTCGTCGGCGTTTTTGTAGCTATTTCCTTTTTTGCAGGGTGGGGAAGCTACCCCCACGCCCAACCCCCTTACTAGGAGGACCAGGGGTTTTCTGTCGGGGTCACCTTCCCTTAGACCATGTTGGTTCACGGCACCTTATTTCATTCGGTGCACCCCTCTCATGAGGGACCCCCTATCCACCATCCAGGGGACGCGCCTCAACGCCATATGGTCCCAGCGCGAGGGTTTGGTGTCCAAAGATAGTACAATTTCTCCTCTACAAGACAATTTCAAGTAATTGCTCACAACTGCAGGTTAATTCCGGATTAAAGACAACATCTGTAATTCACAGCTTGTTCGCCGATGTTTGTAGCAAGGCTAAGAGATAATCGGGGTAAAGCACAGTAGTACTGTAAACAAAGATGGCTGCTGCGCTATTCATATCCCCAGCTGAAGCGAGACTGCACAGCGGGTGCCTTATCAGTGATGGTATTTAGCGCGCTGATAGCAAGGGGAAGGAGGCTGCCTCACTATCTCAGTGCTCTCACAAAGCTGATCTGCCTGCCAGCACAGCTAAAAGCTAAAGAGCATAGACTAAACTGCCGTGCGGGGGCAGCTGCTACATACCGAATGGGCCCTCAAGCCTGAGATCTTCCAGATGATCGGCACACAATGGGAGACTCCGATGGTCCACCTTTTCGTGACGCGGTGGAACACACAACTTCCTCTCTTCGTCTCACCGGTCCCGGACCCCCGTGCATGGGCGGTGGACATGCTGTAGATCTTGTGGGAAGGTCTTGTGGCTTATGCACACACCCCCGGTGGTACTCGTTTCCAAGGTCCTGCTGAAACTCGGGGGCTCCAACACGGTCCTCTTCCTCGTGGCTCCTTTCAGCTGGTGCCGGAGCTGGACGACCGACCTTTGAACCTCACAACGGACTCCCCACTGCCATTACCCTCGCCTTGCACAATGCTGAAGCAGCCCCGGCAGAACCTCTTTCATCCGTGTCCGGAGAGGCTCTGCTTACATGCCTGGTGGTTGTGCGGGCGGCCCTTGCCACAAGAGGTTTCTCACATGCTGCAGTGGAGGCGATCGCTACTGGCTGCAGAGCGTCCACCCGGCGAGTATACGAGGGAAAGTGGCGAGTCCTGCAGTCCTGGTGCCAGCCCCAGGACCTTGCCCCCACAGTTCTGACGACGCACCAGTTGGCCAAATTTTTCCTGTGGCTTTTTGGGGAGCAGCTTTTGGCCCCCATTACCATCCAGGGGTATCTCTCTATGGTTGCCGATACCTACTGCCATTTGGGCCGTCCGGACCCAGGGGCGTGCAAAGATCTTCTGGACCTCATGGCCCACTTCGAGTTACAGCGCCCATCCAGCACTTGCTGGTTCTGTACTGGGACCTGGCATGGGTCCTAACACGGCTTAATTCGGGCTGGTTTGAGCTGTTGCCCTTGCCTTAGCTACGATGGTCGACGTCACCAGGCAGACCTGCTTCCTACTCGCCCTTGCTTCGGCGGCCAGGGTCAGCGAGCTACATGCACTCTCGGTGGACCCAGCATGCCTACAGTTCAGAGCTGATGGTTCAGTCCAGCTCCTGACGAACCCATCCTTTCTAGCCAAGAATAGGCTTCCCTCGGCCAGAGCGCAGATCGTTAACCTCCGGCCGCACAAGGGGTTGGATCGGTCTCCGGAGTCCTGCCAGCAGGATCCGGTATGGGCCTTGCGCATTTACCTGCGCAGATCGCAGGCCCTTCTGATGGGGACGGAAATGCCTCTTCCTGCCCCCGAGACGTGGCAGGAACGATATTTCGGTGCAGACAATATCTTCTTGGCCGAGCACGGTCACCCGAGTCGCATACGAGGACCTCTCCCTGGAGGGGGGCTAATAGGCTGCGAATTCGCGCACACGAGGTCAGAGTGGTCTCCACAAGCCTCGCCTTCGACTGCAACTGTGTGGTGAGAGACATCGTGGCGGGAGAATTCCACCTTAGCCCGCTTTTACCTCGGGACCTCTCGGGCGAGCGAGAGAACCTGACCCTCGTGGGTGATGTTTCGGTGGTGCAGCACTTCATCCTGGCACCTCTGGCGCCCTAGGTAACGCTTTGTTGAAATCGTCGGGAGTTTGCGCCCAGGGTGCCATACTAAGCAGGTTACAAGGGCGGGGAATGGTGGGCGGCACCCTCCTCCTTTTCGTTATTCTTCCTATTAGTAATGCCATCAGTAAGGATTTTTAAGGAAACAAATGAATTTTTCTCTAAAATGTATTTTTCCGAAAAATACTTACCGATGGCATTACTCAAAGGGCCCTCCCATCTGCCCCGCTTGCCGCCAGCTACGTTTGCTTAGCGTGAGACTGGCGTGTCTGCCCATTTGGCCTCATGGGGAGGGAGGGGAGGCCACTTAGGGAGTTTTTTGGGTAACGGCTCCCTGGAGTTGCCTCCCCGGTTGTGTTGCTATACACAATGGATACTTAGGCTGAAATCAGTAGGCTAAGTGTACCTTCCTGTTAGTAATGCAATCGTTAAGTATTTTTACAAAAAATACATTTTAGAGAAAAATTCATGTTTGTTAGATAATCAAAACTATATGAGTACAATATTAAAATTAAATGAAACTTTAGGAACACTTCTGATTGGAGAGCAGGGGATGCACTTGCACAAAAAAAAACCCTGCCCGCATGCAGTTTTCTGGGAGGTATGCATTTACTATATACGCAAAAAGGTGTACACATACCAATGAGAATTACTCAGTGCTGGACAGACAAACAAAATGCGTTTGGCATTGCTAAAGTATCTGGCTGCAATGATGACCAGTTTAAAAAAGTTGATCAACAGGAAAATGTTTAGGAACACGGTAAAAAAGATGATGGAAAGAGGGGTTTAGTAATCATAACCTACTGCCATTAACTTAAGGCAAAGGCCGTCACAGCAACTGTTTATCAGTTTCAGTCCACTTAATCAAATTTCAAATACAAACGATTTTGAATTTCCAAAAACTACAGTAGCTCAGAGATAGATAATAGGAGAATCCCAAACCACCCCCTATCCATTTTGTAGTTTTATTATAATCAACTAGCTATTTAGACAAACCAACTCTAGCAACATTTTTTACATTTTAAAAGTTCAATTATTATGTTATAAATTTTTTGTTATAATCAACTAGCTATTTAGACAAGCCAACTTTAATTAAAAAAAAAATTTATAATCAACTAGCTATTTAGACAAAACAACTTCAATTACATTTTAAACCATCCATTTTATAGTTTTATTATAATCAACTATCTATTTAGACAAAACAACTTAAATAATACAATCAATTTTATTATAATCACACGTTTTATTATAATCAACAAAATCATTAAATAATTAATGTTTTTTATTAACTTCTTTAAGACACTTACAACTGTCACTTACATGTTAGTTGTCATAAGTTCTTTTCAGTTACTTTAAACAAGTACTTACAAGAACCTAACATAAGTACTTATAAGTTCTTACCCAAGTCATTAAGATACTCAGGCAGATTTTACAAGTTACAAGGACAACAATAAAGCTTTTTTTAAACATCTCTTTGCGAAGTGTATGTCAAAAATAATTGATTAACAAAACTGATCTTTACTTGCTTATAAATCCTTGAACCTTTTTCATAGTTTCTTCTACACCTATCTTTTTTCCTTGTTCTAAAAAAGATTTCTTTAACTCTTCAACATTTACATCCTGATTACGAATCTTATTTTGTATTTCAGATTTTTGTTGTTTATAGTTGGCCAAATCATCTTGGACTCTCTTAAATTCATTATCATCAATTTCATTATCATTTAAAACCTTACTAATAATAAGTTTCATACTGCTTAGCTTAGCTCCAGCGAGTGTACTCAATGCTTCATGCTTTTGCAACTTAGTATAAAATTTTTTGTTAAGGGCTTCCATACCAAAGCATGCCAGGCTTGTGGCAAGGCCAACAGCTTCAACAGCAATTCCTACGACACTTCCCACCCCCGTTGCAAACAGAGTTATACCTCCTACAGATAATCCGGCCGAAACCACCCCCATGGCCATTGATGTGTTGTGTACAGAATTGAAAACCGTATTGTAACGGCGTTTACACCTCGAGTATTTTGCTTGTTCTTCTTCCAAATACTTCAACGCTTCTGTAATATTCATTAAACGGAATGAATCTGCCTTTAATGTTTTATCACGCTCAATAGGCTCAAGCTGCTCAGGTGGTATTTGTGGATACAAGTTCACCATTTTTTATGACAAATATTTTTTTAATCAGCAATTACATTTTGCAACTCTTCAAAAGTATACAATTTGCTGGCATAATAAAATGCAACAAGATCAATGTGTTCAAGGTTTATGTAAGTTAGACGAACAAAAGTTGTTTTGTCGACCACCACCTTGACAGCTGGAACACTGCTCGAAACATTAATAACATCATTATTTTTTGTAATAGCAATAAAGACCTTTGATGATTCTGTTACTGTTTCATTCCATGTAAGTTTAATTCCTTGTGCTATATTTGCCTCTTTTGCAGAAGCAACAGATTTCATGATAATTTCAAATACTATTGTCACTTCTCTAGCCACGACTAAGCTTGCTGGCATAAACACAACAGAAGTATCTGATCTACCCTTTCTAGTTGTAAGAAGATATCTCCGTCTCTCATAATTTTCAACTTTCAGTTTTTCTCTGCTATTGTTGTCTGGGGCAAAACTTGGAACAAGGCTTACAATAAGCGGCCCAGAATTAACAACCTTCCTAAACACTAAGGCGCCGTCATCATCAGTGTATACATAAGGACTAATAAATTCAATCTTTATGTCCCAGTCAATTGTGGGTGGTGGTGCCGGTACAGGTGAAACAACCCACTTACTACCCACATGTATTAAGTTGTAAGGCGCATTATTTACAGGTGGAGTAGGTACAGTAACATCACGAAGCTGACCAAGTTTAGGAATCTGTTTTTCACCGTCTTTTATGTCAACAATTACTTTCCTCTTGTACATGCCATTTGAATCAAGTTCAAAACCATATATTTCTCCAATTTCCCCTTCCTTCTCAAAATCCTGGACATCTGCCAAATCTTTCAACTCTGTTACCGGACACGCAACTGGTATGATTCTAGGCTTTGGACCAAGACCACTCATTTTTATAAACAAAAATAAAATTATTTAACTTCCAACACAACACTAAAATCATGCATAAGAACTGGTTTGTCATCCTGATTAGTTACAGATATACTCAGTGACTCAAAGAAACTAGAACCTAATTTCTTAAACTGCAAATTAGGAAATCTAGCAACCACACTTTCACAATATGGGGCAGTTCCAGTCGGCAAGCACCTTAACAAAGTTGAAGGCTTTCCATTGTGTACATTTTCAGTAGTGTTCAGTTCTTTCAAATGAACATTTAGCACTGTGTGTACTGACAAATGAACAGGATATCTGCCAGTTATTCTTGTTTTTTTTGGTGATAGTAGACTACCAACTGATTGTGACCAATCTTCATCTGGATGTGTTATTTTTTTACCTAAAAATCCAAGTAATAATAAAAGACTAATTGATAAAGAAAACTGACCACTTTTCGGAAATTCAATTGTAACAAGTAAATTAGCTGGGTTTAAAGTTGCTTTAATTTTAAATTCATTTTGAAGCCATTCAGCTAAAGTACAAAAGTCATAATACCCAGCTCGTAAAGTATCACCCTTCTCAATACCATCAAGAGTTCCAAAGTAAGCCTCAGTACACAGGGTATAAAGAATTTCATTCATCATTATATGCAGTGTCACTCAAAAAAAAGATTGTTAAACTGGACAAGCCAGTATTTATAGGTATGGCTATTCTGGAGTTGTCAAAATTATTAATGCTTGAATTTTATTATGATTACTTCAAACCAAAGTATCCTGACTGCCGTCTGTTATACACTGACACTGACTCTATGATCATTGATGTGTGTACTGAAGACTTTTATGAAGACATGAAAACAGAGTTACACATGTATGACACGTCTGACTACCCTAAAGACCATCCACTGTTTAGCACACAAAACAAGAAAGTGCCTGGTAAGTTTAAGGATGAACTAAATGGTGTGCCTATAGTTGAGTACGTTGGACTGAGATCAAAAATGTATTCTATACTGCACCAGAAGGGTAGTCAGTCAAAAGCCAAAGGTATCAAGAAAACGGCGATAAAAAATAAAGACATTCGTCATGAACATTACAAGCAAGTGTTAGATGGTGCATTAATGCCTGATTATCCAAACAAGACACTAAGATCAAACAAACATAATATTGAAATGATCCAAACACATAAGAAGTCTCTGGCAGTTGGAGACACAAAACGAGTGTTTCATAGTAAGGAAGAAGCTTATGCACCTGGTCATTACAGACTCAAGTTATCTGAAGAAATAGCTGACGAACTGGTTGATGAATTAATTGATGAGTTAGTTACTGAAATGAGTAACGGTGTCTGGGGGAATAATCTGTAATTCTTCTCTGACAAATGCCCTCTTTGGTGCAGGCTCATACAGATAATATATTGTTGCATTAGCTGAAGGAACTATTTTTTTTATATTATGAACAGATGTAGACCAAATTGGATCAGTTGCCCTACGTCTAACGTCATTTTCAGCCTCACCAGGTTGATACAAATATCTCACCTGTTTTGTAAATAAGTTAGTGTCTGGAGGTGTTATTGCTTTTATTTCTGACGGTATTGTTTTCAATTTAATAGAATCAACAGGTTTAGGGTGACCATCATTATTCATTGCTTTTAACACAGAAGGTAATCTTTTAACCCACTCAGTGTTACGTGCGTCATGCATGAGTTCCTTAGAATACTGATAGCTAAAAAGTCTCTCCGATAATTGCTTGTTAAAGTTTTCAACAATTGCCTGTGATCTATGCAAGCCTGGAATACCGCGTCTAACCAGTACGCCATGCTTTGCAAATAATTGATTAACAGCCCCTTTAAATTCACTCCCATCACAAGCCTAGGGTATTTTAAAGGACCTCGACTATATATTTTTGATAATGCAGTGGCCACTGTTACAGCTTTTTTGTCAGTTCTGCATCCTTATACCTTGAAGCTATGTCAACAACAGTTAATGCATACTTGTATCGTTTCTTTCTTATTGTGTCATGCGGAAGAAACAGGAGGTCCATTTGGTGTGTGTCATTAGGTGATGTGTTTTCAAAATGAGGCCTTGTTATTTTTCTTGGAGCAGGAAGATATATTTGCCAAATTGCCTGTTTTTTAAGCCACTGTTTTATTTGGTTAACATCTCCACCCACAGCAGCATGTAATTTTTTTATTGCAGTATTTCCTTTCCAGTAGCCAATTGGGGAGTAATATATTTTTGATAGTTTAGCGTCTGCCATTTTTTCTAGCAATATAAACTCCTGTAAAATATACTAATGTCATTCCTACTAAAACAAATATTATTTCTCCATTTCTTTGTTCTGGGCTTGGTTGGTAGTAGTCACTAAGTTTTGGTTGTGGAATAGACATGTCTTCACCAGTTAAAAGATAGTATTCTTTGATAGCGTCATCGACATTTGAAAATGTATGCTGTGCGTGACCCTTAAGTTTTAGTTTTTCATTAATAAAATCAAGTTTCTCAATTCTTTGCTTTTCATAATCTTGTTGAGCTTGAGCTAGTTTTTCAGATGCCTCATTGTGTCGCTTCATTTCTTCTGCTGATTCTTCTTTACTAACTTTTGAAAAGAAATAGTTTGATCCACTAAAAGCTAATGCGTTAATAACTGCACCACCAATCATGACAGCTATAGTTGCCATATTTTTATTTACATAGAAATATTTTCTGGAATAATTCCTTGCTTGACTAGAAAATCTTTTGTTGCAATCGATGCTGTTATAACAACTACTAGTTTAGCACTGTCTTCGAAGTCTAATTTACTAAGGTCTGCTGATTTCATTTTGAGAAGACTTTTTCCCAGCATAGAATAAGCTACTGCTAGTCCACTTATTACAGCAGAGTGATAGACAAGGTTCATTAAGTTCTTTGTGTCGCTCATTTTCTTATGCTACAAAAATTAAAATAATAATAAATTTATTTACTGCATGTAAAATGGGTCCGCGGCTTTGGGTGTTGCTGGTAATGTGGAGACTTCTTCTTTTATTTTTGGAGTGTTTGATTTTTTTGTACACTGTTTGAGTCTGTGGTTTGTATTTTTTATATAATTGGTAACCTACGTAACCAAATCCGACAACAAATCCAGCAACTATATATTTTGTTGTTTCAGGTTTAGTTGTTTGTCTCTCACTTTCTGGGGGGTGTGACGGTAATGACACTGGTGCTGTTGATGGTGTGTCAGTCTTTTCTGTTAATGCTTGAAGCTGTAATTTCTTTTGTCTGTTATATTCAGCTAATCTTTTTCCAGCCTCTATTCTACCTGGGCTTTTAGTTTTAGTCACTGTTTGAACCTGTGTCAAGACATGGCTCTGTTGTGGAGTCGTCTCGTCCATTTTCTTCTAATTTAAAATTTATTTTAAAAAAATCAATATGACTACTAGTAACAAGTAAGGTTACAGCAGGTGCAAGGTAATTTCCAAACTTGTAAAACATAAGGCATGCTAATTTGCCAATTGAACTTGAAACAATAGGATTGCTTTCAAGGTCGTGTGAAAGACTGTCACTATCCACAGGTAGAAAGTGACTCACTGCTTTTGTGTATAGACATACTAGAGATCGACTCAAATCACGAGTCATTAGTGAACTAATGTGATTTTCATATTTAGCGTGAAGTTTGATTAGCTCATCGGATGTGAGAGACTCTATGTCTTCTACCATGTACTGTTTTCCGAGATAAGCCTTTGATTTTCCAGAAACAACAACGGAGAGAAGACGCTGTTTTTTACAGTCTAAGTCTTTGTTCTCTACCGCATTGATATCACTTAGAAGTAGTAATTCGTCTTGATTCATTTTATAATGTAATATAAAATAAAAAACATTAATTATTTAATGATTTTGTTGATTATAATAAAATTGATTGTATTATTTAAGTTGTTTTGTCTAAATAGATAGTTGATTATAATAAAACTATAAAATGGATGGTTTAAAATGTAATTGAAGTTGTTTTGTCTAAATAGCTAGTTGATTATAAATTTTTTTTAAAATTAAAGTTGGCTTGTCTAAATAGCTAGTTGATTATAACAAAAAATTTATAACATAATAATTGAACTTTTAAAATGTAAAAAATGTTGCTAGAGTTGGTTTGTCTAAATAGCTAGTTGATTATAATAAAACTACAAAATGGATAGGGGGTGGTTTGGGATTCTCCTGTTATCTATCTCTTAGCTCGCTTGAGCTTGCCCTTAGCACCACGTGAAAGTTCTGTGTTTACGTTCAGTGTGTGAGTGAATGCGCGTGATTCACGTGAGCGTGCTTGTTGGGTTCAGTTCGTGGCGGCGCTTTGAGCCGATTTTCAATTGGGATAAAGCGCCTATTTAATGCACTTATTATTATTATTATTATATATGATCTTTTATCCTTTTCTTCCAGCACCCAATAAACACATGATCTGTTGATTAGATAAAGTTGCTTTTCGCGAATGTTCCGACAACCAGCAATATTTTTGCAGAACTAAGACACTTTGACACAAATGAATCAGCGATTCAACAATCAGTGTGTGTGTGTGTCTGTGTGTGATGAGTGCTAAATAACAAATAATTTTTTTTTTTTTTTTTAATCTCATGTTGAACTAGAATCAAAACTGAGTGAAATTTCACCTGGAGTGCTGTTCATATTTTTTGAAGCCAGCACAGTATTTCAGTAAACCACACTCCAGTCTCCTTTCAATTTTTTAAATGATCCTACCTGGCTCAAACTACATTAGGACACTTTCTGCATACACGACTGCAACAGAATATAGGCTGGATTTTGAAGGAAAACCCTAGGCAAAATCGCATGGTTGCTAATGGCTTTGTGCAACGCAATACATCCCTTTCTGTTTGGGTGTGTGTATGTGAGAGAGAGAGAGAGGACTGCTACTTTCAGATGCAGACATAGTAGCCTAACTAAGTAAACTCTCAGTGATGTGCAGTGATTAGGTTGAGTTTTGCATTCAATAAGTCATATGACCGGAGGAACATAAAATCAATAGGTCATTTTGAAAATCCATAAGTCAACAAAAAAAATTTCATTTTCTCGGCATTTTCGATGTCAAACTTGTCAACACCTCTTGGTAATTTGGCCCGCAGACTCTCTCACTGTTTACGTTTTCGCGGTGCTTGCCTGCCATTTGGTTACAGTCATGGCTGTTTTCAGTTAGACTCAATTTGAGAAACATGAGCATGAATGGAACCAGTCAGAGGCGTAGATTTTCATGAACCCGCGGGCAGAGGCGACTCATGAGGATCTGTGCCTCTTGCAGATGTGGATTATAATCGTTACTTAGTCCGCATCTACTTCCTCAGTTTGAGTAACCCTATCAGATAAAATCTCGAGCAATATGCATAGATTCTCATAACGACCCTTAGGTGGTGAGGACTTTTGAACGTCTATGCCTATGCAGACTTTAGAAACTCACTCTTGCACTGGTTACATTCATCACGCAGCCAACTATAGGTGCTATACTTGGTGTATAAAATACCAAACGCAAGTATATTTGGCAATTTCGGATTTTTATTTAGTTTTTGCTATTTTGCAATCTAATGTAATCAGGTTTGCGTTTCAATGACTTGCATTACATATAACATGCTTTTTTCAGTAAACATGTGCAAGCACTGAATTACTGTCCTACAGTGAAGAGCACAATGGTTCTCAGCAACAAGAGCCAGTTTTCTGGCAGTACTGATTCAAGCTTTAGTATCCAGGACACCAACCACAACACATTTTTGTCAAATTGTCATAGACACCCCTACCCTCTCCTAGAAGAAAACAAAGCAAGAAAGAGATTGTGGTTGTCATAGTCCATAAGCTAGCAGAGTTTACCGTGCATACCCCCCCCCCCCCCCCCCCCAGTACTCAATAAGATGGGTTTCAAAGTGTACCTTAGTATGTCCTGAGATGTTTAAGCCATGTTCCCTGAAAATCCTTAGGAACACACCAGAGATATAGCCGATGGCGCAATGGTACCCCATTCACGCTCTTCGTGGATGCTAAAGTGAGGTTGAGAAACATTTTCCTGCTGCCGACCTCTTGACAGCTCACTCATTGGCAGCCAGAACAATATAAGATTTAAAGATGGCCAGGCCATTAAATAATTGAACGTTGCAGAAAAAGAAGGCAAAAATGGAGGTGGAAGTGATGATCTTGTGGTGGACATGTGGAAACTAAGTATTTTGATAACATTGTTTAGGCTGTTAAGAACCATGAAACTTTATTAATATTATGCATAGTCATATTTACACATTTCTAGATAAAATTAAAGGAAAAGAAAAGGGGATACCTTACTAGACCCGCCTTACGCTAGGTAAAATATCACCTAATAGACCAGCCACTTAAAAATAGTTACAATTAAATTGATGGGTCACATAGAAATTAATGAAATGATCACAAATTGTTATGCTCAATATGCATAATTTGTTATGAAAACTGGCAACAAAAATATTTAAACAGAGGAGTATGACATAAGCAATTGTTACGGTCATTTTGCGTTCTTTGTGTACTGGTAAAATGGGAGTAAGGCAGCAGATTTAGCCACTGTGGCCCCTAAATGCATCACAGCATCATAAAATCAGGTTGGGAGTAACTGTGGTACTCTATCCTAACCAATAAAACCTAAAAAAAAAAAAAGACCTATCAGTTGTATAAAGAATTTTTGAGGGCATCAGAAACAACGTATGTTTCCCAATTCAGCAATTTTAAATGGGAAAAAGCTATCATTCACCATGAATTTACTGTAAAGGATGCCGACTTTTCTTATTTTTTTGCACTTTACGCTCACATTATTGAAACTTAATAGGTAAGCAGAGGTCAAAATGAAATGGAATAAATTTAGTAATTTTTTTCTAATTAATTTTGTTTATTTTTACAACTTCGGGGTAGGGATACAAAATCAACCACTGTGGCACTCACAGTGATCATAGAATCACCTAGTCAAGTTTATAATAATTGTGAATTCTTGTTTTAATGATGTAAGCCTGAAAATAGACTGCCAGTGCTATAGAAAATGTCTGAAGGCATCTGATACATTATTTTTGTCTTTTTTTGCGGAAATGGCCGTTTACTTGGTGCACACATACCTTCACTGTGAGCCAGAGATTCAATATTTTTTCATTCTGTTTTTTTCGCAGAGGACGCAGAAGGTGTGCCATAACATAATAGTGTCTGATTTGGGCTTTTCGAATGAACTCTGATTTATTTAGAGGAAAATGTTTCTCAACCTCCATCCGCAAAGAGCATGAATGGGGTACCCTTGCGCCATCTGCTATATCTCTGGTGTGTTCCTAAGGATTTTGGGGAAACATGGCTTAAACATCTCAGGATGACATACTAAGGTACGCTTTGAAACCAATCTTATCGAGTGGTGGGGGCGGGGTGGGGGGGGGGGGGTGCACAGTATATCCTGCTAGCTTATGGACTATCAGTGTACAACTAATTACATGATGTAGCCGGACTTCAACTACAAGACGGCTGACGCGAACAAAGCAAGATTGAGTTACTAATTGTGTAACCATGAAATAAAAACGAAGGTTATATGTGTGAGCACGAGAGACCACTGGTACATCAATTAAAACATCTAACATTACAACATTTTGGACATCATGTAAAAATACGCATATCTGTGCAAAAATTACGAACCGGCAGCACTGACAACAGTAAAGCCATTTTCTTTGCTTCTAGAGGTCTATTATGAATACGTGAACTGCTGAACTGCGTGAAAAAAAAACCTGGCTACAGACATCTAGACCCAGTCCGCTGCCGCACCCTCATACCGACTCCGAGGATCAAAATGAGCGTCAATGAGACCAACAAGAGACTTAGACTAGAGTTATTGCAGCCGTGGGGACTGATGAAGATGTATGCCTCTTACAGGCGGAAGGCATTTTGCATCATATTGGACCGTGTACCTAGTCAGGGCCCATGCTTGCAGTATTGTTTACATTTGCTCCAGAGAGGGGGCAAGTGTCACCCATCACTGTTGGCAGCTGGCCTCCCGCCTCCCTAATCTAGGATGCACTCTGTTCATTGAGGACTGCGGGTCTCAGTGATTGTTTAAAAAATGAATAAGTCATATGACCGGCTCACTGACGGAGCAATGCGTCATTTCAAATTTGTATGCGTCAATGACCGATGAGCATCCTATACGCTGGATGTGTCGTCTCAGACTATGACTAGCATTACTTATCTTGGAAGATTTTTTTTTTTTGGTGAGGCTACATACTACTCAAGTTTTTTGCAGCATCGTGTTTGGCGTAAGTAGTTTTAGAAAAGTGAGTGATAGTCTGGAGAGATAAAGCACTTACGTTCTTTTCCGATTATGTTGATCCCATCTTAATCCCTCCACTGCCGGGACAGTGCAAACATCACCTAAGTGCAAGAAACATAGATCCTTCCCTCAGGCGTGGAGTCTTATGAGGATCTTTAACCCTTTGCATGTCAGTTTTAGCATGAAATATTTTTAAGATATCTTTACATCTTGTCTTTAGACCTTTCTTTTAGTCTGGCTGGTCAGATTTTTACCCATCTCGCCGTGAGATGGCCTTAGTTGCCTGCTCGGCATTAAACCCAAATAACCAAATAACCTTTGCGTGTCGGTAGCGGTTTTTGTCGCGATGATTCCTGTAGGGTTAACTTTGTATCCACATTCCTTGGGCTCTTTGATGTAATATTAATCAATAATTTATAAATACAATCTGCGCCCACAAGCAGTGAAGGAATTGACTTTCTTGTGCATGCAGTCTCTGAAAGTGGTACTGTATTCAGTACTTATGGCTTTGTGCACAAGGGGGTAAACAGAACTAAACTGTTACAGGCTGGCACATTCAATTTTGCTGATGAGGAGGAGCTGAGGAAGCGGCCCATACTTAAGGCCAAAAGGACAGTCAATGCTGATGGTAGCCGCCCTGGGGTAAATATTAAAATTTGATCAACTTTTCTGCCAGTGTCAACTGTAAGTGTAAATAAACCTTTTTTTTGGGAGACCCCTATTAGTGGAGACCTTTGATACATTTATCAGCCTTATGTTAACTCTCATTTATTTTCTCAAAATCATTACCAATGACATTACTAACTGGAAGCTTCGCTTTGCATGTCAATTTTAGCCCCCAAAACTTCCTGTGATACCCTTTAAGGGAGGCAATCACTGTTGTGCCATTACCAGGGCACTCCCGAGTGGCCTCCCGTACTACCGTATCCGGTGGCGCACTCACCCTTACTTGCCAGTATCTTCGCCTTGCTGAGTCAGACCGGTCGTGTGCACTTGTGCTCCGACGGTAGTTGGTGAACTCTGCTCACAAGGACTT
Source organism: Semisulcospira habei (assembly GCA_036245525.1). Classification (NCBI taxonomy): domain Eukaryota; kingdom Metazoa; phylum Mollusca; class Gastropoda; family Semisulcospiridae; genus Semisulcospira; species Semisulcospira habei. Next base: position 72,777,863 of record BTPG01000006.1, read on the forward strand.
ACTGTGAAAAAAAAAAAAAGAAGGAAGGAAGGTTTCTTCTGTGTGTGTGTGGTTTGGTGCAAGAATTGGTGTTTGGTGTTGGGTCTTGGGGTTTACGCACTTAGGACATGACAAGGTAAATCCTCGGTTACTATAGCCTCAGCGGGCATTGTTTTTTTTACCAGGTGACATCTTAATAATAAGCGCATTAAATATGCGCTTTATCCCAATAGGATATCAGCTAGAAGCGCCGCCGCGACCTGAGCCCAACAAGCACGCTCGCGTGTCATGTGCTTTCACTCTCACTCTGTACATAATCACAGAACATTCACGTGGTGCTAAGGGCAAGCTCAAGCGAGCTACGGAAGTTTTTGGAAATTCAAAATCGTTTGTATTTGAAATTTGATTCAGTGGGCTGAAACTGATACTAAATCTTAGCCCTTGCTTGTTTGTACAAGGCTGACTGAGGATTCGGACCCTCCGAGGAGGCTTCGAGCGCTCGTAATGGCCTTTTGTCTGTCCTATGTTACAGTGCTTAGGTGAGCACTGGCACCGATTGTGGCGTTCCCTTATGGCCTAATGATGTACATGTCTGCCTTCACTACTCAGGCTGTCCCTCCAGTCGACCTTGCATTCGTTGCGCGGCCTGGAAGGAGGAACTTGGTCGCAGCTGTGGGCCTGCTACCGCAGAGAGAGACCTGTACATCAGCTGGTATCGACCGCAGCCATAGAGATGAAGCAAAGAGGAATGAAACTTTGGATATCGTGTGCTTGTCAGGCACAAAATGGGGATTGCTGCCCCCTCCAGTGCCACGTTCCCCAGCCGGCGTTGGAGATTATTAAAGACAGGCAGCGGACGAGATTCACGCCGGGCCGGTGGACAGCGAAGCATCTTGCATAGCACCGTTTGAACTCGGCCGCCTGTTCCTGGGCGCCTCCTAGTGACAAACAGGTGATGGGATCCCTGCATGGATTGGGTCTCTTTCATGCCCTCCTGGCAAGGAAAAGGAATAAAGAGTACTCGGGCAGGAGTCGCGGGGAACCACCCCCTGAGCCCGTTGGACCCTACGGCCTTTGGTCGAGTCGGCGCCGGTATAATAGGAAGAGAAGGAAGAGGGTTACAACTTCGGGACAACGCTCAGAGGGAAATATGGTTAAGTCGCCGACAAGACAGGCCATAAGGATTAAGGGATTACCTTCTGGGTTCCTTTTTCGAGAGTGGAGCCGTAGAGAGCCCTCCACCAGCACTGACAACCGCTTCCGTGGTTTGGATGGGTTCAGTGTAATGGCCGACAAGATGGGGAGGGGCCTCGCTTCCGAGGTTCTGGTAGCCCCCGTTCTAAATATGGAAGGGTGAAAGACGATTGAAGGATATCACAGCGCTCGGATTCGGCGCGTGTAGGACACCATACTCGTGGTGCTGTGTCATCTTCCCTTTCCTTGTCGCCGGACTGGAGGACAGTGCTTTCATGTCACGGCATCTATCTGACAACCGCCTTCGGAGGGTCAGTACTTGGCTGATAGATGGGTGGTTCCTGCCTAGGGCAGATGCTGCTAGTTACACCCCCGTTGGCAGACACAGGGAGGATTGGGGATGATCAAGCCAAAGGAGTATCCTTCGGGGTACCTACTTCAAGGGTGGAGCCATAGAGAGTGCTCCACCAGTACTGACAACGCCTCTGCGGTTGATGGAGTCAGTGATATGGCGGACTAGACGGGTTTCCTGCTGAGGGCAGACACTGGTACTTACACCCCCGTTTGGCAGACACAGGGAGGAGTGGAGGAAGATCAGGCCAAGGGAGTATCCTTCGGGGTACCTACTTCTAGGGTGGAGCTATAGAGAGCGCTCCACCAGCACTGACAACCACTTCTGCGGTATGGATGGAGTCAGTGGAAATGGCCGACTAACGGGGAGGGAGGTACACCCCCGTCTTGCATACATGGGAATGGATAAGTTTGAAGGAGCACTCATGGCGCAGGGAGACAGCGCGGTTGGACTCCGTGTTCATGATGATGTCTTGTCTATCCTTATCCTTTTCTCCGAATCGGCGGACAAGTTCAAGTGTGTTGCGGCAACGGACCTTGTTCGACGCTGGGCTTCAGGAGTCTGGAAGGGACCACCCTTTCGACGTCAGCTCCAGGGTTTCTCGGATGACAGCTGTTGGATGGAGCCGCCTGCCAGGGACACCGACGCAGGCCGTGTCGCCGGACCCGCAGCAGATCTTAGGGCCGGTTTGGCAGGGACCACTCTTCCACGGAGACGCGGTTTGAGGTCAGCGCTGGCGTCGCGCGGTTGACAGCGTTGGACGTAGCTGCTTTCCAGGGACACTTGACGCAGGCTGTGACGGCAGACTGCAGCAGATCGTCGGGCCGGATTGGCAGGGACCTCTCTTCTGCAGAGGCGCAGTTTCGACATCACTGCGTGGGCTGACATCACTCTTCATCGTGTTCGTGGATGCAGTTCAGACTTGTGCACCTGGTCGGACGAGGCGTCCCGTCTCTTGGCATCCTTCTCCCGCCGGAGCGCTGCCCCCCGTCATCGCATTGATAAGTAGGGCCATGGCATTGGTCTTCGCTCCGTGGCGGCCAAGCGCTACAAGTCTCCTCCTCAGCCAACAGGTTCGGGACCTAGTGTAGGCGTTCGCACTTCTGCGTGGAGACAACTTGGAGAGCTGGTGTTCTTCTCGGGCACTTTTGACCTGAGAGGATGGCTTCTCTCCCACCGGCTTTGTCATGCAGGTACCCGCCCGGTGGTGGACGAGAGCGCATTCTTGCAGGCAGGGCGCAGCCAGTGGTCACTGACGAGGATAAAACAAGAATCTTCCTGTTTCCGCATCTTGGTGGTGTGAACTGGGTTCTTCGACGTGGCAACACAGTCGTTAGTCTAGCGTCTGTAGGTCTCCTTGCAGAGAGGGATCAGTTCGCGGCTTCGCGGGGCAACAGCTGTTGACAGATGACGCTGTGGAAGCATGCATCCTGGGGCGCGAGTGCCGGGAGATGGGACATGACAGCATGGCAGGACCTTACAGTTGTAGACCTTAGAGGTGGTCCTGCGTGCCGACTCCGCGGAAGTACAGTTGACTCTTGCTCGTACCCAAGCCGGCGGATATGGCGGCCGCTCTTCGACCTGTCGGCCCGGAACAAGTTGGCGTCACGGCAGGATGGAGACAGAGCACTGAGGGCAGCGGTGCGTCTCTAGGACTTCTTTCAGCGGGATGACCGACTCATAGCTGCCAACCCTCCCGATTTTATCGGGAATTTCCCGATTTTTTTTCAATTCCTGATTCTCCGGTTTTTTGTACATTTTTCCCGATTTTCATATTTTCAAGCTTTGTTTTAAAATTCGAGGCATTTTGGCGTACCGCGCGGGGTCAAGCGCCTGTAGTTGAGAGCCTACCGCTATACTGTACCGCTAAGCTTTCGGGGACCCACAGCCAGTCTTGATTACGCATGCGCGGCAAATTCCGTCCATTCTGTTTGTTCCGGTTCCTTCGAATTTGCCCTCGAGCACATGCTCAACGATCTTCACAACTGGTCACAGAGTATTTTCGATTTTCAACAAAATCATGCCTCCTAAGAAGCAGAAGTGTTTGGTGAAGTTCCATCCAGACTACAAGCGTTCCTTTCCTTACATCGACGAATCGAGAAAGGGGGAACACTTTGCCTTTTGTAAAATGTGCCGGGCGGACATAAACATCGGTCACGGCGGCCAAAAAGACATCAGTCTGCACGAAAAACGTAAGAAACACCAAGTATAAGTATAAGTAGCGAAGTATAATGAAGAAAAAATAAAGACTGTCTGGCGGTCAGACTGAATGATGAATTGAATAAACGAAGGAATACATGAAAAAGTAAGAGCATCTTGTGAAATAATTATGAAAGTGTGGAACACAAACCGAAAGAGACGAGAGAGAGAGAGAGAGAGAGAGAGGACTTGCTGTTGAAGGCAAAATCAGCAACATCTCAGTCCCTGAAGGCTGCTGCAAACCCTTGCCCACCATCAAAAGAGTAGATAAACTTTGAATTTTGTTTCAAAGAGAGGCCTCCAAACTGCCTTAAAAATGCTGATTTTCGTTTCCATTGTCCTTGATTTAGTTTGTTCAGCTATGATTTTTTGTGCTGATGTGAATGTAAATAAACTTCAAACTGTAGGATACAAACTGGTCATTATTTTGATTTTTGCTTCAAGGAGAGGCCTCCAAACTGGCCTTCAAAATGCTGATTTTTCGTTTCCATTGATTTATTTTGTTCAGCCATGATTTTTTTTGTGCGGATGTGAATGTAAATAACTTCAAACTAAAGGATACAAACTGGTTATTATTTTGAATTTTGCTTCAAGGAGAGGCCTCCTAACTGCCATCAAAATGCTGATTTTCGTTTACGAGCGGGGGGCGTAGCCCCCCTGCACCCCCCAGCGGGGCACTGCCCCTGCACCCTGCCGGGGCCTAGGCGGCCCCTGGACCCTGGCCAGTCAGGATTTTTATTTCTCCAAAGTTGGCAGCTATGCCGACTGTTTCGGAACCAGTTGGCAAGCACTTGGCGGACGGCAGAAGTTCCTGCGGGCAATTCTTCGTTGACTAGGCTACTTAGTCTACAGGACAGGTCCTACATGGTACCTTCACACAGGTTCCAGCGAGGATGGAATTCTTGGCCGTCCTGTTCGAGTAGGACTTCCAGTAGGATGGGAGCAGTGCAGAGTAGGAGTGACACTCGGAGCCTTACATTCGGGTTGACTGTTAGGCCTGCTAGCACGGCAGCGGATCGTTTTCCCCAGGCAGACGCTTCAACGGGTTGGAGATGAAGCGCTGCAGCTGGTGCTTGGGAAGATTGACGTACATAAGGGATGTGCTAGGGCTCTTCGAGGCCTGGTTGCACTTGGAGTCGTCGCTACGGCCAGATATCTTCCAGCGCGCCATCGAGAATCGCCGTTGGTCTGTCCTTTCGTCGAGGATCGAACTACAGACTTCCCCTGTGCGTCTCCTCCTACGGTTCTGAGACTACTGGCGCCATTCAGCTGGTCCAAGAGTTGGACCGCACTTCTTGATCTTGCGACGGACCCTTCGTGGGTGCCGTCCGCAACGAGTACGGTGCTCAAGCAGCTTAAGCAATGGCTGTTCCTCCCTTGCCCAGAGGTTCTGAGGTCATAAGCGTGTTGTCCGGCAATCCCTCTCTGCTAGAGGCTTTGCGGGGGCTATGGTGGAAGCGAGCTCTGCAGCCACGAGGAGCGCATCGCGTTATGTCTACGAAGGTAAGTGGGCATTCTCCAGGCTCGGTGCGCCATGGAGCGTTTTTTTCCCATGGACCTTACCAACCCCAGTTGGCCGCATTCTTCACGGGATGGTTCTTCTGCCGGAACTTAGCGCCGTCCCTTCTTGGGTTTACCTGGCGATGGGGGCAGACTCTACTGAAGCCTGGGACGGTCACGCCCGGGAGCGTGCTACGACTTGGCAGATCGAATGTCCCGTTGAGTTGCAGCGGCAGGCCTCATTTTTTGGTCCCCCTTGGGGACTTCCCCTGGGTGCTCGCCAGGTTCTATGAAGGGTTCGAGCTTCTTCCATTAGTGCTTGGAAGACATTACCAGGAGACCTGCTTCTGGTTGCACTTGCCACAGCTCTGTTCTGTGAGTTATATGCCTTCGATACGTCCCTCATGTCGCCATGGAGGACCTATGGAGCTTCACAGCTGCTTACAGACACTGCCTTCTCGGCAAGGAACCGCTCTTCGGCGACAGCCCCACAAGTCGTCTTCGTCTGACCCTCCGGGCGACGAATCGGGCACAGGATTACGGCTACAGGACCTTCTGGGCCCTTAGTGTGCCTGCACAGATCTAAGCCTAGGATGCTCGCACCGTTCCTGCCCTTGGCTCCGGGCAGACGAGGTATTCAGCACAGATAATCTCCTGCTGGCTACGATGGGTGATTCGGTCCCCACACAAGAACTCGGACAGAGCTAGCCTAACCATGTGCTTCCAGACCTTCAGGCAGGAAGTCGGAACAGTGGCAGAGAGCATCGGTTGTCCGATACGGGGCAGAGAGGGACACTGTGGCGACTGTGGGTTGGCGGATCGAGTCTACTCTCGTCCTCCTTTACCTACGAGATCTATCCGGCCAGCGCATCAACCTGGGCCTGGCAGAGGTCATCTCGCCGGCACAGCACTCCCTCCCGGCGCCTCAGGCGCCTTAGGTTCACCTAGCTAAAAGTGTCGGGAGTGGGCGCGTAGGAAGGGATCTCGATTCTGCGCGCCAGCGCCGGCAATGTGAGGTGTTTTAAGCGGGCGGCACCCGCCTCCTATTCACAATTCCAGTTAGTAATGTCATCGGTAATGATTTGGAGAAAGTAAATTAATTTTTCTCTAAAATGTATTTTTTCGAAAAATACTTACCGATGACATTACTCAGACGTACCCCGCTTGCCGCTTAGAGCTAATGCTCTGATACTGGCGAGTGCGCCACCAGATACGGTAGTACGGGAAGCCACTCGGGAGTGCCCTGGTAATGGCACACCAGTGATTGCCTCCCTTAGAGGGTATCACAGTAAGTTTTTTGGGCTAAAATTGACATGCAAAGCGAAGCTTTCAGTTAGTAATGTCATCGGTAAGTATTTTTCGAAAAATACATTTTAGAGAAAAATTAATTTTTACATCATTGCGCTTGAATAAACAAATATAATTGATGACCGGTAAAGTTATTTCCTAAATCAGAAGTATGGACACATAAATAACATTTGTGCACTTTTTCTCTTTACAGGGGGGTTTATTCTCAGGATTTGCCCTGAAGCCGGTAGGTTCTGCACCGTCCGGTGGCTTTGGTCTGTCTTTTGGTAATGCAAGTTCCACCCAACCCAAATCCAATGGCTCAAGTGAAACTGCCAAAATGAATGGGAGCGGGAAAGATTCTGGTTGTAAAGACAATCCTGAGTACCTGCGTCAACTGAAGATGCTGAACGACAACATCCTGGCTTGGATCCAGAAACATGTGGGAGAAAACCCTTACTGCATTCTCACACCATCCTTCAGGGACTATGAAAAACATCTGCACAGTCTGGAAGAGAAGTATGGTGTCCTTACCTCAGGCAGCGCAGATACAGATTTGAAAGCGGGAGAATCGGCAAAGCCAATTGCACCTGCAGTAAAACTGTCACTGGCTGAGAAGGCATCAGCTGTAGCAGCTGATGATACATCCATGATGGAAGCATCGGCCAAACAAACGGAAAAGAAAGGTATGCTGGTGAAGGTTGGAGGACAAGTGGGTTCCATTTTAATTATTTGTCTAAAGAATTCAGGAGAAGTTGGATTAATGTTGAAAAGAAAACAAGGATAAGTTGAGTCAACGTAAGAAAGGGACCAATGATCTTTTTTAAAAGCGATCTGCTCCTTGGCTGGCTTTGATAGCTGAAATTCACCCACACTGTGGGTTATTAATGTTGTCTTGCTTCAGCTATGCCTTTTATGCCATTGTTTTCACACTCCAGGTGAGTAGGCATGTGTAACGGAGGTTTTCCACATCTTTTTCGGTGTAACAAACTGCACTCTTCTGTGTACAAAGAGAGGAAGAGCAGAAACGTCTTTTAGTTTAACTCATTGTACCCCAAGACCAAAATCCCCAAATTTTTCCGTTGTCCTCGGAAGACTGCATTGCAGTGCAGGACACAGGATCGACCATGATAGTTCAAGGGTGTTACGTGTTGAGTCGTGGTCGTAGTATATCACACGAGACGGCACACACGTAAGGTTCTTTTAAAGAAACTTCATTCAGCTGCAACCCGTCACATTTGGCTTAATGATGTAGACCACGCTGGAGTAACAGTTCCAACAATATTTTATTGCAGCGATGCGATCTCCAAACAATGCATTCACAAATGTACCAACACTGATACAATATCTCCTCTGCAAAATGTCTACACTTTGACACAATGCGTCTCTCATACAATGTACCTCACCATACACTGCATAACTCCGTCACTGACAATGAACCACGATATCTTGCGTAGCTCTCTCAATGTCAATGTGCTTACGATACACTGCAATTATACAACTGAACAATGTACCCACCCTGTTACATCACAATTCTACAACTGAGCAATGTACACACGTGCTTCCTAGCACCATCTTTTATAGTAGGTAGGTCCATCCCTTCAGTAATGGCTGCCATCATATCAAATTTGAACCTAAACTTGCCGGTTTTCAACAATGCATATCTGCCTTATTATGCATTTTTATCACCCCCCAAAATAATCCTCAAATACAATCAACCTTTAACATAATGTTTCTTGTGTTTGTTGTGCTGTGAGTAGCATATGTGATGTTTGGGAACGCTTTTCTGCAGCCTATCGCATACGCTCTTGGCGAGCGCCGGTGGTTTTTTTCCCGAGGTCAGGCAGAAGCCGGTAGACAGCAGTGCTCGGAAAATCGCGATTATTTTTGATTACAGTAACGCATCGCGCTACAGTTGGTGTTGACGGAAACGGGAATTCCCGTAGAATATTTTGGTACCAAATTCGTTTGGAAACTTGTAAGCCTTAAAGTTACAAAATGCAGAAAATCGTAAATGTTTGGAGAAAATCCACTCTCCTGGTGACATTACAATAAATTTCATTAAATTTGGTACCATTTGAAAGAGAAAATCATGCTCTTTCGCTTAGAATTCGGTTCGAAGCGCAAACGGAAGTTGATAAAAAATGCAGGGGCAAAATGTGGACCCCGTGACGTCATTGTGTATGCGTCGGACGGCTACACACGCATGGCAGTCGAGGCGACCGGAAAATCGACTCTAGTTCTCGAAGATTTCAGCCAGTCTTTACGAAAGTACAATTGTAAATCAGTCTTTTGATATTAAATTGTTTTTCTGTTGATTTTTAAAGTATAATTTTGGCTGGAAGTATGTTATATTTAAGATGATTTTACTCGATGTGTACGGGACAAAACAAAGCAGTTGCCTCGCCTGATTGCAATCGTAAACTGATTTTCTACTTCGTTTTAAGGGGATAATAATAATATTTTTAAGTGCATATATTTAGAACTATAGCTTTTCGTGATAACAAATTAGACGAACAAGATTTCAAGCTGCAAATATATTTATTCTATGGTTAAACTTCATCACGTTCAGTAACTCGTGGTGGCGTAGCAGACGACGCATTGCCAGGTAGACATGGATTGATGGCACGGTTTTGTTTACATCCAAGATCTATGGGCTTGTTTATACTGTTGTGAGTTACTGAAACCTCATTGATATGCAAATAAGTTAAGTATGTTACTTGTTAGTATAATTACTATAAATTGAGGCACTCTCTTTACACAGGACAGCTAGTTCCATCTTCTTCAAGAGAGAATGAGAATAGGACCTAAGAAAAGGGGAAAACCACAACAGATACCCAACATAACTGTTGACAATAGGCTGTTCCTTTAGCTCCACTTATTGAAAGAGGAGGGTCACACCTGGGCTGAGATTAGGTCCCTCTTCAATGATATCCTGAATCATCAAGAGCTACCAACACTGCTGGGCAGGGGCGCGTGTGGGGAGGCCTATTTGGAGGAGTAGATTTAGCAGTAAGTTTGGCCAGAGAAGCGGAAGAAAAGATGGTTCCAAAACGTGGACACCAGAACAAATCAGAAGTGACATCAAGTAGTTGACGTGGTAAAAAAAAAAAAAAACTTGGTCAGATACGAACTCTTTGTCAAAACGACTTGAAACTCTTGTCATGCTCGCGCACATGCCGGCACACGCGCGCACACACAATACACATGCACAAACACACACACTTCGAACAACTGTGAAGGATTTGTTCATAGTAATAAATACTCACTTTCAAATGATGCTTCATGTTCTGCTGTACAATTTGATATAAGAACCATGCTTTTAACTATAGTAGTTGCTGAGATATGGCCATTTTAGTTCAATGCACATCTCTACCTCAATTCCTTTTGTCAAAATTTTGATTTTTCTCATTTTTGAGGTGATTTTGCAAAGTGACCATGCATTTGTGAAGCCTGAAAAAAATTTAGCTAAGACAACACACTACTTTGACCAGACAGACTAAATTACAGCACTGTGCATTTATAAATGTTGAAGTTATAGTTGGCTGAACTATGGGTTTCCTTCAATTTGCAGAATCTGCCGATTTCCTTAAAAATTCAAACTTATATATCTCGGAAAGTATTTGAGCTACAGACTTGCCATTTGGCATGTATACTCGGATAATTTCTACTAAATTTGTTAGTTTGAGTTGTATTGTGTTACTTCTTTTTTTAAAAAAATGGGGGTGGACCTACCTATTTATAGTGGTATCCTTTCCAGAATAATCCAGCAACTTCATACAACACAGCCAATCAGAAAAGAATACATAACCAACCCTCATAAATATTAATAAGAAAGAATACTCAAGAATGATCTACAAAAATCTGGCTGCTATTTCTAGCCCCTAAGAGGGTTGTCCACTCCTGTAGCTTCTGGTCGTCAGCTACTAGGGCTTCTCTCACGATGATGCAGCTACAACCAGCGTCTCTCATCACTCTCACTGATGTGTTTCCGACGAATCCTGACACCACAAGCATGTTCAGTACTTCATTCTCAGGCAGCGCGATGTTTGAGACTGGTAAGAATGTAGCCCCATCGCTGACTGAGATGCGTCCATTCTTTCTGAAAGATTCTATCAGCTCCGGTGTCACTCACCTTTCTCCAGATTCAAAGTCACTGGATGACGTCACATCATTGGCTAGTACAGCGGCGGCTCTGTGTTGAGACGTGGTACTGCTTCTGCCTGTTATCTCGCGAGCTTGGTTGGGTCTTCTGGTGTTGTTGCCTCGGGGAACATCTTTAGAAGGACACTGTTTCGCCTTGTGTCCCCTCTTTCCACAAAGGAAACAGTTCAGGGTCTCCACTGGCATGTGTTTCTGGGTGTCTGACATTGTGGATTTCCTCTGCTGGTGCAGTCACACTCTGCGACTTACTGGGCCCAAACTTCATGTTGTGGGCGTCCAGGTATCTTTGAGCGAAGTCTGTCAGGGCTTTCAGGGACTGGTCCTTTTGCTCCATGAGGTGGGTGGTCAGGTCCTTAGAACATACGTTGAGGACTTGTTCTTTGATGATGAGGTCACACAGGTCCTGATACTTGTTTGAACCAGCCAGCTCTATCCATTTCCCCCCACCCGGGTCTGCCCTGGGGGACTTGGGTGGGGTTAGGTATTTTTTAGTTCCCAGGGTCACCCTGGTCAGCCCCACAGGATGAGTTTTTCTCTCTATTCTGGGGCATGTGTTTCTGTCTACCCTTTGTCTATTCACCTGTATTTGCCTTTTTAAAACTCTCCCTACTGTCTGCACTGCATGTAGCTCTTGATATTGGATGTGTGTTGCTAAATGGTCTTAGCTTTATTTAGGCCCCATGTGTTAGGTTTATTTAATGTATTTGACCGGCTGGCGACATACATTCAATGTTCTGTTTATTTTTTTTTTCACAAGCAGTGCAGGCACGTCCTGAGAAAGCCTTGTTGCTGTCGGGACGTTAAGCAATGTACAATCAATCAATCAATCTATCCATTTCTCCAGGTAGCTCCTGATTCTTTCAATGAATAGGCCGGGTGTTTCTCCTTCTTCAGGCTTGTAGTTCCGAAATCGTCGCCTGTAACCCTCTTCAATGAAGTCATACTGTCTCAGTAGGGCGGCTCTCAACTGCGTATATATAAGCTTCTGCTTCTTCTCTTGGCAAGCAGGTGTAAAATTCAAGCACTTTGCCAGTTAGAAGTGCGCTCAGTTTGATAGCCCAAGTCTCTCGTCTCCAGTTATTACTGCTTGCGATGCGCTTGAATCGCTCTAGGTAAGCGTCCATCTTATCTGAATTTTCAATGAAAGGTGGAAGCTTGGGCTGTTTGCTCTTTGCTGGCTAAGGCTGTTGCTTCAGTAGCCCTCTGGCTCTGTGCCTCTATCTCCATCTGCTTTAAATGAATTTCGTGTTCTCACCGTTTCTCTGCCTCTGCTGCTTGAATTTCAAGTTTCCTGATTTTACGTTCTTAAGCTCTTTCTTCTCTCTCCAGTCTCTCCTTCTCTCTCTCTCTTTTACAAACTCGAGAAGTTGAGCTCCTTCGAGTCCACATTCCTTTCCAATTTTAAGGAATGTCTCCATCTCCGATGTCGCCATCTCTGGGTTTCACTGCTTGGCTGTTTTCTCCACCTACCCTTTCCACTGAGCCAACTGAAGAAGTCGCGTCAGAGGTGCCAAAATGTTACGTGTTGAGTCGTGGTCGTAGTATATCACACAAGACGGCACACAGGTAAGGTTCTTTTAAAGAAACTTCATTCAGCTGCAACCCGTCGCATTTGGCTTAAGTATGTAGACCACCCTGGAGTAACAGTTCCAACAATATTTTATTGCAGCGATGCGATCTCCAAACAATGCATTCACAAATGTACCAACACTGATACAATGTCTCCTCTGCAAAATGTCTACACTTAGACACAATGCGTCTCTCATACAATGTACATCACCATACACTGCATAACTCCGTCACTGACAATGAACCACGATATCTTGCGTAGCTCTCTCAATGTCAATGTGCTTACGATACACTGCAATTATACATATGAACAATGTACCGACGCTGTTAAATCGCAATTCTAAAACTGAGCAATGTACACACATCCTTCCTAGCACCATCTTTTATAGTGGTATCCTTTCCAGAATAATCCAGCAACTTCATACAACACAACCAATCAGAAAAGAATATGTAACCAACCCTCATAAATATTAATAAGAAAGAATACTCAAGAATGGTGTTCAAAAATCAGGCTGCTATTTCCAGCCCCTATTTTAGGAAATCCCGGCGGTATAATGACGTCACACAAAAGTACGCCAGACAGTTCACGACCTTGCCCGCATTATCTGGAAATTACACGACTCTTCGTAATACATACTGGCTGCTAACTTCACGCGCACAGAAAACAACTATGAGTATTTGAGTGGCTTTAATACTTTGTTGTGAGGTCACTAGACAGAGCACGAATTTGCTCGAACGTTCTGGTCTATCCTTAGCAAATCTACGCATCACAAAAATCGACCACTATTCTCCGTGCGGTTTTGCCAGAAACTTCCAGACTAATCTTAGCATATCACAACAAAGCCAATTCCGCTCTCTGCGCGAACGATAGCGAATCTTACTGAAAAGGTACGTGATTCGTAATCATGATAGCTCAGATAAATATCGGATCATTTTCTACAATTAACTACACACATGCTCTCACAGAACAACACAACCACAATCGTAACAAAGGGTGATGCCAGAATCATAGGCGCCAAGCTATTCTGGCATCACCCTTGAACTATCATGGTCGATCCATATCTTACTGTGGTGTGTCTGTGGTAGAATGAGTTAGGACATTCAAACGTCATAATTTCAGTCCACCCTTTTGTCAAGCTTTGTGAGACATGCTCAGAACATTTGTAAAGGAGATATTGTGATCTATTAACCCTTCACTGTCACTTTAACCCTTTTAGACCCAAGGTCCCATTTCTCAAATTTTGGAGGTGTTGCCTAACAACTATGTACCAGTTGTAGGAGATGGATTGATCATGATAATTCAAGGGTAATGCCAGGTGAGCGTGGCACTATCCTTGAATTGTCATGATAATTCATCTCCTGCTGCAGAGTTCCGGGGCTAAAAGGGTTAAATAGACCTCTGGTCTCTTTTTGACATTGACTCAAATTGTCTTTTGTGGTCTCTTTTTGAACATCAATCCTATATATTTAGGCCAATAACATAAGTGTAACAAAATGAACTCTCCCGCGTACAAATGAGGACGAGCAGAAAACTTTCTTATTTTACGCCATTCAATCTTTATAATGTCAGTCCGCCCTTTTGTCCAGCATTATTGTGAGATATATACTAGTACTACGCACATTTATACAGGAGATATTGCGATCTATTAGTATTAACCCTTCATACCAGGAGTAGGACGCTTTAAAAAGGATGGATTGTCTCTTTTTGGCATTGACTCAATCTGTCCTTTCTGGTTTCTTTTGATCAACGATCCTGTATATTCTTTAGGCCAATAACATAATAAATAGTACGCTTAGTACCATTCCCAGCAGACCTGGCATTGTTCTTCCATATTAAAACATTTTAACTCTTTTATGGCCAAATTCATTTAGAAACAGCACTTAATTTATTTCCAGCCGTGTGAACTGCTGGAAAGTGGGTCTCTTTCAATTTCATTGCTTGTATCTCAGAAACTATTTTTTTTCATATATTTACTTCAAAGTTTGTGTGGTTTTGGGGGCAGATGTTAATTTTATGAGAAAGTACACATTTATGATTTTAACTTTTATTGATTACAAAGACAACTCTTACAATGTTTACAACTAGTAGAGCGCACATGACAGGCACATGGTCAGTGAAAAAGAAAAACATGCTTTCCTGAATCTGTTCGAAAACTCCTGTTGGAATTTTCTGGTTCTGACGTCCAGTCTTCATCAGCAGAATCATCAAGGTCTTGTCAGAATCATTTTGAAGCTATCTTTATCATTGGAAATAATGCCAAGAACCTCGTGCAGCAAAAGTGCATTGTTGAACTCACAGCCATTCTTGTACACTCAAAAGTAAAATGGGAAACACTCACTACACATTTGGGTTGTACCACCCTACAATGGGACAGGGGTGGGGGTGGTGGGATTGGGGTGGGTGGGTGAAGGGTAGGATCTTGCGTGTCACTTACGTCAGTCAGTTATGCTAGTAAAAACAGTGTGCTGCGCGAAATGAAGTCCCTTTGACTTTACCCCTCCATGTTGATATGGTCGCCAGTGGTGGCCTTCGAGCAAGTCCCCCCACCCGGGTCTGCCCTGGGGGACTTGGGTGGGGTTAGGTATTTTTTAGTTCCCAGGGTCACCCTGGTCAGCCCCACAGGGTGGGTTTTTCTCTCTATTCTGGGGCATGCGTTTCTGTGTACCCTTTGTCCATTCACCTGTATTTGCCTTTTTAAAACTCTCCCTACTGTCTGCACTGCCTGTAGCACTTGATATTGGATGTGTGTTGCTAAATGGTCTTAGCTTTATTTAGGCCCCATGTTGTAGGTTTATTTAACGTATTTGGCCGGCTGGCGACACACATTCAATTTTCTATTTAGTTTTTTTTTCACAAGCAGTGCAGGCACGTCCTGAGAAAGCCTTGTTGCTGTCGGGACGTTAAGCAATGTACAATCAATCAATCAATCGAGCAAGTCGACTGTGACGGTGAAAGAGCATTACATTGACCCATTTAGTCCTGGGAACCTGCAGCAAGAGATGGATTGATCATGATATTCAAGGGTACTGCCAGATGAGCTTGGCGCCTGAAAGTGCAAAGCTTATCTGGCACTACCCTTGAATTATCATTCATGATCAGTCAATCTCCTACAAGTACAACTGGTACATAGTTGTCAGGCAATGCCTCCAAAAGTTTGGAAATGCGGCCGTGGGGTTAAGAGGGTTAACCCATATCATTCGGAATACACCAATGCGTGAAATACGTTTGACTAAAATAGTTAAATAGACTAAAATAGTTAAGGGTAGTGCCAGAATAGCTTGGCGCCTGTAGGCGCCAAGCTACTCTGGCACCACCCTTGAACTAAAGCCATTGGTCTATGTCCTTATCTGTAAGTACTATAATGTAGCTTGCATATGGCAGTGTACAAATTTGAAGCTTTTAGCCTCCATATTATATGGGCTAAAAAAGCAGAAGAGAGGACCTTTTCAAGGTGCAGCAGTGAACATGTTCTGCGCTAAAAAACATCCATAATTTTCAAATAGCATGGATCACTTAGACATTCCATATTTTTGTAGGTAAAAATACTGATCCATTTGTAAAAAATCTCTTTACATGTGCTCTGTGCAAACTTGTATTTCTACAGACTTCAGAATGTATTATTTTGCCTTCAGTGTTTATTTTTTTATATAAATGAAGCAGCAAAATGCAGGAGTGTCTATTCAGAAATTTGTTTTCATTTCTCATTATTTTGGTGAATTTTAAAGCTGTTGGCTAGCAACTGGGTAGATGTACAGACTGATTGAATCATTCTAACATGTATAATGTATATTATTCTACTGGTGTTACAGTCGTGGTCATTGTCCTATGCGAAATTGTTCTATAAAAAAAATCTTTACCATTATGGTCTATCCATCTTTTGTTAGTGTCAGGTCGGAATACTACATGTACTAGGTACAGTAACAGAGGTTGTGCTGAAGCCGTGTGCGTGCTTTGGGTCAGTAGAAATGTGTGTGACACTAAAAACCTGACACTAATTACCTGTTTGAGTCACGTTGGAGATGTGATGGTGTGAAGCTGTCATGTCAGTCGCTAGTGCTAAATACATATAAAGGGTCGTCTCAAAGATGCATGTGTGTGTACGTAGACAACTCACAAAAGAATACATAAAGATTGCACATTTTAATAATAATAATAATAATAATAATGAGTATTTTTATAGCGTTTAATCTTAATCAAAAGTTCTAAGCGCTTTACAATTTGTACACAAAAATAAAAATACACTGACATGTGCACATAACAAACACAACACAATACCCGAACATACCACTTTTACAGTGAACTAAAATACATAATAATTTGTGTTCTAATTAACATTCAATTTACTGAAGTGTACAATGAAACTGACCCAAATAACAAACACAACACAATACCCGAACATACCACTTTTACAGTGAACTAAAATACATAATAATTTGTGTTCTAATTAACATTCAATTTACTGAAGTGTACAAAGAAACCGACCCAAATAAAGCACTAGATACGTGGTATCACATCTTTCTCAGAGTGCTAGATAAACACGCGCCCTTGAGACAACAAAGAGTTAAATACGCCACTTTACCACCCTGGCTGACTGCGGATCTTATTGAGGCCATGGAACACAGGGATGAACTGAGAAGAGAGAAGCGCTTCACCGATTACAAGAAAGAACGTAATCGAATAAAATCCATGGTTCTGAAGGCAAAGAAATTACTTTTCGATAAAGTTATTCACGAAAGTAAAGACTGTGCCACAATATGGCGTGCGATAAATTTAGTTACTAGAGGCACGAATAAAAACACAACTCCTTTACCGCCGCATCTCACAGCAAACAGCTTCAACAGCCACTTCGTCTCCGTAGCAGAATCATTAATCCCGCCGGGAACTGAGTCGCATGACTATGTATGCCCGGACAACTTAGTCGATTTCTGCAAGCAGAGAACTGCCGGCACAAAACCTTTCATCATACCCACTATAGCGGTCCATGAAGTTGGTAAATTAATTACATCCTTGGAAAATAAAAATTCATCAGGACTGGATGAGATTAGTGCGAAAATACTCAAGATATCCCTCCCATACATTGTAGAGAGTATCACTTATATCTACAACCTCTGTATTAATTTTAATTGTTTTCCAGACGCATTTAAAGACGCCAAAGTAATACCTCTACCTAAATCTAAAGATCTTAGTGAAATTAATAATTTTAGGCCCATATCACTTCTACCTGTTCTGTCCAAGCCCTTAGAACGGCATATTCACAAGCATCTATCTATATACCTGGAAAGCCGAAAATTAATCTATTCATTGCAGTCGGGCTTCAGATCAGAACACTCATGTCACACTGCGCTGATACGGATGATAGACACCTGGTTATCTTCCATCAACGACTCAAAACTTACAGGAGTCATGTTTCTGGATTTTCGTAAAGCCTTTGATCTAGTAAACCACAAAATACTGATCAAGAAAGTATCCATGTACACCAACAACTCGGCGTCGTTTCTCAAATCCTACCTCGAAGGTAGAAAACAAAAGGTATTACTAAATGGCTCATACTCGAATCAAGGTTTAGTGAAGCATGGCGTACCACAGGGCTCTATTCTTGGTCCCCTTCTATTCTGCTTGTTCATAAATGATCTTCCTCTTGCGATAAAAAATGAAAGCGTTACATGTGATATGTTTGCAGATGATGCTGCTGTACACACGCCAGATAAGGATATATCAAACATCAATTCACGACTGCAAAACACACTGCAAGATATTGATGAATGGTGCAGTCATAATATTATGATTTTAAACCCGGTAAAAACGGAGAGCATGGTAATTAGCACTCGCCAAAAACACCAGCTTGGCTCTCTCTCACTCAGTCTGTCCCTCCAAGGCAAACCCATCAGCCAAGTTACTAACCATCGCCTGCTAGGAGTCACGGTGGACAACCAGCTTAGGTGGCAGCTACACATCAGTAACGTTTGTAAAATTGTCTCCAGAAATCTGTACATCTTAGCAAAACTTAAACACATTACTGATATGGAGACACGTCAACTGTTCTTCAATGCCCATATTAGATCGCATATAGACTATGCTTCTACTGTCTGGGATGGTTCGAGAGATGTCAATTTGAAAAGATTGAACTCTCTACATCGGAGAGCTGCCAAACTAATACTCCCTGATCCCAGCTTAACTACTGACCAAAAATTGGCAGCCTTAAAAATTCTGCCCCTGAAAGATCATCTAATTTACAATAAGGGAATGGTTATGTTCAAGGCATTAAACGATAAGCTACCCCGATATATCACATCGCTATTTACCGTCCAGTCATCAACATACTCCAGATCAAGAAAATCCCTTATTGTGCCGCGACCTAGAATTGATCTCTATAAAACGAGTTTGACGTTCTCTGGCTCTAGTCTTTGGAATGCCTTGCCTAGAAACGTCACGACATCAGCTACTTTCTCCTCGTTTAAAGTCAGTCTCATCAAGTACTTATTTTTGTCAGCAGCATCCCCGTGACTGTGCACATATTGAAAAATACTATTTCTCATTAGATCATTAATTGCGTGTATCACAGGTTTCGACTGATGACTCATATTTATTCGGTACAGCTTGTATGTAGCCAGCTACTCATATGACTGACTAGCTTAAGCCGCGTAAGCGTGTGTGTGCACGTGTGTGCGTGTGTGCACGTGTATATTAGAGATAGAGAGTGGCGTGCTCAAATGTGCATGCGTTATGTATGCGTATTAGGTTGTGTGTATTCTTATTATATTATTTTAATTAAACCTCACATGTCATTATGCCTGACCAGTAAAGTTGGTAATTCCTATGTCACTTCCCCCCAACATTATTTTTACTTTTTTATTTTTTTTTTTTTTATTTATTTTTTTTTAATTTTTTTTTTTCTTAACTTCTTGGCTTGTGCTGTGTCATGTCATTTTTTTTTCCTTCTTAGTAGTAGAAAACAATTAGTACGATAGTAACTCTGTAATCAGTAGATTAGCAACGGCAAGTTTGAAAAATGGGTTGTTATTACCAAAACTTTTACCGTTGTCAAATAAAGGATCATTGTCATTGTCATTGTCATTGTCAATCTAAACATGGAGGATTACAGAACTACAACTAAGGCATCAAACACTGGCAATTATTCAAAGTAAAGCTTGAAGAGGTGAGTTTTCAACGACCTCCTGAAGTCAGAGACAGACTCACTGTTTCTGACCTCAAGAGGAAGTGTATTCCATAACACTGGGGCTTGATAAACAAACGTGTGCTGACCAAATGTTTTAGTTTGGACAGAAAGTACACACAGCTTCCGTTTATCTAAGAGGAGCGGAGCTCACGAGAGGGTGTATACACGTGCAGCAAAGAGGACAAGTATTCTGGGCTGTGCCTGAAAGGCAGTTAAAACAGATTGACATAACTTTGTATTGAATACGTGAGGACACAGGTAGCCAGTGAATGGACTTAAAGATGGGTGTGACATGATCAGGAGGATTTTACTAGGAAACAAAAATCATGACCCCTGAATAATTTGGCGTACTTTTCCACAGCTGCAGTGTATGGTGGATTCTCATTTGGCCAGTCCACCAATGGATCTCTAGGCAGCCAGGGAGCAGCGTCCTTTGGGGGAACATCGTTAGGGGGAACATCTTTTGGTGCTGGGGGAACAGCACCAAAACCTTTCTCCTTCTCCTTCGGTTCCCAGGCCAGTACAGGGTCGGCGAGCAGTTCTCAGCCTCAATCACAAGGGGCAGGGCAAGGTTGGTGATGCTACGTTTTTCCCTTCTCTTTATTTGGTAAAGTTGAAATTTTTAACCCTTGCAGCTGAAACACACTAAAACAGGGTGCCACAGAGGCACTGCACTTGAACTATCATAGTCGGTGTTTATCTTGTGGTATGTGAAGGCTGACTTTGTGTACGGAAGTCAGAAGTGTTGTTTTTGTGTCGTACAGTGTGCTTGTCTCACATGAGTATTACTTTGTATTCCAGTCTGTGGTCTGACACACTAAAACAGGAAATGGATCAACCATGATATTTCAAGGGTGGTGCCAAAATATCTTGGCACCTTATGGGCGCCAAGCTAGTCTGGCACAAACCATTAAATATCATGGTTGATCTGTCTCGAGAACTTTAATTTAGACTTCAGAGGACATCTCCCCAAAATTGGGAATTTGGCCCTCGGGCCTTGTAGAGCTGAATGTGATTTAGTATAACATGTATTTAACCCTTTTCATTCTGATACACTATTGCTTGAAATAAATTTGACTATAATAGTTCAAAGGTGGTGCCAGAGTAGCGCCAACATCTTCTGGCACCACCCTTGAACTAAACTGGTTGATCTATCGCCTAATCTGTAATGTAGCTTTCAGTTTCATAGGACAATAAGCAAATTTAAAAAAAAAATCAGCCTCAGGATTTTATTGGTTAAATGTGTAGTGCAGCCAACTTTTTGTCATGCATTGTGTTTGTCCCATATGAGTATTACTTTGTAGTCCTGTCTGTGGTCACTAAATGTGATGTCTAAATGTGTATAGAAATGTGCAGTACCGCCAACTTAACTTACATCGAGGTATGTTGTAACAGAAATCAGATAAAACACTTTTCTGTGGTTCTGTCTGCGCTTGTTTTATGTAAACTCTATGTTTCGCTTTTGTAAATAGTAAACTTTGAATATAACAAGAAAAACGATGTGTGACCACTGATGATTGTCTGAAGTTCTCTGAATGTGTCGATTGTATGCTTCAGGTGCAGAAGATGAAGAGTATGTTCCACCCAAACCAGAAGTGCGGGAAATCAAGGAGGACGGAGCCTCGTACTCAAAACGGTAAACAACAAAATATGTTAGTTGTCAGTTTGTGTTTGTATTTGTTTTGTAAAAGGATGCTGAGGAAAATTAATGCTGTTCCAGTTTTGTTAACCCCCACATGCAAACAACTCTTAGTACTGTAAACAGTACTGGCTGCTGCATGCACAAGGTACATGTAGTTAATCCTTTGCATGTCGGCAAGGGTTTAGTGGCGATGATTCCTGTAGGAATCGTCACGACTAAAACTGCTACCGACAGGCAAAGGGGTTCAAGGGTCAACTGGCGTATAATTATCGGACAGCAGAAAGGCCTAGCTGAGCTTTGCTCCTGGGGCCAGTGCATGAGCGAGCTTAGTCCTGCACCAGCCACTAGGCAAGGTGTGCCACAATAGCGGTGTACCTTGCTTAATGGCTGGTGCAGGACTAAGCTCACTCATGCAACTGGTGGTTGACAGTGTGAGCAAGGTGCTGTCAGTGCTGCAGGACCAACAGTCAGCTGTTGGTTGTTGGGGCTAACCCTTTGGCTGACAGTAGCACGTTTTGTCAAGGTGATTCCTGCAGGAATTACCTTGACATAGTGCACTTTTGACAGCCTAAAGGTTAAATGAGCTGTCCAAATGGTGTCTTTACTGTAATGCAGGGGAGACAATTTTGACCTTGAAGATGGACTGAGGTCTGAAAATTGTATACATGTGTGTACAGGTGCAAACTGTTTTACCAGAAAGATGGTCAGTGGGTGGATCGTGGTGTGGGCAAACTTCATCTGAAGCCCACAGACGCTGGCAAGACACAGCTGGTGGTTCGGGCGGACACAAACCTGGGTAAGATGCTTTAAGTGTGTATGTGTGTGCTATCAGCACATCTGCACATTTTTCACTGGGTTTTATCTCTTATATTCATATGTTTAACCCATTACATTCTGATGCTGATTTAAGAAAAAAGCGCTTGTTGTCCTATGAAGGGTACATTACAGATTACAAGATAGAGCAATGTTTTAGTTCAAGTGTGGAGCCTGAGGCGCAAAGCTATTCTGGCACCACCCTTGAACTGACATAGTCAAATTTATTTCAAGCAATAGTGTATCAGGATGAAAAGGGTTAATGCCCAATGGCCTGTGATTTCATGAACGCAGATTTGAATTGGACCAGAAACAGGAAGAAAAATAATAGTTTCCTGCCTTTCTGACAGATGTAAATGAGTGTGTGTGGGATGGCCAGTTTTAGATTAACATTGTGCTTCGGCCGACTAATCTGTGCAAATGTCTGAGCGTGCTTTCTGCAGTTTTTTTTTTTTTTTTACAGTTTTGCCTTGAATCCTAAATGCTTGTTTTAATTTTAACCCTTTGGGTGTCGGTACTGGTTTTAGAATCATCGTCACAAAAACCGCTACTGGCACCCAAACGGTTAAGTAGTAGCATACAGGGTTCGTTTTTGGAGCATGCCCTGCGCCTTTGGCTCAATTTCCCCAAATGACCCAGAACATTTTGACCTGAGGGCTCAATGACCCATAGGTTTCTGTAGGCAATGGGCCCTTGATTTCACATGTTCCTAAGGGCCCACACCTTTTTTTTTTTGTCTTGCTGTTCCCCCCACCCCCTTCCACCAAGCTTTTTTATATTTCTGCGGAACCCTGAGCATATAATACAGGTTGTTTCTATCTGTCTCCCTTTTTGATGACTTGGCGACTCCATGATATCACCATCATTAAGCAGTCATGATGTTATTCAGTTATTAAGAAGAAGTCATTTTAATAGGACCCTTTTGAAGCTGAATTGATCTTCTTGTTTCATGTTTTTGCAGGTAACATTCTATTGAACATTCTGCTCTCCTCGACCATCCCCACCAAAAGACAGGGCAAGAACAATGTCTTTATCGTCTGTGTCCCCAACCCACCCATCAGCACCAAGGACCCGAGTTCGAATCCCGTTCCTATGCTCATCCGCGTAAAAACGGCAGAAGATGCTGATGAATTATTGGCAAAACTGGAGGAATGTAAAGGATCTAGTTGAACGTGAATTTTTCATGTATAGATGTGTGAATGTTTCTTAGTATTGGAGTTGAAAGGATCAAGGGTTTCAGTAGGTAGACATTTCTGCAAGAGGCACATATCCTCTTGAGCCCCCGCAGATGCGGGGGCTCGTGAGGATATTTGCCTCTTGTGTAGGTGCTTTCATGAATCTATACCTCTTGTCTAAAGGGTCGTCAGGATCTTGGCCTCTTGTGGAAGGGGGCATGAGATCATGTACCTCTTGCCGGACCCACCTGTGTTTAATTCAGGGGATAGAGATCCGTCTCAAGCTGTCTGGGTTTCTAGTATGCCATCAGGGCTTGTGAGGGTCTCTGCCTTTCACCTTGGTGATAAGTTTTTGTTTTTCTCACGTGTGATATCAAAAGTGAATGTACGTACTGGGCCAGTGGTTGTCCGTCTGGCGTCTGCTGTCCATCATTGTCCATGGTAAACATTAACATTTTCATTTTCTTGGAGACTATTCAGGCTGCAGTCATCGAACTTGGCCAGATGATACTTTGTGACAAAGACATATCTAAATATGTCCATTTAGTGACCTCTGTCTAAGGTCAAGGTCACACAGTTCAAGCAATAGGTACAAAATATACATTGTTATGTCTTCCTATGTATACTAATTTGGATGACCACTTGAAATGGTCAGGGTCACAAGAGGACAGTTTTCATCAGCATTTTTGCAAATGTTTCGGTCAGATTGGGCACAGAGATAGCTGGTGATGAGACCTCCCTATGCATGCAAATTTAGTTGACTAGTTGCAAGGGTCAAAGGTCACAGGTTCTGGTTCACAAAGGTGCCACCCATCATCCATGGTAAAGTTAATGTTATTTTTTTGAGATGGTTGACCCCACGCAAAGGTCAAGGATCGTGGGAGGTTAACAGGTCTGAAAATGCATACAAGAAAGGGGATTCCTGCAGGCATGAAGGTCAACTATTAAGTTACATAAAGACACCTGTTGTAAAGGTCAAGACCTCAAATGGTTGATTAATTATGTATGTGGATCAGTTATGCACATGAGCTGTAAGTGCTTTGACATTCTTGTTTTTACGTGTGCTTATCATTGGATGGATTGGACTTCAGACTGCACAGGTTTATTTGTACCTGGGTCTCTTCTAGCTGGTTGGGTCTGGTATTGTTTTGATACAGAATTGCAAATTGATGCCAGAAGACAGGAATAGGTAAGGTGGAGGTTTTGTGTGTGTGTGTGGGGAAAAAAACCTCTATAACCATTCAGCTGTTAGTATCGCTTTTTGTCCCTATGATTCCTGCAGGAATCATTGTGACAAAAAGTGCTGCCAACAGCAAAAGGGTTAGTATGTATAATACTTAAGAAACTGAGGAGAGTGAGGTTTTTTTCTTTGCATTTGACTTGCTGATAAGGTATGGGAAGGGGAGTGCATGTTTGAAAGTTGGTGAAGGCATGCATCAGGATTTTCTTGGGTCGGTTTTTTTCTAAGGGAAAAAAAGCTTTTTTTGAGCAGCCAAAAAATGTAGGATCATGTTTCTGAGTGTGCAGTAGACCTCATTTGAGCAACCATCTTGTTGCAGAAAAGGTGTTTAAAAAAACAGGTGCTCTTTAACCCATTTCATCCTAAGGCTGATTTTTTTTCTTCCTACTGTCATATAAAGGCTTCATTACAGATCAGGAGATCAACCATTTCAGTTCAAGGGTGGTGTCAGAATAGCGAAGCTATTCTGGCACCACCCTTGAACAATCATAGTCAAACTTATTTCAAGCAATGGATTTCATGATGAAAAGGGTTAAGAGAGGTCTTGCCGAGCAAAAGTGTCGCCTGTCATTAAAGATCATCATTCAGGTAGGTGATCTCTCAAAAGCGTTGCCCCTCTGAGTAGGTTTTGTTGTATTTTATTTTTGCTTTGTTCACCAAACCACTGTCACACAGTTCCTAAAATGTTTAATTGTTGCCAGTTAGATTTATTTTTGTTTCAAACACTAAGTTATTTATTGTGGGTCTCCAGATCATCACTAAGGTTCTTTCCATGGGTGTATCTGAAATCCTGGGTTAGATAGGATGGGGGTGTAGGGTGGGGGTGGGCCGTTTGGCTTAGAGGTAGAGCAGGTCTGGGTGTCTGGTAGCTGCGAAGAATGACAGCTCTCAGGTGCATCAGGGGTGTGATGTATGGACAGAGACTAGACAAGTCCCCGACGTAGCCCTAGTCGGAAACTTGTTACGTAGGGACTAACTGAGGCATACATTTCCGATGCATGAACTGAGACTTGAGTCAGACTATCAAGTCCGAGACTAGATATGGTTAGTTCGCGACTTGTGTCAAGTGCTATTTTTAACTTGGGAATATCCAGTTCCAAATGCCACTGAGCATGCGCCGCTGGGAACAGTTTTCGCCCTGCACGTGTTTTGACAGCCACTGTCTTCCATCTTCACTCTGCCTTTAAACTGTACTCGTCGATTTTGGTTTTAATAATATTAATAATAATAATATTTTACACTGATTTATATAGCGCTTGGCCTCCAAATGAAAGTGCTTTACAAGATCAAAAATCACAGAACAAAAAGTACAAGAGTAAATTTCACGGCGCTTGAAACTTTTGTGAAGCTTCGTATCATCAAACTCATCTAGTGTGTGTCGACGGTCTCTAAATACTCGATTTCGGCCGTAGATTTCGTCGAGATAGGAACATCATGTAGACAGCGGCTGCCATTTTGATTCGCTTTTAGTAAGAGACTAGACGCTTTACGCCTAGTAAATCGTGGGCTTAAATTTGGGCTGTTTAGTCCCTGAGATAGTTTCAGACTTGGCCTAGTCTCAGTTCATGCATGTCTTACTAACATGTTAGTCTCAGGCGTATGAAGATAGTTTCGGACTTAGGCTCTAGTCTCTGTCCATACATCAGTCCCCTGAACAGTAAATCAATGTCTTTCTGATATACTTTATGACACATGTGGAATGTGTCTTCTTAATTATGTTATAGTTTGATTTGGAATGTATTTTTATAATCATGTATTTCATGAGATCTGCTTGCTCTTGTGAGAATAAGTGTTCTGAATACTGCATTTATTATTGTAGCCCTTTTCCATATTATAACATTTATATGCAATGCCTAATAGCTCATGTGCCTGAGGAACATGTAGATGGGGGTCAGTAAGAGGTATAGATTTGCATGAGCCTCCCTCCGCATTTGCAGGGGCTCATGAAATTCTATGCCTCTTGCAGATAGGTGTCATTTTCTATAGCACAGACCTGCCTACCGTTACGGATTTGTTTCATCAAAAACATTACCGATGACATGACCTTATGGGAGTGTCTACTACTTACTCAATTCTAGCCTAAGTACTCGTTGTGTTAACACACAACCCGGGAGGCACTCGGGGAACCCCGAGGGGGCCAAGAGTTGTCTCCCGATACTCCCCATCCGGAACCGAGTACCCATAATTCCTCAGTCAGTCTACTTAGGCTTACGCTGTTCAGACGTGTTGCTCTAGCCTACGGATTTTGGGGATTTCGACCGGTTCTCCGGTCTTCGACGGACTTAGTTCTTCTCTTGACTTGTTCTTCGTCGGGCCCCCCCTGTACCGGGTGGCTCTGGTATCCCTTCTTCGTTGGCAGCTGCCCGCTTGGCTACCTGAGTGCCTGGGCTACGCTGTGAACTTCGCTGGGACTTCGCCGTGCGTGCCTTGGTTTGGATTTCTCCCCCCCCCCCCCCCCCCCCCCCCCCCTTCCCCGGTCCAGCTCCGGGAAAAGGTAAGGTGACTGGGTTGGCCCTCGGCTGGTTCCCGGGCTGGGCACTGGTTGAGCAGGCGCGAACGCGGTCTTCATTTGCGTTGTTGCTTGCGCCAAGATTCTTGACTTTTGCTTGGCGGGTCTCGCGCCCGTTCCCCCTCTCCTTCCGTGTTGGTGTGGTATTGTTATTGACAGGGTCAAGTCTCCCTTTTTTCGCTGTGGTTAGCAGCGTGGTTGTTGAAAGTTCCGCGCTTTTAACGGAAGGCATTTACGCGTGAGGGAAGAAATGAGACGTAGTCTGGAACGGTCATTCTTAAACGGCGCAGATCCGCAGGTGGTCAGCTTCGTTTTCCAAGATGGCGTCTAACGATGCAGAGCTCCGTGTTCCTCGCGGTTAAAACCTTTACTGGAAGGGGAATGGTGTGCAAGATCGGTGAAAGCTAAGTCTAACCTTATTTCTGGCGCTTACCTACTCACTTATTCCTCACCTATGCTCTTGTCCCTGGTTGGGTTCGGGGAATGTGGTATGCTCCAGCCATCCCTTGACGCATTACGTTGGTGAATGTGGCGAGAGCCGACGCTTACTTCGGTACTGAGTCGGTCCCGTCATGCCTGTTTTGTTATGCATACTGCAGACCTGTTTACCATATATGGGGGTGTATTAGATACATGGGAGATGCAGAGTATTCGTCAGTTGAGGGGACACTGACGGCACCAAGATGACTTATTGTTGCTGTCGTGGGGGAAGATCATAAGCTGCAATAACTTCTCTTGCCACCACAGGTGCTACTCACATTCCCTCACTTGCTCATTCCACATGTTACAATGACAGGCTGCAAATGGACGGTGATTGGTACGGGT
Organism: Semisulcospira habei; assembly: GCA_036245525.1. Classification (NCBI taxonomy): domain Eukaryota; kingdom Metazoa; phylum Mollusca; class Gastropoda; family Semisulcospiridae; genus Semisulcospira; species Semisulcospira habei. The sequence continues at coordinate 72,805,489 of BTPG01000006.1, forward strand.
GAGCCCGTCGCCACCGCATCTCATGGCAGGCGCCAGTGACCGTCTCCCGGCCCGAACCTCCTGGAAAAAAAACAAAAACAAACCCAGAGTGCTCAGACAGCCCTATGTCTCCTGGACGCACTGGTTTATGCTCTTTGGTTATATTCCTACTTGTGCATGTGACTACCAGTTAACATGAACAACATGCATAAGAATACAAGTTAACATGAACGACAGTAACGTTTTACTGTTGAAAGGTAATTAATTGCCTGCTGGCAACTTAAGACAATCATCAAAGCTGCACCTGGAGGCCCGTCGCTATAGTACAGCTCCGGTGTTTCGCGGGGGCTCCGCTCCGACAAAGGTTCTGGGCCTGCCGCTTGCTTCAGGCTTATAATTGTCATGACATGCTTGAGTTTTGTTGTGCAGGATGTGTTGTAGGCTCAACTTAGCCTGGCGGTCCTCCCAGACCAAGGGTGGCTTCCACACCTGTAGGGGCCGGGAGGTGCCCGGCGTAGGACGTATACGCTGGGAAGACAGGTACACACCTTGGTGGTTGGGGGAGTTGCCTTGGCAGGATGGACAGACAGTGTGGTTAGCCGCGACTCCTCTTCTTCGCAGAAGGTAGGTCACACAGGTGGGGTGCTTACCTGGGGTTAACCGGGACCCTACTCGCTGCACTCTCTACCTTGCGGGGATGTATTGCAGGTCCGCGCGCTTGCTGACAGGTGGTTCCTCGCTGGTTGTACCGTTGTCTTGCGGAAGTTCACCTTACCAGGACAGAGTCCCTCAGGCCCACGCCCGCGTGCCTTCGGATTTTGGTATGTTGCAGGGGCCTTTAGATGACCTGCACACAGCGCGGACGTTACAGTGACCGTCGGACTCATACAAGGTCTGTCTACCATGTGCCTCCGAACCTTGGTGTGACGTCTGCGCCACATGACCTGGACGGCGCTGGTCTCACCTTGGAGCTTCTATCGGCGAGAGCGCCCGACGCCTGTGACTGGTTACAGACCTGCTGAGATACCGGCGGATATTCCCGGTACTCCGACTGCTCGAGTTCCGACGAGTGGACTGTGAGATCACCATGCCAGACGCGTCAGTATAGTGTGCAGGAGGAAGTGCGCTTGGACAAAGCCTTCTGACAGACAACCGGCCTCCCTACAGAGCACACTGGTACCAACTTGGGTTTTCCGGCGCGAACGCCTGACACCGGTGACTGTTCCAGACCTGAGGACATACCAGCTGTTCCGGTTCTCCAGCCTTTCAAGTTCCGACGGCCCTAGCATCGGGGGATCGACACGTCGGACACAGCTTGGTAGTGTGCGGAGTCGGGAGCTCGAGGCGTTGGTTCCCAGGAGGGAACACGCTTGGACCAAGCCTTATGCCAGGCAGAGAACCCTTCTCGCTACAGAGTTCGGTTCGGAGAGACGTGCTTCGTGCCGTCCATGGTCAACCGATCCCCACTCATCTCCTAGGAAGGCCTTGGATCCTCCTCGGCCGCTGCGAACCCGCCTCGCCATAGAGTCCGGCTCGCGGAGACAATCTCACACGCACACCACGTCTCGACACGTTCGGGATCTGCTCTTCGATCGAACTCGGGCCGGCTGCTAGTGGTTGCAGGGTACTGTTGGTGGCCAGCCAGCAGGGCGGAGGTGCCTGTCTCCGTTCCTTACCGCCCGAGTCCTTGACGATCTTGTGGAGGGATGGCTACGCGGACCGCTCCAGTTACTGCGCGGAGAGGGGTTCTCGACGCGGGCGTTACAGGAGGGTACGCACCTGGACATAGCCTGCGGTCAGGCGGAGACCCACCTCGATACAGAGCCCGGTTCGCAGAGTCACGCTGTCCCGCCAGTTCCCGACGGTAGAAACGAGCGACGGTAGATTCTGCTCGCCAGCCCACCGCGGCCACGATGTCCTTGACAGCGCAGTTCCGGTCGTATGCGATGCTCGTGGCCATGGCGCGTACTTCATCTGCACGGATCTTCAGTCTCTGCGCTACCCGTCGGGAGAGATCCATGTATGCAGTTTGTATTACCCAGCGCAGCCAGGAGGAGATCGTCTGGGCTGGGATATCAGTCTTGCCCTGTCGTTTGGGCAGGAAGAGGCGGCACGACTGGGAATCCACTTCCCTCAGGATCGGATCTCCGCTCTTGCTCTCCTGCACGCGAGGAGGGACCACTCTGCACCTTGGATGCCCGTCCATCTACGAATTTCCCTCGTTGGAGTCAACCTTCCGGCACTCTAGGTCTACACTCCGCTTTCTCTCCGCTGCGGGCGTGCTTAGGAGTTGCCGTTCTTCACGTCGCTCCAGGGATTCTCTCCTGCCTCGCTCGTCGATCCCTTTCGCGCCCGGCTGCCGTTCGTCCCTTTCCTCTCCCCCGCACTCAGCCCTTCCCCTTCTTCGTGCTCCGGCCTGGCTGCAGTCGCTCCTCTTCTGGACATCCGACCCCCTCCGGTGGTTCTCGGGGAGGATGCTGTCATTACTTACCTGTTTACCTCCTCCTGAGGTTACAGTACTCGGTTCGACCCAGTTGTGCACTAATACTCCTTGGAGATCTGACGACTCACTAGCTGGTGGCCTTACGCGTGAGTTCCATTGACTTAGTGGAAGTACTCTGACTTCGCACGGGTGGTAAACGGGTCTGCGAGCGCTTCGGCTTCTGTCTCCCCTGGTGCCCTCTCGGATGCAGCTCGGAGCTGGCAGCGGCTTCCGGACTTCGTGCCAGGCGCTTCGACTACCCTGCGCTTCTTCTCTCGGTTCACGGATCTTCTTCACCCCCATGGAGTTGCCGGCTGTTGGCTTCCCTCGGTAGGACCGGTGCTCGGGAGGTCACAGGAGTTGCCTCCCCTTCCAGCGGTGGATCCGCTCTTGCCTCTCCTTGGGACTAGACGACCTCTCTCGTACGTACCTCCCTTCGTGTCGTGAGATGGAAGAGCTCCTTACCCTATCCTTCGTTCTCCAGGTCGACGACTCCTGGCGCCGAGCGGGGCGGTGTGATGCTGACGGACCCTCTGTGCTGACGACTCGACCGAGGCAGTTTCTTGGGGGGTTCCTGGACTTCGCTACGGGGAGCAGACCGGAGGAGGTTTCTAGAACCTTCTCTTCGCTTACGCTGTGGGACCATGGCACAGCTCCGTCTCCCTGGTGTCTAACCAACTCGACATCCCCTTGGGCACCCAGGAGGGCACCGGGCTTCGAACACGTGGTACTGCTGCGGCTGTGCTTGCGGTTGGACGGCCCAGCCACTACTCGGAAGTCGGATCTCCTCTCCTTTGGTCGTCTCTAAGCCCGGCTGCTTCTGCTACGCCTCCTACTCCCGTGGTTCTTCTCCAACTCCAGCCTGGCCTTCGGACCTCGCGGTCAAGAGCGCGAACGGCTTGGATCTGACGCAGACTAGTAGGTCACCTTCTCGTGGGAGGGCTGAGCCAACCTGTTTCCACGATGGATCCAGTTGCTACACTCAGTTTGCACCAGGATGCCTTCGGAGGACCGGCGCACTGGCGAGATGGCTTCGCGGACCTGTTCGACACTAGGTGGGTTCACTGGCGTGCCCCATGCTTTGAGGATTCGCCCTGCCTTTGTGGATTCGCCCGCCTGGACGAGACATCGACGCTCTGGCCTAGCCTGGGACGGTTGCTCCGCTCTTCCTGTTCGTCACCCCGTTGCTGGGTTCCGGTCCTGTACCTCTTACACCTCTCCTCGCCGCGGACCCCCGCTACTGCTTCCCGCTTCTGCAAGGTGCTCCTGCAGCCGCGACGCTCGCTGTTTCGCTTTGATGGGGCCCCTACTCCTTCGCCTTCGTCGGTGGCGGCAGGCCTCAACGTTGGACACAGCAAGGTAGTGTGCGGAGTCGGGAGTTCGAGGCGCGGGTTCCCAAGAGGGAACGCGCTTGGACCAAGCCTTATGCCAGGCAGAGAACCCATCTCGCTACAGAGCTCGGTTCGGAGAGGCGTGCTTCGCGCCTCCATGGTCAACCGGTCCCCACTCGTCTCCTAGGAAGGCCTTGGATCCTCCTCGGCCGCTGCGAACCCGCCTCGCCACAGAGTCCGGCTCGCGGAGACATTCTCACACGCACACCACGTCACGACACGTTCGGGATCCTCTCTTCGCTCGAAGTCGGACCGCCACCCTCGCTCTCCCTCGCGAGCGTAACAAGGATCGAGCTTCTCCTCGTCATTAGGAATAACAGCACTGAAGCTACAAGTCAGATGATCTTCCTGACTACGCTCAGTCATGCGATCCGATTCCAGGATCCCTCCCGCAGCAAGCTTAGAGGCTAATTAAGTCCTATCAGCTACATACAGGGCCACGAACGTCACAGTCGTCAGGAACTGTGCTGTCTTCCACTTCGTGGCTACTGTAGGGCTGGCGGGCATGTTCTCTCGCCCACAGAGTTTCCCAGCCCAGCGGGGCTACTCGCTCTGGTGGGGGAACTGCTCCGGGGCTCCTCTTCCTCCTGGCGCTTCAGCGCCGTAGGTTACACCTCCCCAGGGTCGTCGGGAATTTGCGTTTGGGAGGACGGCCCTTGGGGCCCCAAGGTGTGCTAGTGCGCGGCACCCTCCTCCTATTCGTGATTCTCCCATAAGGTTATGTCATCGGTAATGTTTTTGATGAAACAAATGCATTTTTCTTTAAAAGGTATTTTTTCGAAAAATACTTACCGATGACATGACTCGGACGACCCTCCCACCGGCCCCGCTTGCCGCTGGTAAGCTAAGTATCCTGACTGAGGAATTATGGGTACTCGGTTCCGGATGGGGAGTATCGGGAGACAACTCTTGGCCCCCTCGGGGTTCCCTGAGTGCCTCCCGGGTTGTGTGTTAACACAACGAGTACTTAGGCTAGAATTGAGTAAGTAGTAGACACTCCCATAAGGTCATGTCATCGGTAAGTATTTTTCGAAAAAATACCTTTTAAAGAAAAATGCATTTTTCCGTATTTTTACGGATTTTAGACCTAGAATACGAAAATACACAAAGGTCTTAAAAAAATACGAATTTTGGCACTTTTTTTTTTTTTTTTTTTTTTTTTTTGTTGGTAATAAGACGTTCGTTTTGGGTTTTAAGACGATTCATGTTTCACGTGGCGCCATACTGCGCGCCATACTTAAGTAAGAAACAATTGAAACTTTTCACCGTCAGAGATTACTACATTAAGTTCAACCATGTCTGCAACGGGTGCCAAGAAAAGGAAGAAAATAAGAGCCCATGAAACTGACGATGAAATGGATGAAGCGTCAACGTCGGTTTCAAAGGAAAAGAAGCCTAAACAACAGCAGACATTATTGTCTTCATACACGGATGAGTGGCAATTTCTTGTGCAGTCTAAGAAGGGGCCGACGTTCGTCCACTGCTTGGTGTGTGTCAGATTTTAGTTGTGATCACAGTGGACGTAGTGATTGTGAGAGGCATGTTGCCGGCCAAAATCACAAAACGGCCGAACGTCAGTGGAAGAATCTTCCAAAGACACAAAACATTACAGCTTTCTAAATTCAAAAAGCAGATCAGCTCAGAGGATAGCAAAAAAGAATTCACTCGGCAAGTCACAGATGCTGAAGTATGCACGGTGCAGTTTATTGCTGAATGCAACCTACCAATTGCTACAGCAGACAGAATGACAGCCATGTTTCAGACAATGTTCCCTGATTCTAATCTAAGATCGCCAAAGGTCAGCCATTTCACTTTTTGTTAAAAATAGATGTGTTATCGGTACCTTAATAATCAAATGTTATATGTTTAGAACAATGAAAATATTAAATTTGTTATTTAAAATTACACAAACTGTTGGTTCTTAGTTTATTTTAATATGGCCAAGGTAGACAATTTACTAAGCAGAACGTTCAGTAAGTTATTAACATTGTAAGAATAGTGAACCAATCATTGCTGCTTTTCTGAATGACTTGGTGTAGCCTACACAATTGAATTATTTAAACATCTAAATTTCAAATAATAAAATAAAAAGTTTTTTTAAAAAATCAAGTGATTACATTACTTCTTCTTCATCTTCACTAAGTTACATGTACACTTGTCAAATTTCTACTTACGTCGATTCGCCGAGAGTGAAAATACGAATTTTGGTCCCAGAATACCACATTTTGCCAGTCAGAATACTGAAACTGAAAATCTGAGGTAGGCAGGTCTGATAGCAGTATTCAGGCTTTTCCTATTTACTGTGTTGCCAACAACCTATGTAACTATATTTATCCCTTAACAGCATAAGGGGTCACAGCAGATTTATGCATAGAGAGTTTGAAAGGATTGTAAGATTGTTATTAGTTTTTATTTTAACAACATAGTGTGAAGATGATGTATTTATGAAAATACTGTAATCTATTATGCAAATCTAGCTAATTTTTGCAGCTGTGTATCTGTGCTTAACTATGATTTCATTATGTCACAAGTGAAAGGCTCAAGTTGGCTCAAAGACCAGTACTCGACCTCAGCAGTTATTTTTTGCTTTTTTTTGTGTGGGGGGTGGGGGGGGGCGTGAGCAGGGAGGGGGGGGGGTGGTGGGAGGGAGGAGGGATGGAGGGGAGTAGGAGGAGAGAATTAAAGGATGGGTTTTGTGTAGACCTGTGTAGAATAGTTGGGATACAAGACTAAATGCTGTTGATTATACATGTTTTTGAGTCTGTGACAAGAACAACCAACATAATTTTAGTCAAGAAAACCGCACTACAACAGAAAATTAGTTCTTTTTGTGATTTCACTATGAAGACATTGTTGTTGGAACACTTGCATTTCTCACGGAGTTTCCCTTTCACCAAAATGGACTAATCTATGGAGGATTTTCATGTGTATGTCCAATAGTAGGCCCAGTGTGACAACAAATATTTTTCTCTGCCAAGTGACAGGAAGATATTTCTATTTCTGTTAATAATAGTGTTATCTCATCTAAGGACAATGACTAAAGAACTATTTTTGGGTAAAATATGGTAATCACATGAAGAACTGTGTTTTTGTGATTTAAATTGACTGAATATGTCCACCGTAACAACCAACACTGATTGTTATAGAAAAATTAATTTCAAAAGGAATAAAATAATCTTCATACTTCCACCTGTGAGAACAGGTTATACAATTAATTTCTTTTGAAAGAGAATAATCAAAAAAGATAAACTGGATTAATGTGATCATATTTATCACCGTATGTCCACCGTAAAAACAAACATTTTCAGAAAGGGCCAGATTTAATTAATCGCTGCTGGAAATCTGTTTCTGCATTCACATTAATTAATTTCACATGCCCATGTGCCAGATACATCAAAACTAACCAGTGCCTAAAATAAGCCTATTTTAAAGACATCTCTGTTGGTTATTACTTTGGACATTTCTGTTGTTACTTTTGGTATAAACAACCTTTTGTCACAACCTCATTTGTTTATCCCATATCATACTGAGCCTAAAAGCTTCAAATTTGTATGCTGCCATATACAAGCTATATTATAGTACTTGCAGATAAGGATATAGACCAATGGCTTTAGTTTAAGGGTGGTGCCAGAATAGTTTTGGTGTCTAGAGGCGCCAAGCTATTCTGGCACTACTCTGAACTATATAAGTCAAACTTATTTCACACACTGGTGTATTCCGAATGATAAGGGTTGATCTGCTGCCTTGTTTTGAAGGGTTACACTCGGAAGACTTGATGGTCATAAAGCTTGCATATAGGTACCGCTATTCTTAGCTTCTTGTAAGTGGCATGTCTGCGTAAGTTCATTTAACCTTTAGGATTGACATCCTTGAATTCAAAATATGGCACGCACATGGGTGACAGTCTTTAGTTCTGGAGACTTTCAGTTTTTTCATAATCCCCAAAAGCTGACTTTTCAGCTTTTTGGTTCAGACAGCACATCCCTCTGGCTAGTCAGTACCGTCTGCAAGAGGCATAAATTCTCATGAGCCACTGCGTGCACAGGGGCTCATGAGAATTTATGTCTCTTGCAGACCATGGATCGTGGGGCTTATTTAGTCTGTCAAACGTTTTCAGTCTTTACAATATTTTGCACTGTCACCCAAGCATACAGAAATTTCATATTTGAAAAATCAGACCTTTTCTTCCACAGCCAATGCTGGTTCATGAAGTAGAAAATATAAAAAAAAAACTGGATATTTTAGGAGAAGCCACAGATATGCCTTGATTGCTCAAAATCAATTTGGCTGTATGCTTCTGCCTAGGTAGCTTCTTGTACACCCAGCTTGCCTCTATTATCAAAATGCCAACTTTACTCGAGTGACTGCCCTTTATACCAACCACCTTATATGGCCATGGCCATACCCAAGTAGCAAAACGTCTTCAGGACCACAACGGCAGCAGTGGGCCCACGCACAGCCGTGCGCAGGCTGACTGCGGTCGTCTTGGGCCCGAGGACCTTTGCTTACTGCGTAAAGACCCGTCTTTATTGAAATACAACAGTTACGGGCTTTCATAGTTTTCTTCCATACATTGTTTAACTGGGCTAAAAAACAAATCTTAGCTGGTGTAAGATTTTTTTTTTTGTACAGCTGAAGGGAGGGAATCACTATTTGTTGTGTGCTGACAGAAGGCGCGGTTATTTCCCTTGCACTGCTTTGCAGCACTCGTTATAATTTTGAGTGAATACCACTGCCTCACTGGTTGTCTTCATTGATTTGCTGCTGCGCTGATGCCGGTAATGTGCAGCGAATCGAGGGAGGCAACCAGTGTGATGTTCCCGGTTGTTTTTAGACTTCGGTCAAGCAAACATTACCATCTGTGATGAGGAAAATGGTACAGTAACTGCCAAGATAAAACATATGACTTTGAGTTTGATTATTGTAAAGAACATCAGGTTATTAATTTGATAGCTTTTGACAATTCCTCATACTGTGTGTGTAGTATGCTTTTCTGTTTGTCAGGTGTGCATTTGAAAGGGGTGTTCCTCTGATGTTACACCCCACCCGGGTCTGCCCTGGGGGACTTGGGTGGGGTTAGGTATTTTTTAGTTCCCAGGGTCACCCTGGTCAGCCCCACAGGGTGGGGTTTTCTCTCTATTCTGGGGCATGTGTTTCTGTCTACCCGAGGTCCATTCACCTGTATTTGCCTTTTTTAAACTCTCCCTACTGTCTGCACTGCCTGTAGCTCTTGATATTGGATGTGTGTTGCTAAATGGTCTTAGCTTTATTTAGGCCCATGTGTTAGGTTTATTTAATGTGTTTGACCGGCTGGCGACATACATTCAATGTTCTGTTTAGTTGGTTGTTTTTTTTCACAAGCAGTGCAGGCACGTCCTGAGAAAGCCTTGTTGCTGTCGGGACGTTAAGCAATGTACAATCAATCAATCAATCCTCTGATGTTACACTGTATCAGTGTGTAATGAATGCATTTGCTGTCAAGACTTCACATTCTTGACATTTTTTTACTTTTCCTCTGTCACAGTAGCTTCACCCTTAAACTCCCAGAACTAAATGACTTCCATTCTACACAATGGAAGTTATTTAGTTCTAGGGGTTTAAGACTTAATAGATAGAGCCGTTCTTTTCAAATTTCACAGTAAAGAGATTTTCCTAGATCAGAATCTGGGGCCACTTGCACGAGTGAGCTTTGCCCCACTATAGCGTAGCACCTTGCTTAGTGGTTGGTGCAGGACTAAACTCGCTCATGCAACTGGCCCCTGGTCAGAAGATGGTAAGTTGAGCCCCTTCATAACAAAGACTAAAGGAGCCGGTTCTCTGTATTAACCTGACCACTGGTGAATGCCTCCTCATAGTAGTATATTGTTAAAGTTTTCATGTCTGTAGCAGTTTTATTCGTGATGTTTTCTGTAGGAATCATCACAACTGAAACCGCTGACACGCAATGGGTTAATATGGAAATAAGTACCACAGACTATGGATGTCAGTTAGGCATCTCCCAGCGAGCAAGAAGCATAGAGTCTCTCGAGTCCCTGGGCTGCGTTAGGTCATGAGAATATGCGCCTCTTGTAAATGGAGTGGGCTTCCATGGAATGTTCAAGTCCGTGCAATGTTTGACCTACTTCTGATTTGTAGGTAACCTCTATTTGAGCGTTGTTATCCTTAGACTACATAACAGTATAGGAGACTAGTTCATTCTAATGAAACCTGTGTGTTTTTCATGTATGTGCTCTTGCACAGCTGAGAACAGTTTGTACAGTTGTATCGGTGTAAGAGAGTCACACCAAAGTGGCTTGTTGGCTATTCATTTACTGTTGCTCGACAGAAAATCAGATCACAGTATTCTTGTATTCAATTGTTCCACAGCAATCATGCAATGTAAAATATGTTTATGTCATGTGGTGTTTATTTCACATTTGTTCTCACCGAAAACGACACGCCACTTGACATTTTTATCACTTGAGTTTCAGTTTAGCATGTTAACCTTAGCTGCATAACTTGCAATGATTTAATGCCTTGACTGCCGGAAAAAATGAACACAATCCAGCTACAAGAGGCATAGATCCTCAAGAGGCATAGATCCTCAGTTGCGGGGGCTCATGAGGGTCTATGCCGCTTGCTGACACCACTTTGTATCCAAGTTCTTTTGGACGGCTGGGGATCTTTGGTGTAACTGTAACAAAGGGTTCAGAAACACAATCATCCACAACTGCCAGTAATTGTAAAGGTCTCACCTCATTTATAGTTCATGATGACTTTCAGAACTTTTGGATGTGAGTATAAGGACGGGTTCCTAAACTGTGTAGAGCCAGGTCTTAAAATGAAGTTTCATTGTGTTTTAATTGTCACATGAAGCACAAGCACCTGATGGCAGTTTATTTTCAGTTAGCAGTTGCTTCACAATTTTTATCACTACAGTGTTATAAGCTTGTGGTATAGAAATAACCAACAAAGGGAGAAACTGTTTTGAAAGGATGAACAGTGCCAATGCCCGGCTTATCCTTTGGAGGAAAATGGTTACCGTTTTTCTCCAAAAGGTAAGTTGTACATTCATTGACCTCTTTTTAGTACATGCACTTTGAAAAAAGTGTGGTAACCCTTTGGGTGTTGGTATTGGTTTTAGTCGCGATGATTCCTACAGGAATCAATGTGACTAAAACTGCTTCCGACACCTGAAGGGTTAACTAAAACGTGTAAACCGTTTTGTGATGAAATTTTTAGAGTGCGTTTTTTTTCTTTGTCGGTTATTTCTTTGCATTTTACATGCTTGACAGTCACATTTTTGGTCTGGATTTCATGGGTGTATAGTTTAGTGAGAAGTTTTCAGAGCAAAGTGCATGCATTGTGTCTGATACATTAGAGGTGACTTGGCTTTACAGCTAAATGTATGTATATTAAATTTCCATTATTTTTGGACTACAAATACAATGTAAATTGACTGATCTGACTTTTCTCTTTAACTGGTGTGTTGTGTGTACTGTTATACGAAAAACTGTGTGTTTTAGAGTGTGTGTGCATAGCCATGTTATTGTGTGTGTGTGGTTGGTGTAAAATGTAATGTGACACACTTACTTTTCCTGTCGCAGGAGTAACGAGTTTGCAGGGTTGGAAGATTTAACGATTTAACAAATTAAATTTTGGGTTAAAGAAAATTTAACGCGTTAATGTTTTTAAAAAGTTAAAGAAAATTCAACGAATTAAAAAATAAAAGTAACGATTATCGATTTTTTTCGTTAAAAATTTCGTTACTTCAGTTCGTTTTTCCGCCACGAACAAACAGGTGCCTATGCGCAAAGCCGGTTTGACCCAGTTGCAGCCGGTTTGAGGCGGTTTGGAGGATCTATGCCTCTGGGTGAAAAACTTAACGGATCCCCTTTGCTTGAGAAAATCATGAGCGTAGATTATCCCAGGAAGAGGCATAGATCCTCACGAGCCCCCTGCAGTTGCGGGGGCTCATGAGGATCTATGCCTCTTTCAGTTGGGTGGTTTTCGTTTCAGGAGTGAGAAGGCAGATGGCACTCGTACAGCAAAGATTGGACAGTTGAAAAACTTAACGGAGCCCCTTTGCTTGAGAAAATCACGAGCGTAGATTATCCCAGCAAGAGGCATAGATCCTCACAAGCCCCCGCAGTTGCGGGGCCCATGAGGATCTATGCCTCTTTCAGTTTGGTGGTTTTCGTTTCAGGAGTAAAAAATCAGATGGTACAGCAACGATTGGAAAGGTGAAAAACTTAAGAGATCCACTTTGCTTGAGCGAAACATGAGCGCAGATTATCCCAGCAAGAGGCATAGATCCTCATGAGCCCCCACAGTTGCGGGGGCTCATGAGGATCTATGCCTCTTGCAGTTGGGTGGTTTTCGTTTCAGGAGTGAGAAGGCAGATGGTACAGCAACGATTGGACAGCACAGGTGAAAACCTGAACGGGTGCACGCATACATTTTAAATTGTAGTAGGCATAGATCGTCATTAACCCACCAACCCCCCGCCCCCCCCCCCCCCCACCCAAGACTGCTGGGGTTCTTGAGGATCTATGGCTCTTGCAGATGAGTGGATTTGTCAGCAGCGCGAAATAAGATCAAACAAACCTGAATTGTTCCATTTTTAGCCGCATGACTTTTTTTTGCTCTGTGCAATTTTCCGAGTTTTTTTTCTTCTGTCTTCCCCCTTCTCATAACTACTGCATGTATCTGGCCAGATAGTGTTTTAGATAGTGGGTAGAGGAGGAAATCTGGTGGCGTGTCACTTTTCAACTGTATGCCACTTTTTTTTTGTCTGAGCTGAGCAATAAATGATCATTCATGTCAATTTATTTCATTAAAAAGAAAAATTAAAGAAAATTTATTTCTTTAATTTTCAAAAAAATGTAAAGAAAATTTATTTCTTTAACCTTTTACCAGAATTAAAGAAAAGTTATTTCATTAAAGAAAAAAAGTAATGACTATCAACCCTGCGAGTTTGACACTTTCAGCTCTTGTGTTATGCACAACCACAAACGAAACGTACACATACTGTTACAAGAAAAACTGTAATTATAAATGTTCAACAAAGAAAGAAACATGTTGAGAGAGGATATGTATACAACACAATTGTACTTGTCCTTTCTGAGCATCCTACTTCCTTGGGAATTTCTTTGCATTTTACGTGCTTGAAAGTCACCTTTTTGGTCTGGATCAAGTATTTCTTAATACCTTTCTTCACCACTGGGAGAATGCAAATATCTCGCAAATGCATGAGATATTATAAGTTATTGGTCGGAAGTGGTTCGCTACACGGACCTTTGTAGGCCTGAGGGAGGTAAAAGAAATCGTTGTACCCTGAAGGCCGAAGCCTGAGGGGTACAATGATTCCTTTGACCTCCCGAAGGCCTACAAGGGTTCGTGCAGCGAAGCCCTCCGACCAATAACGTATTTGTTTTCATTCCTCCACAAGTTTCGTAAAAGAAATCAAGAAGACAACTTCCGACCTGGATCACGCCAGACATGACTGACGTCAAAGGAATATACATTTATACATAATAGACTTACTACGTAATTTAAAATATTTCATGACGTTGCCGTCTCCAGTACTAATTGTGCTTGTTGTTTCGAACAACACTAAGTAACTTTGTACTTTAGAACTTTGGTGATCTTTTATAGAACAAAACTGGCATCCAAGACGCGCCATAGAGAGGGCTACAAAAATTCCGCCATTTTTCGGTACAGGGGTTTTTATATCACAGTCACATGGTACGGTTTGCGCTAAAGTGACTGGTCGTGTGACCTTCGGAGGAAAACGATATAAGTTATTGGTCGCAGGGGTTTGCTACACAGACCCTTGTAGGCCTGAGGGAGGTCAAAGGAATCTTTGTACCCCGAAGGCCTGAGGGGTACAATGATTCATTTGACCTCCCTCAGGCGTACAAGGGTCTGTGCAGCAAGCCCCTGCTACCAATAACGTATTTGTTTTCATTCCTCCACTATTTTCGCAAAGAAATCAAGAAGAAATCTTCCGACCTGGATCACGCCAGACATGACTGACGTAAAGGGAATATATATTTATACATAATAGACTTATGACGTAATTTAAAATATTTCATGACGTTGCCGTCTCCAGTAGTGCGCCTGTTGTTTCGAACAACACTATGTAACTTTGTACTTTAGAACGTTTGGTGATCTTTTATAGAACAAAACTGGCATCAGAAAGAGGGCTACAAAAAGTCCGCCATTTGTCGCTAAGGGTTTTTTGTATCCCGGTCATATAGTACGGTTTGTGCTAAAGCGACTGGTCGTGTGACGCAGGGATGAAAACAGATCCTTATGAGCCCCCGCAGTTTCCTAGGCTCATGAGGATCAATGCCTCTCGCTGAGATCAATGTGTACCTATGTTCTTTGGACATTTGTGGCTTTTGGTCACTGAGCGGACATAAACATCAAAATTGTCCAGTGGCAAGAAAGCTGTTAAGCTGTTCCCTAATTGGGAATCACCAACGTCGGGAGTTGGATATCTGAAGACTACCTACACACTGGATTCAATTCAATTCAAATAACTTTATTTATCCCTAAAAGGGCAATTACATTTGTGTGGACGGGGGGGAACAATCAAATAAAAGTCATTCAATAAACATTAATATCAGGACATTCTAATATCCCATTTGTACCTGATATTAATATGCTAAATCTGTAAGACTTACAATACTAATATTAAGACATATTAAAACTCTAAACTAATACAATTACTAAAACATTATTTAAAACTTAAAGAGCATTATTAATCAGCGAACACATTAACGTCTTACTTTCCACTTACACCCTCTGCAACTATCCATCCGGACCAGCGATACCCACGCGATGAAACAGCTGTATAAACACACACACACACACACACACACACACACACACACACACACACACACACACACACACACACACACACACACACACACACACACACTTCTAACAGGCGGTCCGTGGCGCAGTGGTTAAGGCCCCTGCCACCAATGCCAAAGGTGCGAGGTTCGAAACCGGGTTCCGGCGTCGGACTTTCCTCCTCTGGTAAGTGTCACCGTTAATTCGGGCGGACCGTCGGGGGTTCTTTCTCCGGGTACTCCGGTTCTTCCACCCCCCCCCACCCCCCACACTTTGGTACCGGTTTCAGGCCACTTTACAAATTTCAAATACAAGCGATCAAAAATCTCTGTAACTTCAGTAGCTGAACTGGCCCTTCGTCTGTCTTGTACTGTGTTTGTCTTAAATCCGTGTCTGTTATGTGAGTGTGCGTATTGGGTTTCAGTTCGCGGCGCTTTGAGTCGATTTGCCCAAAAATTGAGAAAAAGCGCCTATATAATAACGGTATTATTATTATTATTATTATTATTATTATTTAAAAAAATATTAACAGCTGTGTAGATTTACAAAATATTTAACAGTCGGACGGCAACAGGGATGAAAGACAGTTTCCTGCGGTTGGTTTTACATGATGGTTGTCTGTATCGGCGGCCAGACGGGAGCAATTCAAAGGTCTTTCATCACGTGAGTATCACTAGCCAGGATGGAAGTAGCTTTTCTTACAATCTGACGGTCGCAGAACACGGCTAAACTTCTCTGTTCTTCCCCAATGATCTTGGAGCTGAGATGAACAATTCTCTGAAGACTGTTTTTGTTTTTAACACTAAGATTTGGGAACCATCAAATGAACGAAAAAGTCAGGACGCTTTCTAAGAAAGATTTGTAAAACAAAGTTAAAATGGCCCGTCCTGTCAACAGAGAAAGAGTTCAGCTTTCTCAGAAAATACAATCTCTGTTGGCCTTTCTTCACAACAGTTTCAGTATTGTCATCCCAATTTAGTTTATCATCGATGATGGTGCCTAAGTATTTATACTTTTGGCCAATGGCAACTTCCTTATCATGCCTGTATAATAGTCTCACTGTGATCCTGCTTGTTCATCCTAAAATCAACAATAAGGTCACATGTCTTACCCACGTTAAGCTCTAAAAAAGAATCATCGCACCATTGAACAGTCGGTCAATGAGGGTCCATGTTCATCAGATGACCCTTGTTGAAGGGAAAGTAAGGCGCTGTCATCTGAAAACTTGACAATGTAATCGTCAGTGTACAGGATGTAAAGGAGTAGTGGAGATAAGCAGCACCCCTGGGCCGGGGACCCGGTGCACGTGACAGCAGTACTAGAGAAGCGACCATTAACCAAAACACTTTGTGGTCTACCGATAAGGAAATCCGTAATCCACAAAACAAGCTGTGGGTGAAGGTTGAAATTAATAATCTCTGGGCTAACAGGTGTGGCTGCATGGTATTAAAGGCACAGGAGAAGTCAGCAAATAGGATCCTGGCATGTGCACCGGGTCTCTCCAGATGAGTGTACAGTTTGTCTAGAATGAACAGCTTGGCATCTTTAACACCCTTTCCAGCCCGGTAAGCAAACTGCAATGGATCCATTTTACTTTCAGTTGCAGACAAAACAAAAGCTCGGACAATCTTCTCCAACGTTTTCATGACAAGGGAGGTTAATGCAACTGGTCGGATGTTGTTCAGTTGTTTTGGGTTATCTCTCTATCAAGTGGAATGACCGTTGAGGTTTTCCATGCGGAGGGAATAGAGCAGTTATCTAGGGAGAGCTGGAAAAGGTGTTGAAAAACACCACTAAGCTGTTCAGCACAGAACTTCAACATCCTGCCCACAGATCCCATCAGGACCGGCACTCTCGTTCACATTAATCATTTTCAAACACTTCTCAACACTCTCTTGTTCAACTGATAACAATAGAAACATCGTGTGTCAGTGACTTCCTCAGATCAGCTACATCAGACGAAAAATCGCGTGTTTCGAAACGGGTAAAGAAGGAGTTAAGAGCATCAGGCAACGTATCGTCAAAGAAGCCCGCAAGACCGATCTTCGATGTATCGCCTCTCCGACACCTGACGCGGCAGACTGAGGGACAACCAGTGTGGCTTACCTACCAGCTCAGGTGATTTGATGCCAATGCTAGTTTAATAAGGGTGTTGCCACATTATCATGCAGTTTGGTACAATTTTATTTATAAAAAACCATGCTAGTTCAAGGATGGTGTCAGAATATCTTCGCATCTCTGGGCACGCCAAGCCTTTTCTGGCACCATCCTTGAGCTATCATGGTTGATCCATGTACTGCTTCTGTTGCAGTTAGAGCGGCATGGTGAGTGCTTACCCTCGGCTTTAACTCATTCTACCCCAGACACATCGCAGCAAGATAAGGATCGACCATGATAGTTAAAGGGTGACTGATGCCAGAATAGCTTGGCGCCTATGGGCGCCAAGCTATTCTGGCATCACCCTTGAACTATCATGGTCGATCTGTGTCCTGCACTGCCATGCAGTCTTCAGAGGACAACGGCAACATTTGGGTATTTCTGTGTTGGGGTAGAATGAGTTAACTACCAGTGTCGCAGACTTGATCCAACGGCAAAAAGCTTCGATAGACATGCAATGTGACAAAGTAGTGTCAGCAGGAGGCATAGCTCTGCATGAGCCCCCTCAACTGCGGGGACATGATAATAATAATATAGAACTATTCTAAAGTGCAATATCCCCACAAAGAAAGGCTCAGAGCGCTTTGATGATCTGTGTCTCTTGCAGTTGGATCGCGTTGAGTTTTTTTTTTCTCTCAGCTCTGAAGGGGCTCATGGCCACTTGGGCAAAACACTCATGCTGC